>CAOKZL010001326.1:0-419960 GCA_948472985.1 Iguana delicatissima | reverse complement strand
AGCAACATGGAAGCTCAGACCCTTGTACTTTTTTTTAAGGGCTATGATCTCATGTTTGATTCAAATAGTCATTGGCTGAGGAATAATAGTACAAGGGCTGGTATGACTGAAATTTGCCAAAACATGCAAAGGGATGCTCGCACATTTCCATAGTTTGTGGGATCTCTGACCAACATTTTCCTTAGAGAAGGCCACCCATGTGAGAGGCTGCATATATGAAACTAATTTTATGTCAAAGCAAAAAATGTACTAAGCAAGCAACTGACTCTAGGAGTATTTGGAAGGAAGCAGTTCTACATAATTATGCACAGGAATTTACCATTTTTCAAAAATATGACATGTGCATGTTCCTAAAGAGTTAAATTACTGTATATTTTATTTTCCTTACTTTCAGAAGGACAACTTTGTGACTCTGCTGAAATACAAACAACAAATAATCATGTGGTACCTTTAAGACTCACACATTTATTATAGTATAAGCTTTCATGAGTCAGATTCAACCTCATCAGATACAAAGAATGTTATCCAGACTGAGCAAACACATGTCCCAGCACAGGTAAGAAGAAGAAACGACATCACCATATCTTTGTATACCCATGTGTATATATAATTCTATCTGTTAACTCTGGATAAAGTAAAACAATAGTTTAGAAATTTGGCTAGCAGCTATGTCTTCACTCCCTTACTCCAAAGCAAGCAGATGTGACCCAATCTGTATTGAAACCCTAGCACAGCAGGTGGAATGTTTTTTTACCCTTTGCCAAGTCTCACTGCTATACCAGTGTGAATCAGGACCCTTTACATTTGTAGTTTGCATTGCCAAAAATGATCTCCTGAAATAAAATGGGGGACTTCTGAGGAAGAGTGTAACTGCCTTCACACAAACACAAGTTACAATCTCCCCTCAAACCTGCCTACTCAGTGTGAGAAGGCTGAGGTGGAAGGTGAAGGATTAGCAGGTATACAATTAATTAATATAATTCATGACTATTTGAACATGGCTATCCTTGAGACCCAGTCCAAAATAGAAAACAAGCTGCACTGAAGCTACTTGACACCTTAACTCTTTCTTGTTCATATATTCTTATCTTCTACAATCAACATTTTTCTCTGCCAAAGATTCCACGCTTAGGGAGGAACATGTGTTGTGGCTTGATGCCTGACGAGGCTGAATCATCACATCTCTCACTGGCTATCTCTAAGTAAGTTATTATCTCTTGGCTTAAACTATCACACCAGAGTTTTATGAGAAGGGAAGAGAACACGGATAAGCTACTTGAAGGAAGAGCAGAATGAAAATGTAAGACCTGCTTATGGCAAAATAACATATGCTAATCATGTCAGCGTGGAAATTAACTCAAATGGTAGAGCACACACTTAACATGTGAGAAGTAGTGGGACTGATGGCCACCTTCTCCAGTTCTTGTTGAAAGCCAGTGTGGTATAGTGGTTTGAGTGCAGGACTGTGTAGAACTAGGACTCCAGAAGATGATGGTTTGAATCCTCATGCAGCCACAGAAGAATACTGGTTAACCATGGGCAAGTCTCACTCTCTCAGCTTCAGAGGAAGGAAATGGCAAGTTCCCCTGAATAAATCCTGCCACGAAAACTGCATGATAGGTTCACCTGAGGGTTGCTATAGGTTGGAAGCAACTTGAAGGCACAAAACAACACCAGCACCACCAGCAACAACAAGAAGTGATGTCACGGATCTGAAGGCTTAGGTTTTTCTTTTATGTGATTTAGGATATGTCCCATAGGATGGCCATCCCTAGCCCTTTGAATATAACTGAAGATGTTATTTATTGCACAGTGAAACTACATCAATGTAATACATATTTTTAAATAGTAAAGAGCGGTTTTAAATAATGCTATTTTCTACCAGCATGGATTCTGGGGAGCAACATTTCTCCCCTTGATGAGACATGCATAACATGCATACAACAGGAATGATGATCCCCCTGGTGACAGTAGGCACAATGCCCATTATTTCCATTGCTTGCAGTACAGAAGCTGGCCATTTTATTTGGCTTGGCACTTGCCGTACTATCTGTGTATAATCTGTAAAAATCTATGGGTCATTTTCTTATTTCACAAATAAAGTAAATATGGATCATTTGTAGTTCTTCCTAATGCCAGAATTATGTTTGCTTGAAAATAATTTTAAGAAGTTTGTACCACATTTTTATGTGCAAAGTGTGATGTCCTGATATAGTCAATATAATGGCATTGCCAGATGAGTGCTTTATTTGCTTCACATATTGTAGCTCTGTTTAAACAGAGGAAATGAATTATGAGTCTTGAGCAGATGCATATATAGAGTGAACAATAAGAAGCCATGAATTATAAACTGACAGTTCCATCTCAGTATCCTGCTGACTTCATAACCCACAAATGTGAAAAGCTCAAGCCAATTTAAGCTGTCACCACAGAATCCCAGGATACATTTTACTGGCCCATAGGTTATTGGGTTTGTTCCATTCTGACACTGCATACATTCAGCATTCGTTCCCTATAGTCTCAGAACTATCTGTTTTGACTTCAATGTCGTTGTGCTATAAAATGAATGTATATAATACTCCTCTCCAGAATATCAGAGATCCACAAATGTTCAACCATAGGTATGTTCTAGAAGTAGGGACTATTTAACTATTTAATTCTTGCAAGTGAGGATGAATAATTTCCACAGCTTTCTTCTTGCTATGCAGAAAACAAGTATTTCTGCACAGTTCTCATCTGGTATTCACACATCTCCAAAGTGTTTAAGGAAATTATTCTGTTCAAAAATACATGAGAGTTTTTTGCATGAGATTTGTGGGGTTTGGCCAAAAAACATTGTTCCTAGATAGCCATATGTGGGTTTTGGATGTGCAAGACTGTTGTTTTTCATGCAAAATCAGCAATCTTGAACAACAAAATCATGTGGCTATTTTTAATGCAAGATTTCTCTACCTTACACAGGATCTTCATACAAATATTTGTGTAGTGGAAGATTGTGGTTTACTGAACATTTTTTTCCCCACACAAGATATTTGCTGCCCAATTTTTTGTGCAATTTTTTAAAAACCCTACACAGATATCTGGAAACAGTGTTTGTCATGCAAAACCCCTCAATTATCACATTAAAAACTACATGTATGAATAATTTTCTGTACATCCTATGTCAATACTGGGCAAAAATGTGCAAAACTCTTGCAGCCATATTTTTTTTTCTAAGCAGGATTGATTCCCAAGCACTGGGAAACCTATTTCTCAGCCAGGAAATGAGTAACAATGAATACTCTTTCCATCCCCATCAAAAAGTGGCAGAAGCCTACTTTGTCCTGGCTGTCTTTTAACACTTAGATGAAGCAAGTATTGACATGTCTTAGGTTTCCTTCTGTATCAGTAGCAAAATTTTTATTAATCTGTTAACCATATAAAAAATCTCCAATCCTTAGGAGGCTAATCATTCCATAGGTTATTTATCTTCAAGCATTTTAGATCAACTACTAATGACAACATTTAAAAATCAGAATTTCTGTATACTTTTAAAAAATATTTTACTTATATTTCTTAATGGAAATTATGAGAAATGTTTCTGAAGTTTCAGATGAATGATGCCAGATAAGAAGTAGAATGCCAGTCATAATCTTCTACATTAGTTCATAGATAGTATTGGTGCATTTCTTGCCAATCTAGGAGTTAGCTTCTTCTGACCACCAAACGAATGCAAACAAATAATCCATGTTATTTAAAAGGATGTAGGCAAGTATAACACACTTTGGTCCCTCTCTTTGCAAGACAATCTTTTGCACTCCAGGCACAGATGGAAGAACAATTTGTTAGGTGGAAAAATTAGCCACTATCATGAAGACGTAATGTTTTTAATAACTACAAGAAAGCAGAGGTACCACTGCATGAAAAATGCACAGAATGTAGCATTTTTTAAAATGCTAGGACCATGCTTCAGTAGTTTAGTAGGGTGCTAACAGGATTTCATGTTATTATACTGCTGTTTTATTATATCATTGTGTACAAAACTCCAAGGATCCAGTCTCAGCAGTACAATCTGAAGCATGTTTACTCAGCAGTAAATCCCACCCATCTCAATGAGGTTTCACTGTCTAGTAAGAGTGTTTAGAAACTGTGATCTTATTTATATAGAAAAATGCAGTCACAACATGTGCAAAAGCTTGGGAGGCAGATCTTAACAAAGAGCTTCTTATACAAACAAATGTTTGGGCTTCTAAACTGCTCCAGCTTAAGAGAATTTGATTTGTAGATTGCAGACATGCGTTACTTGATTACTTACATGTTGCACTTTATTTCTAAATATTTCCAAAGAGGTAGCCATGTTAGTGTGTTGCAACAAAAACAGCATAAGTCTTGAGCTACCTTAAAGACTAATAAATTTTATTATGGAGTAAGCTTTTGTGGATACTATCCGCTTTAGCAGTATCCATGAAATGTTGTGTGTATGTGCTTCAAGTTACCTGTTGACTCATAGTGATCCACTAATTTCTTAAGCAAGTAATATTCAGCTGTGGTTTTGCCAGTTCCTTCCTCTGAAATACAGTTCACAGCAGCTCGTATTCATTGGCAGTTTCTTATCCAAGTACTAATCACAGCTGACCCTGCTTAGCTTCCAAGATCAGATGGATTTGGTACCTTTAGGATATAATACAAGACTGTACTTTTGCTTCAAACTCTGTATTAGGAAAAAGTTATAGAAATGGCACTCAGAAAGGGACATTCACATTTAAAGACAAAATTAAACATTTTTGTTTAGTGGATCTAAGGAACAATCACAAGTCTTCAAATACTTCAAAACCCTCTGATTGTTCTAGAGAATAAAGATAAAGGAGTCAAATACTCTGATTCACTCTAAAAATTCTGTTGCTTACAATGGCAAAAGCTGTAATTGTGGTTATGAAGCTTTCTAAACATTTATAAATCCCACCTGGAAAGCATTTGGGATTTATAAATAGAAAACCTGGAATTTCAGGCAACTATTTTTTTTGGGGGGGGCGCACAATATTGCTCCTTCATAGGTAGATGACTTGAAAGGTAACATTATGTGAAATGAGCTGTGGAGGGGATTGATTTAACAATTTAGCTACCATTTTTACATTTGTCAATATGTGTGATAGATGTTTAGATATCCTCCCACAACAGATGCCACCAGTGGAAATAGAGAAACTTGGATTTTTTTTTTAAAAAAAATGGTTGTGTTGTCATTTGCATAGATCTGCACAGAGACAATACTTGGGATCGTCCTATGCTTTATGCACATGGTTGCTAAGGGAGTAGCATCGACAATTCTTGTTAGGACACAAAGCCATAAATTGCAATAAAGTTTTTAAAAAAGCACACACACATCTTCTTCTATTCCTCTTTATGATAATTTAAAATATAAAAACAATACTACCCAAAGCATAATATGATATTACCCAAGTGATTTTACCCATAGCATAACAGTAGCCTGAAGTGGTACATTATGTCTTATATTATCTGTTCCTTAAATGAGTGAAAAAGATAGTAGAGGTCTGCATGCATATTTGTTGGGGAGGGGAGATGGGAAATGATGATCTCATGCAGTAAAATCATACATTACCATGTCTGGAAATGTCTGAAGTTTCAGGACATCATTGGTTTCTTACAGATGAAGCTGTGGAACAGAAAACAAATTGCTCTCCCAGTCTTATCTCACTTACACTCTTTAGCACCTATTCAATCCTCCTTTCTCCATAGAAGGAAACGGAGACATGCACTGTACATTCACCCTCCATTTGCAACCTTCCCACGTTTACTGGGAAGGACTGGAAGATAAGCAGATGTTTTTATTCCCATTGTTGTCCTTCTCACTATGTGCAGTGAAATCCTAGAAGCAGTGATTTTTGCCTCATTATTCCACTTATCCTGGGAGGGCCATGCTACTTCAGAGAGCCGCTGTTACCTACTGTGGTTCTCCAGAGCTGGCTAGTTCTTCAGTGTTTGGCTCTTCAGAGGGTCCTCAGGTTATGGGTAGGGGGTTTCCTGGAATCCCAACCAGCTAGTTCAGAGAACCCCTTTCATGCAAACACTGAGGAGGAAGCCACTCTAGAGAACTAGGCATTTAGGACGTATACACAGCATTTGCCATTCTTTGCTTGTAACTATTAGGCATGGTTGGTTGCCTGACTACCTGAGTCAGGATGATAATGAATGGGTTCCTGGAGAGACACGTTCTTTCCACTTCAATGAGGGTGACACTGAGGCTCCTTGTAAAAACACACATTTGAAGCAGAAGAAAGTAATTGCCAGTTGGCTATTTTTGGACAATGTGCTTGAAGAGTTAGTGGCTAGACTATTTTAGGGTCTTTGAGATGAGACTGATCATCAAAATTCATATCACCCTGTTATGTTTTTTTAACCTAATTTGGATATATGAACTGGCTTGGTTCCCCTCATGGATAAAAACTTGCGAGAAGGAATAAAGTATGTGATGCTGTTAATTCTTGTGCGCTTATCAGCAGTGTATCATCAGCCGTTGGCTAAAATTTGAAACTTCAGTAGTCTTCTTCTGTGATTGCTACAACCTTCTTGTCTCTAGTCTTCCTCTTTCACAAAAGGTGCCAGCAAGTGGCCATCTCAAACAATGGCACTATAAAGGAGTGGCAGCAAGACCAATCCTATTGTGCCTCACCATCTAGCTACTAATAAGTTGCTGCAAAGCAGCAACTTCCCTTCTTAATATTACCTAAATTATACCCAACTTGATGTAACTACATTTCCGCATTACTTTCTGGCCTTGTCTCCCTGTTGGTTGTTTATTCATTGGCTACTTTAGACTGTATGAAAGGACTTGTCTACTTTTGCCAGTCAGATTCTGTAAGATTCCGTGTGTATCTATCATGCTTCATTTCTATCCACCTTTGCTATATTCTGGAGTTGTTGGGGATGGATTGACAGTCACATTGATTTCTCTGGGTCTACTCCAGGAGTAAAAAAATGCATGGGGGGCAATTTTCCACACAACTGCCCCACACAACACTCTCCTGGACATGCCCAAATACTTTCCTTTTGTTCCATTTCTCTTCCAAAATGGCAGCCAGAAGTGATGCTGTGTCACTTTCTGTCAAGATTTACGAAGGAAAACAGAGACGAAAGAAGTTATTTGAAGGACAAAGAGAGGTTCTGATGGACTTTGAGGGGGTTAGTGAAGGGGATTTTAAAAGAAAGAAAGAAAGAAAGAAAGAAAGAAAGAAAGAAAGAAAGAAAGAAAGAAAGAAAGACACACACACACACACACTCTTGGGAGGCTTTGAGTGTGATTTTCAGGCAATATTTGGCTAAAAATCCCAACTTCTTTAAAAAATCAGAGTAGTCAGGGTGCTTTGAGGGACTAGTGTCCAAAAAATGGGGTCTGGGGACTCCACGTGATTACCACTTTCCCCATCTCTGGTCTATTCTAAGTAATTTTGGATCAACTCAGAACATCAGCACTGAAATGTAGTCCTAAAGAAATAGTTGCTGTTGGTTTTTTCTTTCATTATCCAGATAATTAGACAGTATAAAGGTAAAGTAATAATCAGAAACAACATAAAATAGGTTGCATATTCACAATTTTCATATTCAAAAATAACTATCAAATTGAAAAAAAAAAGGCTATGGATCTTGATTTCTGGGGCCCAGATAAATGAATCAAATAGACATGGTATAGTCTGCCTAAATATCTTAAAGGCACTAGATCCTGTCTGATCTTGAAAGCTAAGTAGGGTTAGCACTAGTTAGTAGCTGGGTGGGAGACCAGCAACAAATGCCAGGTGCTGTAGGCTAAATTTTGGAGGAAGGAACTGGCAAAACCACCTCTGAGTATTCCTTGACTAAGAAAATCCTATGAAACTCATGGAGTCACTGTAAGTTGACAGGTGACTTGAAGGGTCATACACACATACATAGTATATACATTTGCTATATTGTTGTTGTGTGCCTTCAAGTCATTTCCAACTTAATAGTGACCCAAAGGCGATACTATCGAGGAGTTATCTTGGGAAGATTTGCTCAGAGCGGCGTTTGTCTTTGCCTTCTACTGCAGCTTACAGAATGTGACTTGTCCAAGGTCACCCAGGGGGTTTCCATGGCTGAGTGGAGATTCTTTAGCTATATATTTGTATGCATGTGCAGATGTGTGGCAAATAGTGTTCTGACTGGCAAACCAACTACGAATATTTCTAGTTATGGTGGAAAGGTGGTAAAAGCAAGATGAAATGTACAGATAAAAAAGAATGGGAAAAAATTCTATAAATAAAATGAAGGTTGCCATGCCTTATATTTTGGGTTCCCAAATGTATCTCTGATGAAGATTTAATATGACAGTTACTGAATGTTCAGTGCCAACTGAATATTAGAGATGAATTTAATAAAGTAAAAGGGCGTATTTTTGACCCAGTCTTGGCAGCACAAAGTATCTTTAAAGGGACAGGTAAAGAATCTCTTGACGCATGAAGACTCTCTGATGCAAGAGCAGCAGACAGAATGAGACAAAGGATTGGTACCCCACAGCTTTGAAGAGGAAGGTGTTTTGATAAAACGAATGACTCTGATGTGGCCTGGTTTAAAAGACACTCCAGTGTGATTTTGAAGGTGTAACCAATGATCTGCATGAAGTAATATATATTTGAATTTCTGAGTGGAGCCAGCTGGCTGCATTTTGGGGTTGAAAGAAATGTGAAATTAAACCAAGGTAGAGGTTAAGAGTAAAGAGGATTTGTTTCTCCCAAGGAAAATGATTTAAATTAGTGGGTGCCAGGTCTGCTTTCTCTCACAATGCTGTTTTGTCTATCTTTATATGGCCAGCATTGCCAAACTCTGTGGTTTAAACTCATGAGTGTCTCCTTCCTCCCTATCCTAACACTATCCTCAAATTCAAAAACAAAGATATACATTTAGGTGTATAGGTTATTTTCTTTCTAACCTTTAAGCTTTTAATTGTTCAATATTTTCAACATGTCTGTAACTGTACATGTTCTCACATAGGCTAAGCAACAGAAGTTTTTAATTAAAACACCATTTATTGCAGTTTTAGAATAGAGCTGAAATCCTTATGAACTTTCATGGACTATAGATAGCATCTGGATTTTCAGGTAGGATAAGATTAGTAGTATCTTGTGTGAGTATGAACTGCATGTCCGACAGACTAAGGGGCCGAGTGGGACTGGTCACTTGGTGACAAGGGTGGCTTTTGAGGTCAACAATAATCAACTATGCAAGAAGAAGGGGAAAATTCTGGGATCCACGAACATCGGGGATATTAATTTATTTATTTTTACAAAAGAGGCTAAATGCTAGATCAGGGTGCCTTTCTCATGCTATAAATAGGGAAGGGGGGAGAAACCAAACAAAGTAAATGACAGTTGAAGACAACTGATGAGACTTGAAGGTTGGGATGGGAAAAAAATGGTTACTTCACCCCTTGATGAGAAAAAATAAGGAACTCACAGATCTGAATCAATTTTGAGGTGGACATTTAAAAAACAACCTGCATACTGACTTGGAAAGCAAAGGTCTCCAGACTTATCTAGGTTCCCATTTCAACCCTGTGGACAGGGATTAGGCAGTAGACAGATACCATCTTCTGCTAGACCTCTGACAGTTTCCTGCTGGAAACTTATGTGGTTTTGCAGACCACATGATCATCTAATAGACCTGGCCAATCATGTGTTGGGCTAGGGGGAGAGTCTTTCCCAAATGGAGAGAGACAAAGGATATTCCCTGTTTGTTCTGCCATGGAGCATAAAAACAGTCTGGCATGCTATTTCTTTTTTAACTCAGAGTTCTGTATTGTTATTCATATGTAACAACTACTGGGTGATTTTCACATCAGTCTGCATCCAGTTTTGGGGGAGACTAGGTCTGTGCCCCAATTTACCCAGTGTAACTTAAGGAATATTGAGGGTAAAAGTGGCCAAGGTTCTCTCAGGTGGCAAGAAGACAGGCAGTGGCATTGGCCAATGTGGAATCTAATTTCTTTCATCCCATGCTCCCTTAGGTTTGTCCTGGATCCATGTGCTATGTTAGGCCTTTTCAGTTACAATCAATAAAGTTAAGGACTTGTTTCAGCAATATGTTTTCTGTATTCCTTCCTGCTGCAAAAAGTGTCCTGCCTTCATCAGAAAAATCACAACTGGACAGAATGTACTTAGGAATAGAAAATTTAGAAACTGAAAGAAATCAAAGTTAACTGATTAGTCTATCCCTACTAAAACCAGTGACTCTATTCCTACCAAAAAGTAACAGACCATCTGAAAATCTACACTGACCTGTTCACAACTATAGCATAACCTTTGCTAAAATAAAGAATGAATCACAGACTACGCGTGAAACAATAATATGAGAGGTATGAACTTTGAGAAAGAAAACGAACATAAACAAAGAATGTAACTGAGGAAGAAAAACATGGTTATAGCAGTTAGAAAACCGTAGACCAGGAACAGGGAACTGTGCCATGGCAGGGACCATTTTTCACTACCAGATGCTTAGTGGGCAGCACCACCACTCCTGAATAAAGCTTGAAGTGATCTAATGTCACCTCCTGCTTCATGTCACCTTCTTTGGGGGCTTTTTTAATGCTTTTAGGTGTATGCCTTGGGGTCTTTAAAAGCTATAATTTTTAGTGAGATTTTTTTTGTGAGGAGGGAGGGAAACAATTTGAGAATATAAACATCACCAAGATTTTTTTTCTTTTATTTTTTGGAAGGAAACCGGAGGGTTGAGGAATGTCCTAGCCACTTCAGGGGTTCCAAAAAGGGACTGAGGGCATAGATAATGTGCCTGAATTTGGACAGTAGCAATTTGAACTTTAAAAAAGGAACTTTAAAAAAGGACTTAAGTCACAAGAAATTAAAATTATGGATGTAGATACAAAAACAGAAATTTTGTGACAAAAAGAGGTTGACAGCCATGGCTACATAAAGAAGTGAAACAATAATTTAGAAAGTTCACAGAGGTAACATATAGATATAACAATCATATCTCATACCTCAAAATTTGTAATGTATAAAGTCACTGAGAAGGAAGAAATGGGTCTCAAATGTCAGCCCTGGTAATAGCTCAACAATGAAAACATGTAAAGCACACTATAGTGGAATATTGTGGGGCTTTTTCCCTAAAGGGGCTAAAAGTGTTTATATAAATATCTATATTTCTATAGCTGCAAAGAACAATTAATATGCACAGTATTCAACAGCCCTAAGGAAAAGTGCATATTCTAACAGTGTTTTGTATACTCTCCAGGTAGTATGCCAGATTTCCAGGTAACATCGGAGCTAATGTCAGATGTGAACTGAATAGTTATCATGGATATTCATCATGCCTTGTACTCTGTCCACAAAGTGGGAATTGAGCTCACTTCTGGACAAAATACATATCCTTATGCACAGCATAACCAAAGGAAAGAATTCCCTGTTTTCCTGTCCCAAGAGATATACAGCCCAACAGAGAAAGAAGAGGGGGACAGAGAAGGCTGAGGGAAGCAAGAGTAACAATTATGGTTGATATCTTTATCCCTAATCTGTACCACTTGGAGTTAAACTTAACTGAAGCCTCCCATCTTCTAATTCTACTTAGATGCCAACTGTATTTTGAATGCATCTGCTGCTCCACTCAATGTTGTATCACATTCCAAAGCCTTAAGCATTTGGCCTCAGTTAAACTTGTGTGTCTCTTAAGCAAATTAGCATAGTAATCCAAACTCTAGTCCAAAAGGCTGTTTTAAAATAGCATTTACCAATATCATATTCCTAAATAACAATGTTTCAATTTTCAGATTACTATTTCCAGTATATTTCACAGACTGCTGTCTTAGTTTTGTGCCATATGAGCACTACTTTCTATTTGAAGAACATCAGAACATACTTTTGAGAGTTCCTGTGAATACAATGCTGCTTCTTTTCTTCTGAGAGTACAATTTAACTTTTATTTCATGCCAGTATATCCTGGTCAGTGTGAAAGATAATCCTGGAACTATGATGGCTCTCTATTAATTTGTTTAAAATTATCCACTAGAGATAAAAGATGTGGGCAGCACATCTAAGCAGTCTAAGTTATCATATGCCATCTGCATCCTACCTGGAACCTTGCAGTGGCTTGGTGAATGAGGGCCAAAGACCATCTAGTCCACGGTCTGGAAAAGTTATCTCTTTGGACTAACAAAGAATATACCAGCCCATACTTTCAGAGTGAGTTGTAGTCTAAATAGGTAACTTATCCAAGCTCTGTGCTTACTCCACACAAAAATAAGTTTCATTCACAGAATACGAAATAGAGATATCAACCTCTTCTGCTTCTACTGGGAGTGCTAATCTTTACTTATTTATTTATGTATGTAAGAATGAAGAATTTGAAAAGTGTTCTTACTACTGGATAAGATCGCAAGGGTTTCTGAACACTTTTTAATTTTTTTACATTTCAGAACTTCTGTGAAAATTGTGTTTCTGCATAAAAGGTTGGTTTTGCACAAATTACACTGTTTTTTGTACCAATGAATTTTTTGCAAAATGCCTCAAAATGTATTGATGCAGTTGGTCATTTCTGTAACATCATGTCTCAGTGCATTAAGACACATTAACATCAACAACAATAACAAGAAATTTTTGAGGACAAGAGCATTTATGGGTATTCTTTATAACTCTAGTTCACATACTGTGAAATTTGACTTACCGTGCATATATCTGGGGTATTGCAATGCCAGCAACAGATTTCTTATTATCCTCTGGGCACACACACAATAACTGTTTTCTTGCAACACCAGCTGCACAGATCCCAAGGTCAGACAAAAGTGCTTCCACAATTTAAGACTGAGATCTAAATGGCTTTCAGCCTTTCCTGCAGGGGTTTTCCTAACAATGCCACTGGAGAAACTCACAAATGTCCCTACTTACTACTGGAGAACCAAATGTCCCTACTCACTATTCCAGGGAGATTTCCAGTTAAAAGTTCCACATCTGTTCTAGGTGAGCATCAAAAAAGATGCCTCATGGAATACATGTATAGGAAAACTATATGATTTGTGCAGAATCATCCTCTTTTCTTCACAAATACCAAACAACACTTGGACTTCCTTAGGATATATTTGGTTTTTGGTCATTTTAGTACATTATGCCAATACTTGTCATTGTGTGCCAAGATAGTCACTATCCTTTCGGTTACTGCTGTCAGGAATATTTTGGATCTAAACCATTAAATCATATATGAGGTTCAGAATAATATGCGTTGTTTTCTTTAGCAGTTACCATTTATTCCTCTATGGCTATGGGGAAATGGAGAAACCTGACAAAATACATAATCCGGGTTGGCTATTTTCTCTGTGACTGTAATGAAAAGTAGGAAACATCCTGGTACATCAAAAAATGCAAATGGAAATACCCTTGGTATATTTAAAAAACCCTGCTATTATAAAAAAATCAAATGGCAATCTCAACAATAATATCTCCTCCACAATAAAGCAGGGAGTAGAACATGTGACTCTCCAAACAGGACTGATCTATAATGTTCTGCTTTCTCAGAGAGTGCAGCAAAAAGTGTCTTGCATGTTCTCTCCCCCCCCCCCCGTGCACACACACACACACACACACACACACACACACACAGAGTCAGGATGCATAGTATTCAAAGCAAGCCAAATTATTTTGGCACCATGGAAGAAAATCCCACAACTCACCATCCCTGGCAATAAAAATACAGTAATAGGAAAGTAAATACCTCTGGCACCCTCATAATACTCCAAGCCCACTATTTAAGATGGTGCCTTTAATCTGCTTAATTGTAGGGCCAGTCTTTCCCCAGGAGGTGCTGGACTGCAACTCCCCTTATCTGTCACCATTGGCTGATTGGAGTTGTGGTCCAGCTACAGTTAGAGGAGAACAAACATTCTCAATTCCAGCTATATATGGATGATGCCACTGGCCTGCTTTAAGATTATTGCTGACTCTTTGTGAAAGGAAATACAGAATGTCTTAAATCAGCCAGGTATACACAATCGTACTTGACTGCAGTTGTCGTTTTTAGATGAGGGGTCAATTCCTCCACTCGGCAATGGAAACTCAATGCATGACCTCAAGCACATCATATACTCTCAGCCCCCAGAAAACTCTGTGACAGATTTGCCTTAGGGTCACCATAAGCTGGAAACAACATGGAGGCACACAACAACAACATCAACAACAACAACATATAGCTGTAATATAGTACATACAAGGTTTAGATTGGGTGTTAGGGCTGTAAGAATATATTTAATTAGCTGCAGTTGGGATATGGCTCTTTCAAGTCTTTCACAGTATGCTTGACATTTTCTTCTTCACAGTCAGGGAAGAGTAAGTTCTTAAGATTTTAAAACTGTGTGCCTCTTAGAAACTCAAAGATTAACAACTGCACTCAACAGTGATTATGAGGAAGGTTATGAGTGGTAGTGGCAGAAAACCAGGTGTCCTGCTCTGAGTTCTCTGGAATGAGGAATATAAATGTTTATACAGTCATCCCTCCACATTCACTAGGGTAAGAGACACAGAGCACCTGTGAAAGTGGAAAAACCGTAAATAACTCTAGGCTGTCCCAAACCATATTTAACACACAAAAAGTATGATCACCATATTCAACACATTATGGATTCCTTTGAGGCCTCAGGGTTCCTTCACAAGGCAGAGGTGGGTGACTGGTGGGGCTTACTGCCACCTCCACTGCTGCCCCACACCATTTTTAAGAGGGACTTACAAGCCTCGTTTGCAGTTTCTCAGTCTCACGGAGCTTGCTGTCCCTATGGCATAGAGAGGCAGCAGAAGTGACAACAAATAAGCCGTGAATAACCAAATCCGCAAAAGTGAAACCGGCAAAAGTGGAGGGCTGACTGTATAAACAAATTACAAGAAGAACAGAGGACTTTAAATGGTGTCTCTCATTTCATATTGTATTATTTATTTATTTGTTTGTTTGTTTGTTTATTTATTTAAATATTTATACTCTGCCGTATATCAAAAGGTCTCAGAGTGGCTTCAAAATAACAATAAAATAGGTTAAAACAATAAAAATAATGTAAATAAGCTAAAATATATTAAACATCATAATTCATTAAAACAGCTTTAAAAGATTTAAAACTTAAATTGAATTAAAACTGATTGAAAAGACTTAAATATTTGAAAAAAATAGTTGAATTAAATTTAAAAACCTCCTCCCATCAGATCTAAATTTTTAAAGCTATGTAAAATACTATATATAGCTTTCTGGGGCTGAACTAGAAATAAATTCTTCAAACAGGACAGAGAAATCAAATCCTCAGAGGAAATCAGAGAATTGTCAGAGGTAACTGGATTTCATCTCCTTCACACATGCATGTAGGCGCAGAAACTGACTGCTTTATAACAAGAAAATGTTTCTGGAACTATGCCATGCCTTTTTCTTTATCTCTGAATTCAAAGCAACCACAATTCCAAATGCTCTGCAATCCCTTTATACATTTTGTTTCCTATACTAAGCAAGCAAGCATCACCTCTCTTAATGCCTTTCATCATTAAAGGTAAAGGTATTATTAGGCATTGTTAAAAGTGATGAATATAAGAACTACAGGCAAACAGAAATAAATATTAAACGAAGAAGTGCCCTTATGAAGATACTCTGTCATAATCCTATGACCTTTGAAAAGTAATTCTATCATCCCTTTATCAGTATTTTAATCAAAATCAGTCTTTTCCCTTTTCATGATAAGAAACATGCAGAGGAGCTGTATCACACTAGAAAATTAGAACATCAAGGACTGAGGGCTTTTGAAAGGGTCAACATCCTACCAGTGAGACAATAAAGTATGGGGGATGTGGACAGGGACTTTTCAGCTGTGGCACTCCATTGTGGAATGTCATTCCCTTGGAGACCAACGTTGGCTTTATTCTGGTGCCTAGCTTTGGGGCCTAACAGACTTGCAGACCTCCCTGCTCATCTGACAGGTTAAGGACCAGAGCATTGTCAGAAAGTGGATATGGTTGAAAAACAGAAGCCATCTACTGCACATGAAGCACTTACGGACTCACTTGGGACTGACTGCACAGGCTGCTTGGAAAGTCTCTCAGATGAGTTTACTTTGCAATCAGCGTATGCACAGTCCCAAGCAAGCATCTGTAGGCAAACAGGACTGACAGAAGACCACTGTTTCAATGTTTGCAATACATACAAGTTCCATTAATTTGACCACGGGATCTGCTTTTTCCGTAGGCAAAACTTGGGAGCATGAAGGTGTGTGTGAGCAGCCCCAAGCAAGCCTCTGTAGGCAAAAGGAACTGATGAAAGAGCAGACCCCATGTTGACTTAATGGAACTTGTCCTTAATTTGGAAGCATCGAAAGAGTGAGTCATCTGATAATGGAGTGTCAAAAGGTGGGGTCTTCCTATATTCTCAAATCCATAAGGTTTAAAACTGTTTTAACTTTTGAAACTTGTTTTAACATGTTAAATTGTTTAATATGTATATAGTCTGTTCAAATTATTTTATTGACACATTTTTAAAAAGTTTCAATTGTTTAACTGATCTTACTTATACACTGCCCAGAGATCACAGGAAATATTTACAGGTTGTAAATATTTTATTAAAATAAATAAACTACAGTACACAGGTCTGTAGCAAGCAGGAAAGGGATATTTAACACTTTCTTTTCTTGCTGAGCTAAGGAGAAAAATCTGTCCTCTGGGGGTAGATTTGCACTGTTAGGAAATTATGTTCATTAACACCAGTGTATGGAGTCCCCCTCTTCTCACTTAAGTTTCTCAGCTTCATGGACATGGGGCTGTTCTTCTATAGCTAGTCCTCAACAGATGGGAAAACAAGAGGAAAGAAAAGATTTAAACTTCCCCTTCCTAACTTTTGTAAACTTTATAATAATCCTCCTCCTCCCTCTGCAATGCTATTTGTATTTAATGTGCCAATTACATTTAGCTTGGCTATAATTTGCCTGTCACCAGGCCACATTTTTAAGCTCCATTACTGTCTGGCTCTTGGATTTTTGAACCTCTTCAGACAATGTTCTCATTTTCTCACCTGTTTCTTCAAAGGGAGATGCCAAAGCATCAGATGGAGATAATAGAGATATGGGAGTTAGAACAGGACATACAAATGCCTTGCATTTCTGGCACTATAGGGACATGGAGATAGCATGGAAATAAAAAGACTTCTTAGACATAACACAGAAGAACATGTAGACTTTCTGTCACATATAAAATCACTCAAGAGACAGAAAGATTGTGTATATGTGTGTGTGTGTGTGTGTGTGTGTGCATGCTAAAACTAAAGCATAAGATATAAATGCAAAAAAGAGGAAGTGATTTCTCAGTGAAGTTTCCCACTTTGGTTTGTGGTAGCAATTCAGTTTATTTCAAGTTCTGCAAAAGGTTTTGGGTTTGACTATGTCCCAAACCAAACTTCCAGAGGTTTGTCCATGACCTTATTCATAGAAATGGTATTTTTATGGCTTACCACCCTTCAAACACAGATTTTTCATAAATGGAAGTGACAGATATTTTTGAACATCCAATTAGTGAGTGCAAATGCTGTTTAATCTTTGGACCTGTTTTTTTTTAAAAAAATGAAATACTATGAAACTATTTTTTTTTAAAAAAAAAGTTTAGATAAAAGGCACTCAGTCCAACTATTTTTTGGATCAGTTCAGTTGTATTATTAAAAGTGATATCTTGCCCCAAGCCATACAAAGGAGCCATGTTCTAACAATAAAGACAAGGGTACTCTTCAAGCCTAGGATATTAATTCTCAATGAATGAATTTTATTTATTTTATTTATTGATCGCCATTTCCTCTGAAGTTAAACAAGCATTTTGGAGTTTGAATTACAAGGGCAAAAGTTGAAATGGATGAGGTTTTTGTCTAAATAAAATCTGAAGTATATTTGTGGGGCAGGAGGAGCAAGGAGAAGAGGTTTCCCTAGATTAGCAAACTGGATTAGATACACCTTCAGTCTTTCTAGACATCTCAAATTCTATTCCCAAGCAACCTCTCATGGCTCTTTAAAATAACTCCCTTGCAAATTTTCCAAATTCTATCAGATTTGTGCTTCAAGAAAAAAGAGGGAAAGAGAGATCTGTCTAATTATGGTGTTACTCTTTTACTTGTGACACATCTTCACTGTTTCTTTCTAACATACAAAAAATAATGGTATTGTAGTTCTGTCTGCTACAAACAACTGTTAGCTGCAAACAGATTTGTCATTTTGGGGAAAATGTGTTGTCCTTTTCTTTCTCTGGTGTTTTTGCTTTTTTTTTTTTTTTTGCCAAGCCACACTCTTGGAAT
Organism: Iguana delicatissima; assembly: GCA_948472985.1. Lineage (NCBI taxonomy): Eukaryota > Metazoa > Chordata > Lepidosauria > Squamata > Iguanidae > Iguana > Iguana delicatissima. The sequence continues at coordinate 401,660 of CAOKZL010001326.1, read as the reverse complement.
CACAAATTCCCAGTAGGACATGGGGAAATGAATGGAGGCATTGTCAGCCCACAGAAGACAAGAATGCTCCTAAGAATATTAGACAGACAGCCTGTCATTTTTTCTCCTTTCTTCTTCCTTTTAGTGTTTTGATATGACTAATATCTTACTAAGATACACAAGGGGAGGCTTCTTAAATCTCATCCAGACTTAATCCCTCAGGGCTTCCCCTGGCATGTCGGTAGCCTAAAATGATCAGTTAACAAATACTGTCAGAAAGTATTTGTAGCAGCAAAGCGGGGAGGAGAGGGAAAGAAAAGGGGCATTTCAAATCTTTGCCTTCTTTTCTCAGTACCATGTCAAGCAAAATTATATATCATCTCCCCCCAACAGGACAGAGTGAGAACTTAATTTAAGCCAGGGCCCAGCACCTGAACAGTTTACATTGCTACTACAAAAGTACAATTTACCATCACTCATATATCTTGGCTTAGAGGGTACAGATTCCAGGCCAGAAAGGACAACTAGAACTTTTGTCTTCAATTTAACCACTAAAAAAGTTTTTTTGGCAAAAATATACACACATGAACTCACATACCTTGACTGATCTGGATATCTTGTAGACACAGCGATGTAATATTTTGTATTCAATGTTGCTGTTTTTTAAAACGATATTCTAAGCTTATACATTCCTCTCTCCACAGTCACAAGTTTGATCTTTGTGAATTTTATTATTCACGAGTGTGCACACCTTCTCCCCCCTCCTTTTCCCATGCATTTTGCCCCAACACACAGAATTTGCACCAAGGCAAAACAGAAGAGAATGGGAGAAGGAAGGTTAGCATGAGCCTTCCATTTCCCATCTGGAGCGTCCCTTCCCATTCCTGTGCATTTTGCCCCTGCACAGAGAACTCATGCCAAAGCATAACGGAAGGAAATGGGGGTGGGGAAGGCTTGCACAAGCCATCCTTCCCTGGTCTGCAGCTCCCCCTTCCTGTTCACAAGCAAAATGGAGGGGAATTTAGGGTGGTAGAAGCCTCACACAAACCTTCCTTTCCCCCTCCAGGGCTCCCCGCTTCCCCTTCCCATGCAAAATGCAAGGGGTTAGCCTTGTGTGAGTTCTCTGTGGCAGGACAAAATGCATAGGAATAGGAGGGTGAGCTTGGGAGGGGGAAAATAAGGCTCATGTGAGGCTTCCTCTACCCTCATTCTCTTCCATTTTGCATGGAAATGGGAAGAGGATTGTGTGTGGGGGGGAAGTATTCATGATTTTTTTCACTTTCACGAGGGTTCTGCACCCTGAATTCTCACAAAAGTGGAGAGATCACTGTAACAGTGTGTGCTTGTGCACACATGCATGCACCTCTTTGTCTTTGGAAAGACAATTTGAAATATACATATAATTTCTTCTCTGGTTTACAATGCATAAAAAATGAACAAGCATGAATTATGTAAGAACAGTTGACTCTCAGAAGGTACAAGAATGAATCTACGTAATTTTAATTTATTTTGTAAGACATTCCAAAGTTCAATTGACTTGGAAGTAAGATATTTCTCAGGAATGCACCCAGATTTTATTTTCTTAAAAGTAAAATAAATGTAAATGTGTTTGGTAGCAGGTAATAAATGTAAATGCTACAACAAAAAGTTAGGGAAATTTAAGTGTCAATACTAATTGTTAAACTTGGGACACTATGGAAATGCCAAGAACTGAATTTTCTTGAAATCATATACACGTGGTAGTGTGCCTGATTATCACTTTAATTTATTAATTTATTTGGTGTTCTAATAAGTGCAGAGGAATATAGGAAACTTTTCAATTTAAGAAATGAGTACATGATGAAATACTTTAAACTGAAAAGACATACATACATAAAATCCATAACTGGCTAAGTCTTCTTCCATGTGATGCCACTACTATAAATCTGTTGTTCTACAACTTCCCCATCATGCAAGAGGAGAAGAGGCCAATACCAACAGCCCATGGCTTGAATAATATGATACTTTTGTACGGTTACGAAAGGAAAGTAATCCTCATAACCAGGAAGGGATGTGCTGGAACAGGGCAATTCTTTGTGCCACCTATTTGTGCAGAAATAAACTCTTCAGCTAATGTGGAGGAACTAGTATATAGTTTCTTCTTTGGTTTACAATGCATGGAAAATGAACAAAGTGAAGACTAGTGGCCTTCCACTAGTTACTTTTGGTATTCATATAACAAGGAAGAACGTGCTTGGTGTACTGGATGTATTGTGAATGTGAAACATTTATCATTTTAATTTTCATCTAGGATTTCTTTCTTCCTTCCTTTACCTTTCAAAGATCCATCCTATGGAAAGGTAAGAAATCATGCAGGTTATTAAAAGGAGAAGGAAACAAAGAAGAATAATTAACAGCAGCTGAGGGATGAGGGATACTGAGCAATGCTATATCAATTCTGAACTGTCTGTTTCTCTAAAATATTCCTAAGAAAATTGTTGTTGATTAGCATTTCCTAAAAACAATAGTTATCAATCATGTACATGAAATTTGGATTTTTATTTAAGGGTATTGTGAAAAGAGATGTGATATGTCTGGCTTTAATTCATATTTATCAATAAAGACTTTTGTTTCCTCCATTCTCTGTGTTTCTTTCTTTTTTGGTAAGAAGCAGTAGATAGGTAACTGGGTTTTCCAAACTTCACAAAGCTGTTTCCTTCTTTCCCAAGTTCAAATAGGAGTGGGATGGGGGGATACGGGAAGGAGTGAAATTTTCATTTAAGATCTGGTACAGTTTTCCCCCCACTAGTGTCGCTTAAATTTAAACAGCAAGTTATAATTAATAGAATTAAAATAAGCATCCCTTTTTCAATGAAGAATCAGGATGTAGCTATAAATAAGTTTGCGTTCTACCTAAATACTAAATAAAAGTATTCATTTCAGTTAACTTAGCCATGTGTTTCTCTGTAAAATCAACACATTGTCCACATTCATAACTTACATGATGCACAGATTTCTGTCTTTATGAAGGGCTCACACCCCCAACATGGATTTTTTTGGGGGGCATCATGTTCTATCAATGTAAAACGAAAAAATTTCTCTCAAGTAGGGGGCATAAGGGATATCTGCCAGTGGAATAAGTAACAAGCTTTCCAACTCTTAAATGCAGGACATCCCTTACAATAAGGAACACCCAGCAACCCAAATAGAAAAGTAGGTAAATGGAATACAATGGCACTTTTTCTAATTCTCCTGTCACTCCCTCACCCCCCACCCTGTACCATACCTCTAAAGTGCCGTAAGTCAAGCCAAGGTTACCCATGACTAACATTGTTAACATTCTGGTTGCCATTGAACAAAATGAGATGAAAATATGGATCATTTATTAAACATAATGAAAAAGCAGCAGTTAGTTTAAACTGAATGATTACTTGAGAAAGGCAGAACTTTAGTGCATATTTACATTTCTCTTTTAAATCAAAAGAGTGTTTCAGTTAGGATTCTATGTCATGGTTTTATAGGAATTTTTAAACAAAGATTTTGAGATAGTGATTATGATTAGTATTAGAAGGTTGTCTTGTGCCACTTTAAGAATATGTTATTTTGGCTGATTTTTTTTTAACATTTCTGGAAAGTGATTTGTGGAGTAAGCCACTTTCACTGCATTTTCCAAACTGGAGTCTGGGTGCTTTCATTTCATTTTCAAAAATGGAATTCAGACATTTCTTAAAACTTTCCCACAAAGAAGAGCCAAAACCACTCAGTCTTTCTATCTGTTGCATTATCCAGTGATTATATTATTACTATTATTTTTATTATAGCTAATAATTTGGGGACATTAAAACTTTATATTCAGATGTTCTCAATTATGAACAGGGATGCGCAAGAGCCAGGTGAAATAATTGCTGGTCTATTTGATTATGATGACAAACTTAATTTTATCACATTCATGCAAACAATAACATTGGGAGTCACAGTCCCATTATGCTGCAAGCATTTATCTCAGAATTAGTTGGAAATAAGAGTGCAAGACAATGCAACACCTTTTAACATCTCTTGTATATAGTTTCCAGTGATGATTTTCCAAGACTTTTAATTACCACTTGCTCGTTCTAGCTTATAGCAGAAACGATTTGCACATTTCAACCACAATGCCTGCCATAACTATGAAGAATATACATCTCACAATTTGACAATAGGCAGGAAATAAAATAAAAAGTTGTTGCATACAAGTGAGTGAGTACAAAACTAGGACCACATCACTTGAAGAAGTGAGTAAAGATGCATTACTGACACCAATTTAAGCAATGCAACATTCAGTAGTGCTACCACTCGTTATGCTGGCCTAAGTGAAGACAACATCCATTTACTGGAACCTGGGCTATAGGAAGAATGCAAAGTTATTTTTCTAAAATGTGAAGAATGAAATCTGGCAAACTGAGCAATGAATTAGGACTAGACAAAACTAAGTCAAAATATGTCCTAAACATAGCCTACTGCCAAATCTCTCTCTATATTTTTTACATTAACATTTAAAAAATCCCACAACTTTACGTAGCTTGCACTGAAAATGATTTATTAAAGCCCCTAGCAATGCATCACTTGTTGTACAAGCTTCGGACAAGCCATTCTGTTTTATTAAACACAAGCATGTTAGCTACATGAAGAGTTAATTGACCCTTTATTGTTGTCTTATCCAGAGCACTCAGCCAACTATTATGTGAATTTCTTCCCTGAGGACCATGATGAGATGGTTACACTAAAAACTGCAATTTTTTTAGCAACTGCTATTAAAATAAAGTCTATGATCAAGTCCTCCTGAATGTTAAAGTGTACAATTTCATTTTTCAATAAATTCAATAATTTGAAGCTTGTCAAAGCTTTTCAGTTTCAGTAACAGAGATAAATTTTTGATATATGATCATTTCAATATCAGCATTAGTATACTTTTATGCTGGTCATGTTTGTTGGTGTGTGCTGTGCTTGTTAAAATTGCAATGGCCTTTGGGCTGGTGAAAATACAATTTGACTTGACTTGTCTTGACATGACAAGTTAGCTGGGGAAAGATGTTAATATGTCCACTAATATGGAATATCTCTCTCCCACATACAAAAACAAGAACTGTCACCGCTTTTCATATGTCTAATTAAAATTGCTAGGCGAATCACAATTTCAGAAGAATAGATCAGGATAGCATTGTTTGTGATATATAAAGAGAGAGGCTGATACACTGTGTCAGACATTTGAGCCCTTTCTTACATGTCTCCTTTGCCTTCAACATGAGCAATACTCAAAGCTAACACACAGTTCAGGTTAGTTGCAGTTTAGCAGAGTACAGCTATGATAGCAAGCTAGTGGACTGTCTTAAAAGCAGTCTCAGGCCCTCTCCCTGTCTGGACAGTTGCCAGTGGTGTAACACCACACCATAATTGACTTTAATTGACAACTTATTGGCATGGTGAGCAAAGAGAATGAACCAGACTCTATACTTTCTGTTCCTTACCTTTCTTGTGAAAAAACATATGATCTCATTTTTCAAAATTCCAGTTTGACACCTTTAAATGCAAGAATAAAACACACCTGTCTAATTATTTACCTGAAGGACTGATGTCTAGACTTCTAGAGTGGACCCTATTAATATAGATAGGTGGATTTTTCATGAGGTTCTAGCAAGTAGACCTGAAAAGGGAAGATCAGGCTTGCCACGAATTTTTGTTTTCTCCTAGATAGAGAAGAAATAAGGATGAAATAATTATCATGCTCCCGTATTAGAAAGCAGACTGTATAATATTCTGTAATCAAGAAAGAAGTAGTCTCAGTTCTCATTTTCAGATGCAACTGTTGAACTCTTTAGAGCAGCTATTTCCACACTAGTGTCCTTTGATGCCACTGAGACAAGGCTGCTAAAAGAAGAATAAAACTGGAAATTCTCTACAATACTCCATGGTAGAAAAATGACCAAGATATTTCTGTACTGTTTAGTTAGAAATTAAATTCTGCTAAGTAAATGCTTTTTCCAATATTAAAGGTTTTCTGCTTGCATTCACATCTATATTCTTTCTTCCTAGTGAATGCTGCAGCAGCAGAACAAATATTATTTTGACTGCCTCTTAGGCCCTTTCCACACGGGGGAAAAAAATGGCTTAGAGCGACTCATCCGGAGGTCGTCCACACCGTGGAGCGCGCTAGAGCGGTTTGAATAGTGGAGGTTCCACACCTCAAACCACGCTAGCGCGGCCGCGGGAGGGGGGCGCGGCGCGTTTTTTAAAAACCACATTTTATGAGGTTTTTACGAAACGCGAGCACACTAACCCGTTGCAGCGCCCCGTGTGAAACTGCAGGGACGCGCTAGCACGTCCCTGCAGAGCTGCCCAGGGAAAGGCTTCCGGCTGGCGCGCTGCCCTAATTGGCGGAGCGCCGCCGGAAGTCACCGGCCGCCATTTTGGGCGCCGCCGAACACCGCCGAAACTCGCCAGCGTGTGGAGCGGCGAACGCGCGCTCCCCGCAGGGACGGAGCAACCCGTTTTCAGGTAAGATCCGTCCCTGCGTGCGCTGCCCCGTTCCCCCATCCCCTGTGTGGAAAGGGCCTTAGTGTCGGTTTCTTAGAAGGGGATTAAATGTTGCCTTCATATGCTTATATAGCAAAACAATGCAATTGCATTATTAGAAATGAAAAAGAAAGAAGGAAGGAAGGAAGGAAGGTAATAAATGCCCCATCCCAAAAGAAACTGAAGGACTGAGAGGTTATTCCAGGGACAACAACTAGGTTGTTCACCAGTAATACATCTTCAGTGCTTAAAAAGAATAACAGCAGAAGCATTGATGAGGAAGCTTTTAATTAAAAACACAGCCTTCCTTCAAACTCAAGTATTTTGAGCGTTGTGGTTTAAATGTAAAAATCAGCACCAACCAAGTCTGGAAAAAAAACAACAACAGGAGGATAAATAAGAAACAGTGGAATGGAATCACTTGTTAGGAGCATCATGAGGATGTTCCATAAAATATGACTGAGCCAAGGATAACAATTTTTAGGGGAGAAAAGAACAAACAAGGAAAATCATTCCTTGGAGAACATGGCATAACTAATCAGTCCAGAATGCATGTCTAAAAATAAAACAGACAAATAAACAAATAAAAATCTAGGAGAGCTTGCAGACATCAGTGAATCATAAAGTAGGACTGACTGACTTCTTATCACTACAGAAGAATGAAAATTAATGATGGGTTCAATTTTCCTTTCTCATTCATTATAGAATGGCTGTCAAGCATTAGATATCTAAAACAAATCATCTGTTGAATAGCCAGGAGGTTTGGAACCTGGGGAATTCACTTTTTGGACAGCAGCTCTCATAGTCTCCTAGCCAACATAAATGGCCTTGGCATTCTGGGACTTGTAGTTAAAAAAACTTTTCCATTTTTACTTCCCATTTATGTACTTAGAATATTGTTATTTACACTAAGAAGATGACTTGCTAAGTCAATTTTTAGGGGGTGATTCCTAAACATATCTACTGAAATCACCCATATGAGAGTATCCAGTATGCCCTTCCATACCGAAAAAGCCACTCTTGCTAGTCAGTGCATCAAGACATCCATCTGGCCAAAGCAAACTAGGACCAATTTCTATCACAAATTTCACTGAAAGATAAGACTTCTGCCATTTGTGTCCAATGAAACTGCACATACTGCAAACACTCAATTTGCGTTTTCCTTTTGATGGATCGATGTTAGACAGAAACAGACCAGCATCAGTTCTTGATGTAACTGATTTTCTACAACACATGCAAAAAAGTATTTTTTCAAGATGAGGCAAAGCCTTTTAGAGATTTTTAAAAGATGCTGAGAATCCCACAGCCTCACCAATGTACCCACAGAGCTGAATGTTGCTCTCACCTTGTGGTTTTATTACGAAAGTCATATAAGATCACAAAACAACCATATTTGCTTTTGATAACTGACCTTTAAGCCATTACTTTTAGAAGAACACTAGCAGGCAGGTCCATCCTTACAGAATTTATGAGTTTAGGTTTTTAACACATTTATAAGAGTATATTAAATACTTTATGTACAGTATTGATAGAATTTAGTAAAACTGGCATGGGAAAGTTGTTCTCTTTTTGAACAGTACGAACAATGTGTTTGCCTGTGCTAAAGGCAGAACATCAACATCTACTGTGAATGCTTTGGTTTTGCGTGGTTAAATTCAGATTCCTAATGTTATTTAAACATAGTGTTTCATATTTAATAAGAAACACATTCTTTCTTCTCTTTCCCGGGGGACATGAGGAAGAAGGGGGAAGAAGGGAGAAGGGGGAGAAAAAGTAAAACTAAATGGGTCAGTAGATCTCTTTACCTACACGCAGCTTACTAAATATACAAGAGCTGAAAATAGATGGGGAGAGGGCTGTGTGGAGAGAGAAAGAGAGAACATGGACCTGAAGAGTGTTTTAACAGTGAAGCAAAACCACAACTAATGACTTCAGGAGACAGGAGTGAGGTGGACAAGTACAGCATTACGCTTTTAAATATAAAATATTTGGCTTCACCTCCCAAGAAAGTGGGCTGGCACAAATTCAAATGGGCTAGTCTGGCATGCTAGTGCCTCTAAAAGGGACCACACTGCCTGATGGAACAACCACAAAACCCACAGAGATAGCACAGACTTCCAAAGGCAACATGAAGGCAACCAGACGGGCAGCTAAACAATGCCAGAGGTTCTGCCTTGGCAGAGGGCACCTAGGCTTCATGAGAGAGCACATCCCTTCAATAAAAGGGACAAACAAGAAGAACAGGACAAAAATGGATTTTATAGTCACCTATTCATCTGCAACAGGCCACACAACATGGACAGAAATACAAAGAGAAAGACCCTGCTACAAACCTAGACATTCAGTCTGTCCTTATATCATTACAGGTCTCAGAATGTTACCCACAGATCAGAGGGGGGTTTTTGCCCATCTTTCAATGTTGTATATGCCATCCTCTGCCAGCGGTGCCTCTCTGAATCCTATATGCAGACAAACAGGACAATCTCTGTACATAATACATACATACTTAATACAAATGTAACATTTGAAATGACAGTGCATCATAACCAGTGGCAGAATACTTTGTTCTCCCAGGATTCTCAGTCACTGAACACTGACTGTTGTGAACAAAGGGATTTCAAGAGAAGACTGGAACGGGAAATAGATGAATTTGGATACATTCGGACATCCAATCTATTAGCAGAAGTTTGAGCAGAGATGAGAGGGTACTACATACATCTGCAGCCTGGTTTTTGTTACAGTTGTGTGTATAAAAGTCAAAACAAAATAATATTCAAGAAAATTCTCTGTAAACAGAAGAACTAACTTTTCTGAAAGCTGAAAGTATTACCTTCACACTTTGGGAAAAATTAAAAACCTTGTAGGTTAGTTGATCTCTGTGTTAGCTTGCATATGCCACAATTGTTTATGCTGAATTAGTTCTCTGGATGTGGACACAGTGAGCTAATTAGGCCTCTTACAAAAATTCAAGATTCCCGTTGAATAGGTGATATGATGGGACACATCATGTATACATGTGCTATATGAATGGCAACTCGATAAAACATCAATAATTCCAAATTTTAATTTAATTATTGACCCATTCAAAAGAAAACAAACAAACAAACAGAAGACTGAGAACATCCCATATCTGCTCGAAAGATATATTCACATTTAGTTGGAAGAATCAACCATGATAATTGCTGCCTGTATTTACAGATAACAATCAGCCAAAAGTCCTGAGAATCCTGATTCTCACCCCAGCCACTCTGACTTGATTTCTACTGCTAGGAAAAGCAGCTAAATAAAAGCCTGGGGGGGGGGAAGAAGCATGGAAAAGCTTAAAGTTGCATTCAAACCTGACTCCTACTTGGTTATTCTCCAACATGTCAGATATCTGAAAGCAATGACAAACCAGGGATTCCAATTCTAGCTAGTTAGGAAAGCGACAAATTAGGGCTCTTTCCTCATGGGGGGGGCGAAACAGGGCGGCGCACGCAGGGGCGGAGCTTACCTGGTAGCGGGTTGCTCCGTCCCTGCGGGGAGCGCGGTTTCACTGCTGTATACGCCACCAGATTTCGGCGGCGTTCGGCAGTGCCGAAAATGGCAGCCAGCGGCTTCTGGCAGCGCTCCGCCAATCAAGGCAGCGCGCCAGCTGGAAGCCTGCCCCCGGGCAGATCTGCAGGGACATGCTACCGCGTCTCTGCAGTTCTTCACCGGGGGCTGCCACAGAGCACCACGGGCAAGTTTCATAAAAACCACTTGGGAAGGTGATTTTTATAAAACTCACAATGCCACCCCCGCGGCTGTGCTAGAGCGGTTTGAGGTGTAGAGCCTCACTTTTTCCAACTGCATTAGCGCACCCCACGGTGAAGAAGACCTCCTGGAGAGGTCGCCCTAGCGTGGGCAATATGCCCGTGTGGAAAGGGCCTAGAAGTCACATCTGAATTTAACACTAAGTTTTTCCTACCATTAGTGACAGGTCTGCAGCTTGAGCAAACTGGCAACAGGATACTTCAGAATTCTGGCTTCCATGTGTGTGTGTGTGTATATATATATATATATATATTTGATTGATTGATTCATATTCCACCTTTCCACCAAATTGGACTGAAAGTATCTTATTGTAATATCTGAAGATAGCCACCAAAGGAATTATTCCACATCTGAAAGTCATCATCTTATGAAATGCTTCTGGTGTGATTGTGGTACACAATTGCATCAGGACTATAAAAGTGAACCTGTGTCCCTAATGCACAGAGAGAGGAACTTAAAAGCCACGGATGTGCCATTTGTACTTTATGAATTTTCCACAGGGAACCCTCTAGCATCATATACAGCAATTATGACACCATGTGAAGTGCAGAACTGTCCTTAGTTGAGCCAAATTGTATCACAGATGATATTCTTTTGTTAGCAATAATTGTCAAGCACACAAAACCATGTAAGGAAAGATTCTTGTCACACTTTACAGAGAACTATTGCTTTTCTCCCCCTTTTTAACTGAAATGTGATATTTTCTTTTCCTTTAAACTCATCATTTTTTCATTCTGCTGAGTTGGAATTACTTTTTAAAAAAGATACTCTAATCTGAGTTTTTGAAAAAGAAAGCTATGGTGTGTTATGAGCTTCCTTCTTTTTATTGCATCTTTGCTGGCAACCCATGCCTTTGTGAGGGGTAACTTAATACATATTTACACAAAAGAAGATGGCCTGTGTCAGATGTGTCAAGCTATGAGTTTGGCACATCTGATATATCTGCAAAGCACTGGCTTTCCATTTTAAATAAACTCTTTCTAGGCCTTGTGGTTTCAAAAATAATCTTCTGGTTTTGATCTGATGGAGCATTTCCACAGAGTTTAAATTACTGACTCTGAAAAGATGTGGACACACACATCCGCACACTCTTTCAATCCTTACTGTATAACACAATGAAACCTAATGAGCATGTTTCCACAGTTAAATTATCAAACTATTTCGGCATGAAACAGCACGTCTGATTTGCATACACAATTACTGCAATTTCATATGCAAATCAAACAAACTCAAGTGGTGAATGCAGGGATGATCAAAAGAAACTGAAGTTCTAGAAATATTCTGCATCATTCCTTTCTAATACATTAGAAGCAACTGAAGTACAATCCACAACTGTTTCTGTAGCCACTTGTCATTCAAACTAATCTACATTTGATCAAAGAGGTTAAATTTCCCTAGTAACATTGGAGCTCTACTTTACATAATTACAAGCGAAGTCTGAGGTGCCCTAGTAGAAAAGTTTTGATCATCCCTAACTGTGTATTGGAGTTACTCTGATAGTACACCTCGTTTCTTCAGAATGTCCAGATAGAAGGCTGCCATGAGAAGGCAATTAGCAAACAGTGGATAAACACTGTGTGTGCTGCCTTGAGGCCTAAATATCCTGAATGCACCAGATCCCATCTGATTTTGGAAGGTCAGGTCTGGTTAGCATTTGGAAGGGGGGACTACCAAAGAATATCATGTGTTGAAGACTATTATTTCAGAGGAAGGCAATGCCAAACCACTTCTGAATATTCCTTGCCCATGAAAACCCTATGAAAGTAATGGGGTCACCATAAGTGGACAGGTGACTTGAAGGCACTCACCTTCTTAAGTGCTACAGATGAAAGATAGAAATGTAATAAATAACACTTCTTCCTACTTCTGCTTCCCTTCCCCACCCTTGTAACCAGTATTTAGTAGCTCATTGCCTCTAAATATGAAGACCCTGTTTAATCATTGGGGCTAACAGCAGTTCCTACTCACTCCCCTTTGAAAGCCTCTTTTTAAGAGAATTCCATGAATTAATTAAATATTATAGGATTAAGTAGTTTCTTTGGTAGTAGACGTAGTACAAATAAGTTACTATGAATCCAATCTGAAACCCAGCAATCCAACCCAACGTTAAGTCTGATGCCAGTAATTCTGAGTTGGACAGGCCTGAATATAATGAGGGTAACCAGTACAGTTATATAAAAAGTGAGAGTGATGTGAGGTTTGTGAATGCATTCTGTCCATGATGCTCACTGGGTCTGACTGATCTTGCAGCATGAACAATCTGGAGAGGACCAGGATGGGAAGGACGGCTTCAGAATAACGCACAGAGGTTTGGCTGCTGTTGGAGCCAAAGGAGAGCTCAGAGCTCAAATGGGACAGAAGACATTGCTGAGGATGGAAATCTACACCAGCATATAGTACAAAGCAGGAGACCTGTGACATAAACAGGGGGAGGGAGTAACCACTAGTGTGGTACTTTTACGATAGGGAATGGGTACAAACAGAGAGGGATGCCCTTTAGCAATGATACAGTGGGTTAAAAGATTACAGGGCAAGAATATAATGCAGTCTTGTTGGGGGATTTGGGGCTGGGTGGGTTCAGATGCCCGTATGCCTATACTGCAAAGCAATACATTTCATAAGCAAAAAAAAAAAGTATGGCTAAATGACTACAAAACTATATTTGATATGGTTCCTACTCCTAGTGGGCAGTCCTCTCATACCTGACAGCCCTGCAGTCATTGGGATAACAGCAGTGCCTTGAGGAGTACCGCACAAACTGGGAAAATCCTGGACACCTATTCAAGTGACTGTGCAATGCAGCCACTTTTCCTACCTGCCCACAGGCCCACCTCCTCTGCTCCCTCTGTCTCTCTTGGCAATGGGACACGTATAGTTTTGGTGCCAGCTGCACAAATATGCTTGGCTTGATGATATCCCTAACTGTAATTGGTTTGATGTTTCCTTCCTCCCAGTTTGAAACACAGTTTATTTCAAAGGAGGTGGGCAGCTGCGGCTTATACTGTGTCGTCAAGTTTCTCTGTGCTGGATCTTTTTTAGTGTGTTGAGTGTGATGGGGACAGGAGATACTTCCTATAGGATTTTTGAACCATCACTGTACTTGACTGCCAGTGCTTCACTGTATTTAGTTTGTATTCCAGCTTTCTCTCAAAATGAGACCTAAAGAGGCTCACAATGTGTTAAAAACCAGTCTAACGAGAAGAGTGGAAAAATACGGAAAACATATTAAACAGTTAAAAAGACAATTAAAACATAATAATTATGATGATTTTAAACAGATAGTACACCTTAATTAAAAGACCTTCTGCAAGAGGCTCACAATGTGTTAAAAACCAATCTAACTATAAGAGTGGAAAAATATTTAAAACAGTTAAAAAGACAATTAAAACATAATAATTATGATGATTTTAGACACATAGTATGCCCTAATTAAAAGACCTTCTGCAATAACCAGTTAACATTTAAAGGACTTGTTAAATAAGAAAGTATTTGCCTGCTGGTGGAAAGAGCACAGACAGGGGTCAACTTAGCTTTCTATAAGAGAGAATTCCAAACTCTGGGCAGGGGGTGGCCATTGAGAAAGCTCGCTCACATTTTCTTACCAATTGTAGCTGTGATGGCAATAGGAAAGCCCTCCCTGGAGAACCCTAAAACTTGGGCAGGCTCAGTGGGGATGGAAATCCTCACAGATCTTGTTTTTGCAAGAGAGAATGAAAAATCACAATTCTTTCCCTCCTCAGTAAGGGAGAGGGTGAGATTTTTTACGCATTTTTAAAGTAGTTAGCTGTGAATCTATCATAAGCAGAAATGATTTTTATACCCCTTACAACTGTTTCCATCTTGCTGTCTTGGACTTCGAAAAAAATCAGAATCGAACGAGTTGCTTGCATCTTTTTGATATGTAATCCTTTCCTTCTCTCCTTCCTCTGTATGTGTATATGTGCTTTGATTAACAAAGGGGAAAGAGACTAGATTTGTGTTGAGGCTTCTTGAACATACTGAGGAGAATCTGATGGGAGATGGAAAGCCTCATGATTTCACTCTCTTGAAGTTGGTGAAAAACCTCCCTGTGATTGCTGACTTTTTGACAGGATGTTTCAGCATATCAAGACCCTTTCTTGTTGGGGATAAAACAAAACAAAACAACCCAGCAAATATTCTTTGTTCTGAGTAAAGTTTTCTGAGTGTCTGCTAGCAGCATGAATTCCACAAATATGCCTACATTGTTCTTTCTTTCCCAGTGGCTGCTCCTCTCCTCCAACTCTGGAAGGAGTTGAATGTAGCTGATTTTCCACCAAGATATCTCCAGATGATCCACCTCCTTGTGGGTCTTTGTATTTTGGATCACGCTACAGTTTTCAGAGCTTAGTATAATACTGGCAGAATTATTGGATCCTAGCCCATACTTAAATGGTATAGCCAAATTTGTGACTGATTTTAATGGAAAAATTAAGCATGTATATAACTGATGTAACCAAAACATACCTATCTATCTAAGTAGATTGTGGTCTGTATTATTTGTTAAGTTCTTATGACCAAAAGAGAGAAATATTTAAAGCGTTCACATGAATTCATTCTTCACACATACCAGCCACTCACATATTGAGAAATTGGGTATTCAACACACAGAAAGTATAAAACGTCCTTAAGCACATGCTTATCTTTCAGGATATTGGTTAACTCTGAAAAGAGATATAATGTTTCCACAATTAAATCACATGCTTAGCTCCACTTTGTCAGCTTGATTAAAGTGCTCAGTGTCTTTTCAGATAGTGAATACTCAGCCTGTTTACTTATAACTTATAGTCTCAATTTTCCAATTACTCAAGTTAATCTATCATAACTATTCTCAGAAGACACTGTAATAACTTTAATTATTACCAGGGCTGTGTCAGCTAACAAATTTCTAAAGAACATCTCATTGAAATGTTTCCAAAAAAGCAAACAAACCACCAGCTGCCTAAACTGTGACCATTCAGGATTTCACTACATTTCTAGCAGCCTGTTATATTATTAGTGTTGAAAGGACTACTGGTGTACATAATCTCCAACTGTCCCACATTGGCAGGGTTTGTCCCCATTAATCCTCTGTAAATTTGCGACAGCAGTAGTCCTTTCAGTTCTGGTAAAATAAGGGACCAGCCCAATTATATCTACTTTTCAGCTGCTTGCCCCTGTTTTTTCTCCCCTTCCCACCCCTTTCTCACTTTGTTCTCAGCTTACTTGTTGCTGCAAACTGAATTCAAAGTACAAAAGTAGTTTCCACTCAATTAATTCAGCAGAAGGGAGAGGAGAGGAAGAGGGAGAATCCTGTCCTTCCCAGCAGGCTTAGGCATGGGTCCTAGATTATGTGTTCTTCATTAATAATTGTTACCCTAATTTGGGAGGGTCCCTCGAGGGACATCTCACTGTGCTCCACTTGGTGGGGAATGGAAACTAGCCAGAGCACAAGCAATAGCACTGCAAGAGGCAGAGTAACCTAGCGGGGTCTTTTTACCCAGTTTTTACAGGGTCAGGCCAAACCAAAAAAACCAAATCAAATGTCCAATAAATGATTTTATTAAAGGTAAGCCCCACGCACCAACGCATTCTCGCACACACGCACCCAAGAGCTATTAAGAAGAAAAAGAGAGGAAATTGGACAGAAGGAGTATTGAAGGGGTGTTTTTGGGGTAATACTGCACCTTGTCCTGAAGTCCTGGGTCCGAGGAGGCAGCAAAGAAGTGGGGCTCAGCATGGAGAGGGCTGAGGGGATTGCTCAACAAACAGAGCGATGGTCGGCTGGGGTGACCAGGAGTGATCCGAAGAAATGCTCAAAAGCCAGGACTATTTATAGGGGAAAAAGCACCTGGAGGACTAATCCTTTACCAGGGAGAACAGTGGGTGTTGCAGTGGGCACAAAGCTCCACATTGGTGATTTCCTTGGCGTGATGGGATTATTAAGTGTTGCCAAAGTATCCAGATTTTTGGAGATGTTGTGGTGTGAATTCTGGTCCCCGCCTGATGGGATATTTGCTTAACCTGAGGCACACACGCTAATCCTCTCAAGTCAGCGTCTCGGGGCTGAGGACCCTTTATTTATATTGTTTTTACACATCTTGAGGTTTCCTGGGGCTACATGACGGGGATTTTACTGGCCTGACCTGGTTGTCAGTCTTCCGACCATGCCTGCCTACGTGCCCTTTCGGGGGACCTCTCTGGCACACGGAGCTATATTTTAATATTAAAATTGTAGACCCCGGGATAGGGTTTCTCCCTCGAAGTAACATAATGTATGTCATCTTGACAACATTCTGAGGTTGCTTGGGCATATGTGTACTAGATAGATAGATAGATAGATAGATAGATAGATAGATAGATAGCAACTATAAACCCTCAGCATTGGCTATATTAGTTTGGACTTATGTGGGTTGTAGATCAAAAACACCTGGAGTGTAAAAGTTGCTCATCTCTGCCCTACAGGCTCAGAAAACAACAATTAAAAAACGCAGGCCACAATTCATTAAACATAAATCTGCACAATTAATTTGAGGTCATAACTTTTTCTCCAACATTTGTAGTTATCCAAATTTTATCTTTGGATCAGGGTCAAACATTCTTAGTCAGCAGGACTGAAAACCTAAACCTACACAGTCAAAGAAGCAAATGGTATAAGATCAAGTCTAGAAAATAGTTCTACAAATAGCCTTGGAGTCTCTTCATATTTTTTTAAACGTTTTTTAAAAAATAGTCCAATATGCAATCCTTCTACAGGAGTGGAGTGATTTGGTTCATTATGCGATTCTGGGGATTGAGTAGGCTTCTGCACTAAAATACATTCAAGCACTAAAGAATGTGCAGTGAGATCCAAAGCTTATTGGGCACAGTGTTCAGTAACAATTCATTTTAAGATATTTTTGTTCTGCCTCTCAGTCTGAAATCCCCAGGGCAGCTAACAATAAAAACAATCATAAAACAATAATTTAAAAGACTAACAAAGTAATACAAATGGTATAGCAAATACAAAACCGCAGAAACCCTACAGTACTGCAGCTAATGGGAACGGGGTGGGGAATATGCTTAGCCCCAAAGCCTGCTGAAAGGACCACATCTTTGCTATCCATAGAAAGAAAAGCAATAGTAAAAACAAGATGACATTCCACAAGCTAGGTGCCATCATGGAAATGTTTTTGCCTCATGTGTGCTAGCTTCCACAGCCCAGATAGCAAGAAAAAAACAGTTGAGCAATCTGAAGTTAATCACAGTAAAACAACTTTCCCTGGCTTGGATTCAAATACAGTTTTCCCTCAACAGAGGACATATAGGTTCAGCCTGAGGGATTCTGCCAGTGGAAAGGGTGTTGAGGGAGAGATTATTTTTGCCGATGACCTCTCCTCCCACAATCATCCGACTGTTCCAAAGGCTTTGTCAACCCTCCAGAGCAGATTTTGATGGCTTGCATGGGACTCACAGGAAAGGGAGAATCAGCAAAAACCACTTCTATTCACTTCATTGGCAGGAGCAAGGTCTGGATCCAAGCCACTATAAATCCAAAGTCAATGAGGAAATTCAATATAAAGGAGGTTGGGAGATTTAAGGGGAAAGGACCCTGTGTCTCACATGCTATTTCTTCCAAGTTGGATCATTGAAATTCTCTGCCCATCCGTTTTGGAAATTCTTTGAACAGGATTTATTTGTTTTTAATATGATGAAACCAAAATCTTGTCATGAAAGCTTTAGAACTACTAGAATTATGAATTGTTTTCTCCTTCAATAGCCTCCGTGGCAAATAATCCGATTCCATCTTGCTCTTTGCCCATTTTGCTCTTAATTATTAATTCTTAATTCCCAGTGACAACATCCAAAATCTAACAAGATACAGAATACGAATCCTTGAAATTACATATTTTGATTTTAAGAGTGAAATCCTATACATACTTATTTGGGAAGAAACAAAGCTGAACTCCATCTTATTGCTTCCTTCTGAGTAAACATGCATTGATAACAGTTTGTAGAACACATTAAGAATTTACTTCACGAGATCTCTTAACAAGGCTCTACTTTTAACAAGACATATTAACAGCTTTGTGAATGATGTTTTAAAATTACCAAGTAGCTACTCCCAGTAAAGGAGAGTAGCGACCTATCTCTGATTGATCTTTTTTCACCTTCCCTTTTTCAAGGCTATATTCCCATTTAGTACCTCACAAAACTGCTTTATTCTCTAATGCTTCTCAGTGACTAACAAGTCTGTAGACCAAAACAGAGAAACAGCTCTACTTTCTATTCTTCTATTTTGTTTTAAAGATAGAATCAGTCTTTATTCCAACTAAACAGTGAGGGGTTTTCCGAGTGGGGGACCCAAATGATCATAAACAGAATTGGACACACACCAAATGAGCACTGCTGTTTCAGAGAATTATACCTTTGATTCATCTTAATGTTTGATGTGCTGTAATATTGCTCATTAAGCACAATATTTATTAGAAGTAGGAATTTGTGAGTTCTGTAGATGCTGTTGAACTTCAGCTCCCAGCATTTCTCATATTGGCTATGCTGGCTAGAGCTGCAGGGAACTGTAGTTCAACAGCATCTGAAGGGCTGAACAGATCCCTCCTTATTAACTAATTCACTCACCAGAGCAGGGAAGGCCTCCTTCCATTCCCTGTGGCCTCTGAGTGAGAAAACAGCAGCCAGGCACAATCCCAGTGACTGTTTCCAATGGACGGTAAAAAGCTTGCCCTCTGCTGTTGCTGTGACCTCTGAGGGAAAGAGCACCAGGCAGGCAGAACACCATTGTGTCTTGGCCCCAGAAGCTGGTAAGAGGCCCTCCCTCCAAACCAACTGCCATTGCTGTGCCCTCTGAGGGAAAGAACAGCAGTCAGCATCTTTTGGACTTAATCCCCTTCCCGATTACCCCTCCATTTCCTTGTGGGCCAATTTTTAGATTGTTAGCCTGAGGGCAGAAAATGGTCAAATTAACCATAAGGGCTCCATTCTGGGAGCCCTTTTGGCTAAAGGCCATGTACACATGCATGCACACACGTGCACGTACGTACACACACACACACATAGGGTCTATAAGCCATAATTATCCTACGGAGCTGCTTAATAAACCCCACTTGAATGTCTCAGTAAAACAGCCGAGGACAATGTTTTTGTTTTCGCTTTTTATTCTGCTTGGGTGGAAACCATTCTACTTAGCAATGTGAACAGACAGGAAAACTTTTGCACTATGCTACAGTACATCATTTTATGTATGGATAAGAGGTGGGTGAGATGAAAACATGAGGATTTGCATAGACTTCTTGTCTCAAGGACACTCAAGGGAGAGCAGCATTTAGCACCTACCTTCCTGATATAATTGTTATACTTGTGCTAAAAAAGATAAATAAAGGACATTCAGTATATTTTTGATTGGAGTTTTTGGAAACTTTAGATAGCCATATATTGAAAGCATAGCTGACATTTTTGAAGATGGCCCAAAACAAAGGCTCTCAATTTTTGGTTGATTAAAGTGATTCACATTTTCATTTAAAGCTTGCATTAAACAGCTATGTATTAGTATACTATCTGTATACTAGTCACAACCATCCATGTTTGTACTTGCCTCTTTAATGATTTCTGTTCTAATGCTGAGAACATCCATCATTGGATTCAGCTTTTTTCCACATTGTCTCTTTGTAGTTTTATGCAACCACCCTGTTTGTTTGTTTTTGAACTTCCAAAATTTTTATAAGGCATGCACACAGTAAGATGGTAAGTAAATAATTTTTTTTTTACTTGAAGTTGATAGGGATTTAAAGAACTAAACCTCCTCGGCACATCATCTGTTTTTACTTTTGGTGATACTCTTTGAAAGTAAACAATTATAAATTATTATTACTATCCTATGTTAACATAGGTATATTTTGCAGTAAAACATAATTTTGACTGAAGGATATCAAACAGCATCCCCTAGTGTCATGCAGCTGTGTTACACTGAGTAAAACTGGGGTTCCTTTGCTCTTTTGTGTGTGTGGTAAATTCAGATGGAACAGACATGAAAGCTAACTTTGTAAGTTTGTGTATGAACAAACACGAACAGTGACAAGTATCACTTGACTAAATTATGCCGAAAATGTCATATTCTTTACTAAGAACATTTGCCATGTATGAAAATGGAAGTCTGTCTCTGTGAAACAAATAGTAGTAGAGAAACTGATAAAAAAACATGGCATAGGCTTCACAACACAGAGAATTTACTGTCTATGGTATACCAGATAGCATTTTAACAGCAGGGCATATTGACAGAACTGAATAAACATTTAAGGAAATGAGGATTATGTTTTAATATACCCATGCCCACATTTAACATACATTTTCAGACTCAAGTTACAGAACTCGATACTCAGATGTGCAGCTTCAACCACTCAGCACCTGAAAACTGAACTGTAACTGAAGTACCATACACAATCATTACGAAAAGGTTCCTGGTATATGAATGAATATGATTAGCATTATCAAGCCAGAACCATCTCAGGTCCTGATGTTGCAGGGCTAAAAATCTGAGCCCTTGGGATGATCCCTTATCACAGGAGGCAGGTCCTACTGATGTTACAAGAGGCAGTGCCCCATGGTGACATTAAGCGTGATACTTTAGCCACAAACACAGTTGCTCAGCGTTTGCCATTCAGACAAAAAATGGCAAACCTTTATAATGAGGAATATATAAAGATATAGATATCCCCCTGAAATTCCTCCCCCTTCCTCTGAGGACTGGTGAAGTGGGGCCAGTCCCTGAGACTGGCCCAGAAATCTGAGAACCATAAATAATGATGGTGAAAACATAGGTGCCTTCTCCATCTCCTGAATGCATGACCATATTCCATTTTTGTTGCTACAAACAGCAGCCCCCTGAAAGTCCAGCATCATTTTCACAATTCAATATACAGAAATCATCACATTTTATTCTGCCTGGATATTCTTCTCTTGATGAATGTATGCCACTACATTAAACAATAAAGTCTTTAAACGGGGGGGGGTCTCCACTGTGAAATTGCTATGCTAGAATTCAGCAGTAAATTTGATTTCATTCAATTCATATATTTCATACATACCTAAGTGTGACCCTCACCTAAGTTCTTCCCCTCTCTACAGCTTCTAATATAATTGCAGCAACTGCTGTGAAAGGCTTATTCATACCACGAAAATGTTTGAGCTCTCCATACTGATCTCACAGACTCACTGCTACCCCTTTCATTTCATAACTTTTGGGACACGCACTTTATACTTTTCCTCTTTGCATCTTCCTCTGTGTAGAGTAGGCTATCTGAAAATACTTTATGCCTCTGTCAAGATGGATTCTAATCTACTGACGTTTTCTCACACTAGTTTGGACATTCTTTACAGTTCTATATGATATTTTCATATTCTACTATTTACTCATGAAATCTAGAGATTTGCTGTTGTTTAACAAAGAAGTTCACAGCAACTTCTGAATTCTCTTTCATTCTATAGAGAGGTGTGCCAGGTCTCTTGTGGAAAACCACAAATCCTGATTACAATGATCTTCATCAATATCCTCTGTTTTGGTATGACATGCAAATTTGCAACTGGTACAGCTTGGAGAACAGCTAAATCAGGAAACTGAGAGGCATGAAGTTCTACAACAGGGAAGGGGCAAAACTTAGTAGACAGTATTCACAAAGGCAATTTAGCAGGCTTGATCCTGGTGATCTCCACTTACCTATTTATTATTTAATAGATTAATAAGCTGCTTTTCTGACTTCCTCAAGGGAGCATACTTCATTTATATAATGCATGGATAGCCAGACACACTAAAACAAACTATTTTAATAGTCCCTGTTGTTGTTTTTTAATTGTGAATCTCTTTGGGATTAAAAGAAATTAAATCTAGTACCTAGATGTTCTAAAACAACCAACCAAAAATAAATAGTAAAAAACATATGTGTGTGTGTGTGTGTAATCTTGAAATAGACCAAATTCAGGAGGAACAGGAGCCTGATTCTTTCCTTTCCTCTTTTTTGCTACTTCTTTTCCTTCAGTCAGGGCAGTTGTGATCCAAAGGGAGGTACAGCCCTATGACAGCGAAGGGACAATGTAACCAGAGAAGGGCCTGTGTTTATTCACTAGTCTCCTTCTCACCATGGAAAAGTGCTCAGGTAGTAGATGCTGGGAAAGAATTCAGCCTGAGGTCATGGAGAACTGAGCAGGCCTTCCTGAATAGGCAATACTGGACAAGAATATACAGTGCTTGGATTGAATAAGGCAGTGTCCTAAGTGTGTGAATACCTAAATGTTTATTGAACAAACTCCAACAGTTATGGGAACATGTGTGTGTACATATGTACCTTCAAGTTGTCTGTTGACTTAAGGCAAATCCATGAATTTCACAGAATTTTCCTAGGAAAGCAATATTCAGAGGTAATCTTGCTAGTTCCTTCCTCTGAAATATTGCCTACAGTGCCTGATATTATTCCATGGTTCCCTTTCCAAGTAAAAACTAGGACTCACCCTGCTTAGCTTCTAAGATCAGACAGGATCTGGTGCCTTTGAAGTATTTAGGTCCTGAATAACATTATAGTGCTTTAGAATACAAAGGGCATTTCTTCACTACACTGTTATAGTGGTATTATTCCACTTTCAACATCCTATGGTATCCTGAGGCTTGCAGTTTACTGATGCCAAAGAGCTCCCTGGCTGAGAATTCCCTTCGCTAAACTGCAAACCCTAGGATTTCATAGGACGTTGAAAATGGAACAATAGCACTGTAACAGGGTAGTGCAGAAATGGCCAAAGATCCACTATAAACTGAGACTAAATGTCTAAGTTTCCCAGAAGCAGGGTAAAATAACATGAGGCAGCTGAAAATCTAAAGAAAAGTAAGGTTGAAGCAGAAAATCAGGGGTGGAGAGGACTCCAGGGAAAGTGAAGCTGGGCCAAAGCTGCACATATGCCCAGAGGCAAGAAAGAGTATCTTCTGTCATAGGGAAGAAGACTATACCAAAGACAACTCTGGAAAGAAAAGATGCGTATCTCAGACTGCCAAGGATGCAATCAGTATTCACAGTGATCTGTGTGACTTAGCCAGCCAAAAATAATTACTGCTATTGGAGTAATAACTATGCAATTCCATTATATGTTCAAGATCTTTGAACTGCTGTTAGAATCACAATACAAAAATAGGTAAATGCTTCTCAAACAGAATGCTATACAAGATGTTAGCTGTGTTGTGGGACCCTCTAATGGAGGATAACGTGATCTGCAATGTTACATACTGATAGGGCTAAAGAAATGTGATGATAGCAATCCCCACAGTAGGTTGGCTACAATATTTTCTTATTCTTTAATTAAAAGCTAAAACTCTAAAATCTTCCACACATAATTTGTCAATTATTATTCTCTCACTATTCTTGCTATATTTATGCAAGACAGATTCAGTGCATGGTCAATGTGAACACTCCATGCTGCTTGACAAATGTGACAATATTTATGCAATGTAGGGTCTTATTCCAATGCACTCCCTAACTCGTGAACAACTAGAGTTTTGATCCAGAGGTGCCTTTTCACATGTGGAAGGACTGTTTTTGAAAGCTGAAAGGTTTATTCCAATTCAGCCTATGCAAAATGCTTTTCCTATCACAAGGTATTGAATGTGTTTTATACAATGCAGCTTTAGCTTGCGTCAAGTTTTGTATTGTACAAAGCCTCCTACCAGCTGTTGTGCTACAATTTACATAGCAGTACTGGCACCTAAATTTCTTTTGCAAGTGGATCCCTTGATCTAAATTCTAAAATTTGAGTTTATCAGAAAAATGTACACTTAAAATGTGTGCACACTTTGTGAGACTTGAGGTTTGATTTTCATCAAAACGAAAAGCAAACTTTTCACATGGAAACTAGCATTGACTAGTTAAATATACACAATAAAATGAGGAGGGCAGAGGATGGTATAAATGAAACTTTTATACAAAGACTCACACCTGCCATAGATCTTGCTTGCTTACTGTGGATTTCCACAATGCAAATCCAGAATTAATCAAAACAATTAGAACAAGTTGTTATTGCAAAATCTTCCTTTACTTTTTGGTTCATAAGCAGATCCACAAGAAACAAGTAGTTATTGTATGTGGGGAGGCCAGATATTCACCCCAAGGGACGATTTAAATTAGTACCAGTAATAGGATAAAAAATTCTTACCATGAAGCAGAATACTATAATTAAAGGAGTTAAAAGGTATTTTCTTGTAGTCACTTGGTGCAAAACTACTTAATGCCGGAGGGTAGGGGGACCCCTCTGCTACATGATGTTTCAGTTCCATCAGTGCAAGCTGCCAATAAAATGATAAAGTTGTGCTACAACACTCCTTTGTGCTGCCAATTCTCCCAAAGAAAAGATGTTTCTTTCTGTTTTTCATTTTTACTTA
The DNA here is from genome assembly GCA_948472985.1 of Iguana delicatissima. NCBI lineage: Eukaryota > Metazoa > Chordata > Lepidosauria > Squamata > Iguanidae > Iguana > Iguana delicatissima. The sequence goes on along the minus strand of CAOKZL010001326.1, from coordinate 376,951 downwards.
TGCACGAATTAATTTCCAAAATAAAAGGCTAGCTAATGAAAATATAGGCAACAGGCTTTATAGGCAATGTATAAGTCAGCCCTTGAAGTTAATTTTAAAAAAAGAAATCCTCATTTATAGAAAAGCAAAAATGTTTGCTTTGAAGACACTAGGCAATGTGAAACAAGACTATAAATTGTCTCCAGTGGGATCAACTGTTCATCTATAATTTATTCTACACCACCTTCATTGTGGGTACTGCTGGTAAAAATGGGGATCAGACAGGTTACCCTCTGTCATGATCTTCAATGGAGAATCCTACCCTGCCCACCACAGGATCAGCCATGCCTGAGGAAGGAAATGTTATCAAAAGTAAATCCCCAAAGAGCAGAAAGCCACCATTTATCAATAATCATTTGTTTCAAATAGAGTAAGCCAAAATTTAATTCCATAAATGTTTTTATTCTGTTTGGCATTTTGTTTTCTAGCTTTTTGATAAAAAGGTTAAAACAGTGCTATTCAAAGTACTGGTCCTTGGACTGATACCAGTCCTTAAGCCATTGGCTGCTGGTCCCTGGGAAATTTAGAAAAGAAAGAAACAATTGTAGCCAATGGACACAAATATTCTACCAGATCTTGGCACACAGGGAAAAAAATTGCCAGTCCCCCACATCAGAAAAGCACTGATTTAATACACAGTACATATGTAAGACAAGTATAAGGTTGAATATTTATCTATCTATCTATCTATCTATCTATCTATCTATCTATCTATCTATCTACTTATTTCGTTTGTATGCTGCCTTTCTCCCAGAGTGGAACCAAAGCTACCTTCCAGAAAGAGTCAATTAAAAAAATGAAAATATAAAATCAGTTAAAATCCCCACATAAAACAATATAATTTAAGAAACATACAAAAGTTTAAAAAGATAAGTAAAGCATCCCAATAAAAACTTCCCTGCTTATACATTATACACATTATATATGACAAAAGCAAAGCAGGGAGGAAGCCAGTCTAACTTCTTGTGGAAGGGAGTTCCAGAGGGTGGGAGCAGCCACTGAGAAAGCTCTCACCCCTGCCACTGATTTATCCCACTACTAATGTTTTCAGGAAGCTGATAGAAATCCAGGAAAAAGCATCTCCTCATGCTTTCCATTCTTTTAGTCAACAGAGGTACCACTGGCCTTGGGGGTCCTTTCTCAGTTCAATCATTCTACAGGTTGACTTGGTCTGTCTTCTCTCCTCAAGATGGTCATCAATATCTCTTGTGGCCAACTACCAGAGTGCCTGAAATAATACCAGTTTTGACCACAATTGATAGTATAAAGCAAGAGAAGATAAGTAATATCAACCAAGGCTTACAAGGTTCATAAATGATTACCAACCAATTCTACATAGGTATTCTATATTTAAAGCAGGAATAGGAAACATGTAGCCACCCCCCCCCCAGGACTGCTAGACTGCAGTTTTTCAGCATTTCTCTCCATCAGCTATATGACTTAGGGCTAATAGGAGTTAAAGTCCAACAAAGAGTGCACTTTGCATTAAAAAAAATTAACAGAATAAGTTCAGGACTGCCCTTGATCCTGAAGAGATGGAAGTAGGCCAGATGCTCATTCTACCTTCTGGACAACTCAAAGACATCCCCTTCTCTTTGTCCCACAACGCATGCTAGTGCTGAGGTCTTCCTTGCTTGCCTCTTAAAGATGTAGTACTGGGGTTGCCAGATTGGATCCAGGACAGGGTTGTGGTAACTGTAATCTTTAACAGATCTTTGAGCAGCTGCTAAGCTGGAAGAAGTTACCTGTCATTCCTCACCTGCCAGCCCTCAACTCTCAGCTTCAGCTGTCCCCTGCCAAGGTGGGTATTGCCTCATCAGATGAGAGCATGGAGAGGGAGCAGAGGTGCTGGATACAAGAACAAAGTGGGACACTTCCGTGCATGCCCTCCCATGCTCCTATGGGGAGGCAACAGTAACAGCTGAAAGTTGGGATTTGAAAGGTGAGGGAGGACAATTATCTTTCTCTCATTGACAGAATTTCTGTCTGCTTGACAGAACTTGTCCTGTTCCGCAATCTGTTCAATATCAAAGTTATAGAAACTCCATCTCAGATCCAATTTGGCAATCCAGGGCAGTACCCAACAACAGTAGGCAGTCTGAGGATTTTTCTTTTCTTCTAAATGGGAATTAGCTGCTTGGAACAGCCAGAAGCACAGCTACCACAAAGATCCCAAAGAAGGCAACAAAGAACCCTGAGAATGATCCACAACACAGTAATCTGTATGGTAGGTGTGGGCAAATGCCAAGATTTAAGGACCATATTAATCTCCTAGGAGACCTTGGATGGACCCTCCCACACAATACTTTCCCATCCTCTGCTGTATGGGGAAAAGGGCATTCTGCACAAAGACCCAGAGAGGCTAAAAACTAATCCCAAATATAATAATCTATTTCTAACGTTTAGAGCTGCTTACTGCTTTGTGCTTCTTTCTCACCTGAATTTGTTCGTGGGATCCTTTCCTCACCCGCCACTGGAACCCAGCCCATTCTATGTCCTTCTATCTACAGGTCTGCCTTGTACCCCCTGCCTTCCTCTTCTGCATGAACATCCAATGTATGCATTATATCATTACTGAGGAAGAAGCACATCTTCTGTTCATTGCTACAAAGCTTTGTAGCAAAAGTAAGGGCAGGATTTTGAAAAATGGAAAAAACGGGCAGAGTTTGAAAAAATACTTTTTAGACTACACTTCCCAGAATCCCCAAGCCAGTATAATCACTGCTATATTCCAAAAGGATATCCCAAAATTGCATTCCAAAATGGTAACTTTTCTAAGCTAAAAGTCACATTCATAATGGCGAATTCTGCACATTCCAATAGATATGTGATATCTGCTTGCCATTAGCTGGCATTCAACACAAACGAGTTTCTCCAATAGCTACTACATATCCTGGTAGTCACATAAACAAGGCTGAGAGTGAGAAGACAGCTAGCCTGAAGCTAATTATGAGTCATTCCCTCTATAGAAGTAAAATAAAATTATCTGGCCCATTATTATGCAGGAAAATGAGACAGCAATGCAAACATAGTCTTTTCTGGTCTTCTAGTACTCAAGTCTACATCTATGTACAGAGTTGGTAAATATCATTCATGTTTGTCAACACGAAAATAGAGTTTCAGTCTAATGCTGGCAAACTGCACTGCTGAACAATTTTCATACCACAGTTCTCCAGCTATTCCGATAAATTATCAGTATCAGAAAAACATAGCACCATGTCAAATATTATATTTTTTAAAATCCTATATATGTTGCTGAGAACCAGCACGGTGTAGCGGTTTGGGTGTTAGACTAGGACCCTGGGGGACCGCTCTACCATGGAAACCCAGTGCATGATCTTGGGCAAGTCACCCCCCTGAACAAATCTGGCCAAGAAAATTCCATGATAGGTTCACTTTAGGGTCACATAAACTGGAAATAACTTGAAGGCGCGCAACAACACGATATGTCGTGTTGTTTTACAAAAAGGTGTCCTCCATTGATTATCCAAGACATTAATCTGCATATGGATATATGGAAGCCATTGATACATTATGAGATCTGATTAGGCCCATATATTTTGCAGCTCTGGAAATAAAACATAATAATAATAGCTGATCACTAATTTCAAGCACCACCTGGTTGCATTAACATAGTAAAGCTGTTAACACCCAACACACAATGGACCATACAATCCTATCTTTACCCAGGAGAATGTCCCACTTACTTACTTTCTAGGACTGTAGGCAGGGGGAATTCACTTGCAAGAGGGAAAGGTATTACTGAGCCATTCTATGGCCAGGTCCCTTAAAAATGATTAATGTCTCATGTAACATTATATGTGAACAAGTTCTTCAGGTGAATTCATCTTTGAGTGCAGGGATAAAGCAGAACAAATGGAGAACCTATTAGACTGTATGTCACTTTAAGTAATCCTTAACATACTGTGCTGTGATAAATAATTCACTGCATTGACTAACTTGTGAGTCCAACCTCTGAGGTAAGGGGAGTATTTTTAGGGTGTATTTTTCTTTTCTGTCATAGTGTGATAGGACTCAGCCTTGCAGACAGTATGTTGATTCTCTTTCAGCACACTTTACCCTTTTATATGAATGATGATTTTATTCTTAATCACACTTTCTACCAACTTACCTTGAACAGATGTTAGAATAATTGACCTGTATTTTTCTTTTCTTAAAAAAAATTACTTGGGCAGTGCCACATTGGCCATTCTACATTCCTCTTGTCTTGAAACTTTCTTTCTTGTCACTACTATACTACATATTTGCAACTGTTCATATTCTACATTTTAAAAGTATAGGTGAGACATTGGTATTTTTCTATAATTTCAGATGTGAAGACAGATGGGGGAGGAGGAAAACATTCAGGTTCTTTGTGATCTCTGTATCTTCTCTTGGAGAAACTTAATTTCATTAATTTCATTGTTATCCAGCTTCTGTTGGTTCTGCTTCTGCTGTATGATGCTAAGAGCATCAAAGCCAGCAGTAAAATAACAACTACTACTACTACTACTGCTGGCTTTGATGCTCTTAGTAATCTTTTTTTTTTTTGCACCTCAAATTTTCTATTTGGCGTTTCTTTTCCATCCATCCATCCATTCTTTTATTTCTATCTCACCTTTCTTCCAAATTGGGATTCAAGAAGGCTTTCAAAACAGTTTTCTTTATGCAAGTTTACTGTGTTTTAAATGCACTCCATTTGAGCAAGACTTCCAGTCTCTGAAGCAATCCTTTTTATGTCTAATGGCTTCCTTCACACTACTCGTTATCCATGCCAGTAACCTCTTAGACTTTGTACTTCCCTTTCTGGCCTGTGGTATTTATTCTGGATGTGCTGTTAATATGGATTTGAGCAGAGTGCAAGCATCATGGAGAGATCTGACTCTTCTTGTTTTTCCTTCCTACAAGTTCTCTAATTTAAGAGAGATTTCACATTTTGAAGTCAAACAAGATTGTAGGAGTTCAGTGATTCTTTGTCATTCATATATAAATTAAATTTGGTAGCACTGTGGCTACAGTTTCCAGTTAGCTCAACTGATCTCACATCTCATACTAGGTGTTAAAAGTATTACTTAGAATTAAGACCAGGGTTGTCTCCCCTCTGGTTCCATGAGCAGATTTCCATGGAATGATTCAACTCAAAGTGGATATGTCTTATCACTTGGTACATTTCTCTTAGTTTTCAGTTTATAATTGCTCTGCCACCGTATTTATCTTTCACACCAACAGTCTGGTCCCATCCTCACTCAAGTGGAGCCTGTCGCTTTTGTACAGGTCTGTCCTGTCCAAAAATATCCCCCAGTGTTCATGGTTACCTCTTTCTGTTTCCTGTGAGGATAAATTGGACTGAAGCCATAGAGAATGGAAAGGGGTGATCTAAAGTTACCTCTTTCCATTCCCTATGGCTGCAACTAAGTTTTGTAAAAGCTAATGATTTTGGTAAAGTTGTCTCACCCAAGACCCTCAAAATGACTCAAGACAGGAACTGCAATACATCAATGACATCAATGATTTTCTCTGATGCAACTTCCTTGGCAGTTCCTCTGACATTCTTATTACACATGGAAACCCTTTCAGTACTTATATTTCTTTTATTGTTATCTAAGCCATATTTAGCTGATATTTAAAAACATGTTTAATAGACATGCTCAAAGGAAAATTTGTTATAATAAAATTTCCAAGTGCAATTTCTTATATATAAAGGGGCCCTGTGCTACAACGGATATAAACATCAGCAGAAATGAAACTCATCTACCATTTGCAGATGTCTTTCCATCAGTTTCTATCTGTTAGGCAAACACAAGACTGAAAAGAAACTGACTGACTAAGCAAAACTGATTTGATTTGGGATCTACAACAGTGATCCATCTGTTTTCACCATGGAAATCCTCTATTTTATTCTTTTTAGTATACAACTTATTCATTTCCTGCTTTTTTTGCAGGCGGGGCTAAAAATAATTTATGATAAAAATGTAGAGAAAGAAAACAGAAAAGGAAAAGGAGGAAAGAATTAAAAATCATAACTACAAAACCAAACAAACAGACCTCAGTAAAGCCCAATAAAATTAATTTTTTTTCTCAACTTTCATTAAAAAAAGGGTAATTTGACATGCTGCAACACCCCGCTGAACACATTCTCAACTCCATGAAAAATTTCTTTCCTGAGCAAGAAGACCAGCACTTTCATACTGATTTTGTATTTGGTGTGTTTAATAGATAAAAACCCATTGTTTTGCACAGAACTGATTTATTTTTTGCCAAAAACCAAAAATGTTTCTGCAAAAGTAGAGGGTTTTGCACAGCAACTTTTTTTTTTCAAAAACAAAAACCCATACATCTTTTCCAGCAGGTAGAAAGCTTATTTCATTTTTTGCATTTGAGAATGAAATGACCAAAGATTTATACCCTTCATAAATTCACAGTAAATCTGCCCTTCCACTATAGATACACTATCTTTTACTACATTGCTTTTAAAGCTACTACATCCTTCCTCCATGGCCAAGATAAATAATTGGGCACTGCCATGCATATACAACAGGGAATAAAAAAGGAATCTTGTCTCCCTTACCAGGTTTTGAAAGAATCTAATTTTCCAGAAAGCCACACTCCATGACATCATTGGTTGGGATTGTCACTGATTTTGCACATACTCTGAAATTATGCCACCTGATAACCTTCTCTTCTCTAGGCTAAATGTAACCAGCTCCTTAAGCTTCTCCTCATAGGGCATGGTTTCTGGGCCTTTCACCATTTTGGTAATCCTCTTCTGGACATGTTCCAGCTTGTCAATATCCTTCGTGAACTGTGGTGCCCAGAACTGGACACAGTACTCCCATTTTGGTCTGAACAAGGCAGAATAGTGTAGCACTGTTAGTTCTCTGAATCTAGACACTATACTTCTATCAATGCAACCTAGAATCAAATTGGCTTTTTTAGCTGCTACATCACACTGTTGACTCATGTTCAGCTTGGATCCTTTTCACGTGCGCTGTGGCCAAACCAGGTGTTCCCATCCTATATCTATGAATTTCATTTTTTCTGCCTAAGTTGACATTCATTTCATTAGTTTTGACCCAGTGATCTGATTTGTTAAGGTCATTTTGAATTCTGATCTTGTCCTCTGGGGTATTGGCTCAGTCAATCAGTTTAAGACATGAAAGAAATGAATGTGAAAGACTTCAGGGTGCTTAATTACTCTGTTGGCATAATAGATTTGGGATGACTTCTAAATACTACAGACCATAATCAAGACCATAATCAAAAATGTTCACCACAATAACATGAGAAATGCACAATTCATGCCATTCGACCTAATGAAGGGGACAGCTTCTGAATGCATTTCATGATTATTAAAATTGTTTCATAATAAAAGAAATTCTTTATGTATTACTTGTAATCATTCCAACACAACTTAATGTATTTTAGTCTACTCTGCATAGGCATATATCAGACCTATTTTGCTAAATGTTAATCTTTAATCTGAATCTCCCATAATTATGCAGTAACAAGGGAGTATCCCTCCCAGCCTCAGTTTGTTTTACATATTATATCTCTTACTCCTATCATGCCCATATTTTCTGCGACTGTTTAAGAAAAAAACCCAGTCAATAAACATGCTGATAAACTATGATCATAAAATACTCATCTCTCAACATAGGGCATGCATGTATATCAGAAAAGAGCCAGAAACTTCTACAAAAGACTGCATCACAGACACTATAGGTGGAAAGAAATTTCACTACACTTGAGAAAAGTAGAATTTTTGTACTTTGACCTTTCTTGCATGGAACTTTGTAAATATCATGCAGGAAAAAGAAACCCATAGTCTTATAATCTGATATGAACCAAGAGAGTGCATGTAGGGATCAGAGAGACTCAACAAAATCAAGGCTGAGAGATTCTCACATCCCTAACACATAGCTACAGAGGTATGATGACTGAAAGAATGAACTCAGATTAATTTTGGCATTTCGGTAACCTGCTTTAACATGTATTCAAAGAGCTCTGGAATGTCCACAGTCCCTCAGGTGCAAAAATCTGGTATGAAAACTGCTATTTTCTCCCTTGTAATGAGTTTTATGTTCAAGGAAATATGCATTATGTAATATTACTGAATATTACTGAATAACAAAAATATGTAATTCTAGAGGTAGTTCTTTACAACATATATTATAATAATTAATAACTATGCTCCATTTCCTAGGTAAAACTTTCAGTATATATTTTTTAATTTCATCTGCCTATGATTTCATTCCCTTTAAACTATGATGAAGGAGGATTATTCTTATCTATTCAGTCTGAAATAGACAACCGAATTATTTTGTAGTAGTGAACTAAGAGAATTTTAGCTATCACTAACACATGAGCCAGCATGGTATAGTGGTTTGAGTGTTAGAGTATGACCCGGCATACCAGGGTTCTGTTCCCTGCTCAGCCAAGGAAACTCACTGGGTGACTTTTTGAGCATGCCACCCACTCTCAGCCCCAGAAAACCCCATGATAAGGTCACTTAGGGTTGCCATAACTAAGGCACACAACAACAGATCACATTTGCTTGCACCATTCTATATATTAATGGCAAATTCATTCCCTGAATAAAGATTCCCAAGTAGCCAAATAACACAGGCACATACACACATACCCATGTATAAGAAGGAAATTTAAGCAGACTTGATGGTCTTCAGATTTGCAGAAGAACCTGAGGGATCCCTAAGTGAAGCAAAATATAAGCAACAATATAAACAACAAACAATATAAAAGCAGTCTGCAAGCTGTAGCAAAGCAAATCGAAACCAGAAAACCAGAGTACAGGATGGAATACAGTATTTTGAGAGATGGTAAGGCTGGCTGGCAGGCTTAATCAGAGCACACTACTCTTGAACATTTTCTCACAGTGACCACCTGTATTCAAGTGCTGAATTTTGACAGAGGTGTAGCTAAAACAAGGCTACTGAGAAACAAGAGAGAACAATCACCTTAGTGCACTGAACCAACTTTTAGGAGAGGGCGGGGCAATCATTAGAGGGCAAACACCCAAGGACATGGAGAAATCCCATCGAAAACTGATTGAAACCCGAATATTCTCAGAGGCCACAAAAAGCCAAGTATCTATGGAGAGAGAAAAATTGGGAGAAGAGAAAACAATGGAAGATCCTGAAAGAAGATGATTGGCAGACCAGACTGCAACATTTTGTTGCTGGTCTATGTTTCTCCTCTACTTGTGTGATACTATGAATGCATCAAAGGTTATTTCATAAGCACAAAGAGAGTGAAGTTTCTTTAAAGGTCTGTTTATTTTATTATACGCACTATCATCACAGGTGAAAGAAATGAGCCCCAGCAGCCTTACATTTCCAGCCCTTAAAAAAAAATTGTCTGACAGATCCTGTTATATTTTTTCCAGAGTCAAATACCACCTGTACAGCACACTTTATAGTAGGCTTAAATAATTTCTAATAGTCACAGATCCACAAGGACTGCCACAGATAACCCTCTGCATTTTTGAATCTTCAGCAAATCTTTAAGACCCTAATTTCCCCCACTTCGTGCCTCTCAACTACTACTGCTTGCTACAGCCTGAAAACAAACTACAAAATACTTTGCGCTCGTCTCAGCGGGAAAGAAACTGCATTCCTGTTTGAGAGAAGAAGAGATGAAAGGAGGGGCGGTATGAGAGTCATGCCCTTCCCAGTAAGGCAGGAGTGGGCCACATGCTGCCCGCAGCCCACGGGGCCTTTTTGGTGGCCTCAAGGTCAGTCGCAGATCTTTTTAAACAAGAAAATGGAGGCCTTTTTTTCCCCTCCAAAAAGGGACCATGGGCATTGTCATCATATTTGAGGAACAGATGGGGTCATTTTGAACCCAAGAAGGCTTAAAAAATACTGGATGTAAACATTCTGGTCACTTCTTGTTTTGAAGACACGAAGGCACAAAAAGTGTGGCAAAAACACCCCCACAGCCCCTACCCAAAAAGAATAGGCACAAGACTCACAGTAAAACTGGACAGCCCTGCTTTGAAGAGAATCCTTGTTTGAATTACAAATACCCCTCAAAACTTTGCACCGGGCTTTCCCAGTCTCTCTCCCATAGATTCACAGATTCACCCTCTTAAAAGGATTTTTGATTTCCTTCTCATCTCTCATTACTCTACAGAAGGCTCAATACTGCAAAAAAGAATTCTTGATGTGAAACAAGTTCATACTTCCTTCAGTTCTGTTTGTAGATTCACCAGTTTTTAAGATTTGCATAAACACATTTTAAGGCTCAATTTTACATGTTTTCTTTCTCCACCCTTTCCTTTTGATTTAATAATCCTCTCTTTGTAAAGAAGGGATGGAAAGAATATTCAAAATTATTCAAAAAATGGTAAAAAAAAGGTGTTGAGAAATCGTGATGAGAAAAAAAAATGGTTGACTGACATGAATTGTTGTAGTTTGGTTGTTGTTTTTTCTGCACAAAATTCACACATGATTGTTTTGTGCAGACAAAGGATTTTCTGCATAGGAAACAGTATTTTCTTTGCAGAAAATATCAGTAAAGAACTGCATCTCTAGTGTGTGCACACACAAAGGCTACTAAGCATCATAGAAAAGGAATAGTAACTTGTATCTTCCAGTGCTGGGTGAAATTTAATGCCTGCTTACCTTGAGAGAGTCTTCTGCACAACAATATTCTATTTACATAAACAATACAATCACGCACATATCTACTCAGAAGTAAGCCCCAATGAATTCAGTTGGATTGTAGCCCTATCTTTTTTCCAGCCCTATCTTTTTTGGACTAATTTCATTCCATTTGACTCCTGGAGCTAAAAATATATTACATTATTTTCCTCCATCCCATCCACCCACCTATTCCCATTTTTATCCTACAAAAGCCTTGTGAGTAAGTAAGAATGAGAAGCTATGATTGGCTCAATGTGACCACATGAATGTTGTGATTTGATCAGATCTATAATGTGCACTGAGCGGAAGGTGTGGGTGAGCTCATGTAGTAACCATGAACCTGAAGGAAAGCTATAATTTCCCTTGAGGTGGCGGAGAACCCTCCAAAATATTTCCATACCAGTTCTTTTCTAAGGATAAAATTATCTGCTAGGCATACAATAATTGAAATGGAGACAAACATGAATGGCTGCTGTTATCAAAAACTGTCATAAAAACTTTCACACATGTACACCAAATCTACTCATTTCAGAGCTTTATAAAATGTTCAAATTTCAACTTATTTCTATTCTGGTGAGACTTACTTATTGATTCAAGTCTACAGAAATGAAAACTCTTACAATCAGTCCTGTTCTGAACAATATTCCAGCTCTATTTGTCAGTACTGACTCAGTTGTACTTTGATGAACACATCTGATTGCTATCAGATTGCTACAGAACATATCAGAGCTCAGAAATAAATAGTTACAAAAAATAAGCTGCCTGTAATTATTTTTGTTTCCAACCAATGAATGAATAAATTTCATTTTAAGATCATGTTTGTTTATTTATTCAATTTACATCCTGCCTTTTCCCGTATGCAAAACCCAAGGTGATTATGAGTAATAAGATTTAGATACTTTTATAATTAGAGAATGCGTGGTCTCACCACTTAGGTACGTTTTGTACCAAAGGCTAACAGTTTGTAGCATTCTAACTTTAAAAAGCCCTTTAAATTATTCATTTTAGTTACTGTTGAATAATGAGAAAGCATTATTGTAACTATATTTTTACAAGGTTGCTTGAAACAATAAATTGGCCTTCCAGCTGTAACTCACCACTTTCTAAAAGCAACTTTTAGAACATACTAAATTCTAAAAACAGATTTTTGAACATACATATTCTAAGCCACAGCCATCTTTGGGACTTTTGCATCATTTTCTATGGGGATTACTTGTATTCTGTACCAGGATATCACACATCCAAGATGTGTCGTCATAATTTTCAGCACAAATACTGAAGCCAGACTTATCTTTAAAAGGGCAATCAGTGTAAATTTCTTTCAGAATGGCAAAGTCTTTTGTACATGAAATTGGTAACAATAGGTACTGACTTCAAATGTAATACCCATTACCCTTGGAAAAAAAAGATAGTCTATTTGAGTCTGATTTAATAGGTTAATAATTTGGAAAACTGTATTCCAGTGCCATGTAGCATGTGTTGCTGGAAAGAGCAAAATGAACAGACAACCAAGTTGCATTTCAAGTCTTACCCAAAAAAGAAAGCTAGATCCAGGATTACTTCTCACTCACTACAGCTAATTATACATGATGGTACCATGAATCTCTCACTTGCTCTCAAATATCAAAGGGTTATTCAGGTCTGACAAACAGGCATAAGCCACTTCAGATGTGATGCACATCACAGGGACTATGAAGAAGCATTACAAGTCTATTGCTTAACTGTACCACCTACGGGACTGTAACTGGCACTGTTGAAGAGGAGCCAACTTTGAAGTACTATAGTTCAGCAAAACTGAAAGAAGGTAGTAATCTTAAGAGGATAGGAGTGGTTTTAGTTATCCTAAGGGAACAAATGATATAAAGCCTTCTTTCTAAAGAGAACTTTTAATGGAAAAATACATTTATGGGGGTTTCATGGGTACAGTTATTTCAGGGGCACGCATATCTCTGAGAGTTAATTAAAATATTTGTTATGTGTTAAATAGCATTTGGCCTGAATCTCAATTTTTCAGAAACAATAATGAGAAAGAAATATGTTAATTCATGATTACAGATTTTAATTCACACAGGCAACGTTCTGTACTGATCGTTACAAGACAAGAAATAAAAACGGCTTATGTTTATATCTGTTGTTGGCTGGTGATCAATATAACTGCAAAGCTGAACCCTAACAGTCACAAATCTTCTCAGTCAAAGCTGGTTCCATTTAATATTTGGTATGTGCAAAGCAATGTATGGAGCTATTATGATGGAATTGATCATTTTTCTTAACAGTCCTGTAAATAGTGTCAGTTATGGCTGAACCTTGTGGTGGTGCTATAGCCCTCTGCCACATTTCAGCTATAGTCAGTCTGATCTACTTCTAAACATAAAACTACAATGTTTCATGAAGTAGCATAAAAAATGCCTTTACTTGGAGTTTGTATTTTAAAGGAGATGACAGGGCAAAAGAAACCACAGAAGTAATGCTGCAAAAATATACAAATCCTCCCATTATGGAGCATGCCACGCTCTTACCAGCACTTTCATCTCACCTGGTTCTCTTGGGAAATGTGGGAGTAGTTGTGGATATCTCAAGCAGAGGAGTCAAACTGGTAAGGCAGAAGCTTATCAACAAGCAAACCCATGCCCACTCTCCCACACAGGGTCTAGGAGTGAAAATAAATCAGCTTAAAACTTCTTTGCGAAACACATAATGGTTACTTTTACTTACAAGCACTTGTGCATATTCAAACACAAGGTCTTATGAAGGAGAGAGTGGGGAGCAAAAAATGGCTGCAGGTTAGGGTGATGCAGGAACAGACCCGGTTATGGTAAAAACAAACACACAGAAAGTCTGAAAACATGCAAAGTAGCAATTACTGCGTGTACGCACACAAAAGCACCTAATTCTGCCAGCCTCTCTGTGAACTCACCAGGAGATGAAGGGTTCTTAATCACAAAATGGCTTGTGTTCACAGCCACAAGCCCACCAGATTACACAAACTTGGGTATTTCACAAGCACTAGGATTCTTACAAGATCTGGGTAGGCCTGCATAAGTGCTTGACTGCTTTTGCCTTGGCATTCTGTTGGCTATCAGTCAGTCATTACTAGAGAGAGACTACAGATAGGTTTTGCTCCTTAGCATGGTTTTCTTGATTTTCTGATGGTACTGTTAGTTTATGGCTTGCTTTTTCCATCTTCAGGGTTTCCACGGAGTGGTGCTACTTGTGGCTAAGTAGCCCTGGACTGGTAAGTTCCAAGGGAAGCTGCACCCATTTGGGATGGGCAACTTTGCGCCTGAATCACAGGGCCTTTCCACACTACACTGTTATAGTGCTATTATTCTACTATCCTATGGAATCCAGGGGTTTGCAGTTTAGAGAGAGGCATTTAGAATTCTCAGCCAGAGAGCTCTTTGGCCTCAGTAAACTACAAACTCCTGAATTCCAAAGAATGTTGAAAGTGAAGTAATAGCACTATTAACATGTGGTGTGTAAAGGCCCATAGAATCATAGAATTGGAAGAAACCGCAAGGGCTATTGAGTCCAACCTCCTGCCATGCAGGAATACACCATCAAGGCATTCCTGACAGATGGTCATCCAGCTTCTATTTAAAAAACTCCAAAGAAGGAGACTCCACCACACTCCCAGGCAGCATATTCCACTGTCAAACTGCTCTTACTGCCAGGAAGTTCTTGCTAATGTTTGAATGGAATCTCTTTTCCTGAAATTTGAAGCCAAGTTTGAACCTCTAGACATGTTCCAGTTTGTCAATATCCTTCTTGAGCTGTGGTGCCCACAACAGGACACAGTATTCCAGTGGGATCTGACCAAAGCAGAATAGAGTAGTACCATCACTTCCCTTGACCTAAATGCTATACTCCTACTGATGTAACCCTGACTCCTATATCCTTTTCACATGCACTGTGGTTAAGCTAGGTGTCACCCATGAAGTTTAGATCTTGGGGTTCTTTCATGTATTGGTTTGTTGCTTATTCTTTCTTTTTTCTCTCTGAGTGGTTGGGTTTTTCTGTTTTCCAGGATAACTTAAAGCAATTCCATCCATGGTGCTTCCCTTATTTAGTTTATTTCCTTCCTTCCTCCCTCCCTCCCTTCCTTCCTTCCTCCCTCCCTCCCTCCCTCCCTCCCCTCCCTCCCCCCTCCCTCCCTCCCCTCCCTCCCCCCTCTCAGTGGGTGGGTGATCAAGCAGGTGGCAGCCCTCCTTACCTACTCTACTGACAGTCTCCTCTTTCCAAGGCTCTTTCTTGCCCTGTCTCCCCATGTCAAAATCCCAGTTAGGATCATGTGGACTTATTGGTCTGGTCATGCCACCTGCTTTCCCTCCTCTCACACCTTCTTATGCATTCTAGTGGATGTGAGATCACTCTTCTAGGTAATCTTTTTGCTAGCCTTCTTCACCATCAAGCTGAGGAACTTCTTGCCCAGTTTAAGTGGGACACCTTGGCCCAACACCAGCTTGGTAACCTGTTTCTGAAGGCTATTTCAGTTATGGGTCCCCATTCTCCAAAGCGTTTTTCTTCTCACTCTTTCCGGATTGACACAGCAACTGCCATGACTGGGACAAGCTGGGGAGGTTGGGTAGAGGGTGGTCTGTGGTATGCTGTTGCAACACGTGAACAGAAACTTGTTGCCCCCTTGGTAAACCCTGTCCCGGGGCCTACAACTTTGATATAAAATTAATCTAACCCACCAGAGAGGTCACTCAAAGGTGCACGTAGGCAATAACGATTGTACAGTCGAACGAACCAGATCAGGCCAGTAAAATCCCCAGTCACATGGGCACAGGAGACCTCATGTTGTGCTAACCCACGGTGGACAAAAGGTCCTTAACCTTTAAGGAGTCCACTTGAAGGGAGAAAAAGTGTTCTCAGAAAATTAGGCACTGGAAGCAATAAAACCTTATCAAATCCATCTCCAGAAACTCACACCACAGCCTCAAAGCAGAGGAAGATCCTGTTATTTAGATGACACTTTGTTATCTTCCGAGAAATGCCAGGTGTGGACTTGTTTTTCTTTTCTGTCCCTGTTTGTTTTCCCCGGGAAAGGATTTGTCTTCAAAATAATTTTTTCCTATAAATAGTCCCTGTTTTGGGGCAAGTTGGGGCAAAGAGAGAAAGGCGAGGCAAGGATGATGCCTCCTGGTTATACCAATTGACCAGTCCCCCTCCCTCCTCAGCGTCTCTTCGCTGAGCTGGTGTTCGATCGCTGCTTCCCAGGCTAAGGACTTCAGGAGGAGGTGCAGTATTACCCAAGCTGTGAATCCCTCAACAATCCTTCTATCTTACTTCCATTCTTTATTTCTATTAGCCCTTGGATGCGTGTGTGCTTATTTGTGTTAGTGCAAACTATTACTATTCAATAAAGTCATTCATTGGACCTTTTTGTGTGATTTCTGACTGAGCCTGATCCCATAAACATTGGGTAAAAGATCCTTAATTACCTTGCCCTCTTTGCATTGCTAAAGCAGTGCTCATAGCTAATTTTCCCCACAAGTGATAATTTTGACAGGCATTGGGAACCCCCCTAAGGGACCCCCAGCAAGCAGGGTAACAAACTGAATCCAGCATGATTATCATGCTGATGAAATAGGAATCCCTCAGATGCACCCTGGTAATCTGCTCCTACTTGTTTGCAAACCATCCTTTCACAATATGGATTTGTGGGTATAGCATCATTGCATCATTTTCTGGGCACACAGCAGGAGGTTACCCATTGCAAAGGACAAATCCTACGGACTTGGCTAACATTGCTGGTGGTAGCGGTGGAGTGAGGAATGAGGTGGCACACTCTTTTGACATGATGGGTGGAGACAGCCTTATCAGAATAGCCAAATCATTGTCCTCTGCCTCTCTGAGAATGACTTGGACTTGAGCTAGTCTCCATAGTAAACACAGACCTCCATACAATGAAAGCATTCCTTTCAGTTTACAAATTGTTGACAAAATGCATTTGGCTGGTATGCCTGGCAAGAAGTGCACCACACTACTATCATGAATGCCACCAGAAGGCATGCCAAAATAGACATTATAGGCAACTTAGGATTCTTGGAGGAGGACCCATTTTCAGAAGGGGATTGCCTGAGATATAGTGCATATTTAGGGTTGAATGAAGTTCACTTACAGCCAGCAGAACACAGCATTTACTTGAAGGGCATGACATTAGGACTAGAAAATGCTGTAAGAAAACCCATACCATCCTACAAAGATGAAGGGAAAGAAGTTCCCCCTCAAAATTGCTCAAAATTGGCAAGGAAGAATGTAGGAGAGGGGACCAGGAGAAGGAGTCAGGAAGGCTACTCCGCAGGTATCGACAACTTAGGTGTGTGTTTGTATATGCATGTGTCCTGGTCTTGACAACCAGCCTCTGCCATTGTTGGCAGCTAGTGAAGCTTAGATCCCTGGGTTAGGGGAGGCGGACCCACCTACACCCATGGCAGGACTGACAACGTAAAAGTTCTGCTCTCCTTCTTAGATATTTTGTTGTGTGGGTATATGTGCCTTCAAGTCACCATGAATTTCATCTGGTTTTCTTAAGCAATGAATACTCAGTTTCCTCCTCTGAAATATAGCCCATAGCACCTGGTAGTTCTTGGCAGTCTCCTATCCAAGTACTAACAAGAGATGACTCTGCTTAGCTTCCAAGATCATATGGGATCTGATGCCTTTATGGTATTTAGGCCTGATATACTCTTGTAATTATAACAGAGTTGTAGTCTGTAGGTTACCAGGTTAGCGCTATCCGAGGCCTTAAAATTACAGAGTCAGCACCTAAGGTCTCTTTGTAATGTCACAAGAAGCAGATCCTAGTGATGTTACAAGGAGCAGCCCCTAATGGTGTGATTAAGCATGTATGCATTAAGCATCAACCACAGCAGCACAGAGTATACCATTCAAATAAAAATAGCCAAGTTTAACAAACGAGGAATACGCACACACATTTTCTAAAGCAGCAAAGTCTTACCCTTTGACTCCTCACTCTCATCCTCTGGATCAGCGTACTATTGGAATGGCTGGAAACAGCTTATATTGAGGCAGCTGACTTACACAATGAGCTGCTGAGGAAGAATGGTTCTCAACACACAAGCAGCTGCATTTCAAATATTAAATACTTCATGTGAAGCAAGAGGTTTGATATGAGGTACTACAAGTGCAGTGTGAGTAGAAATAAAATGCATATGGGTATATCTAATCTTAAGGAAAGGCTACATAACCAGGGATATTTTGGCACATGGGAAACGTCACCAAACGTAGGGATTTATTAAAACACCCTAGAACAGAGTGCAACATCTGACATTAAAGAAAAATAAAACTTAACTAAATAGGCCCAGGATTACCTTGACCTTTGAAGAGCCAATATAGGTCTCAGCTGCTTCTGTCCCAAAATGAAAACAACTCCTTTTATTCCTCCCATGAGGCTTGCTAGTACTAAGGCCTGCTGAACTTGTCTCATCAAATAGGCAGTATGACATGACAAATGTATTTAGTCAGACACAATTTTCCCATATGCACTTCTCTTCCTTTACGTTAACAAGGGTGCCCTTTATTTTATTTTTTAATTATTGGTTAGGAATCATTCAAAACCCTCAGAGTTGAAACTGTGAGCTGCATACATCAGAGGTAACAACCCCACTGTTTCTTATATTATGTTTTGGGATGAAGGAAAAGTAGATCAAGAGCCCCTGATCTTGCCCAACTTGGTCTTTGAAACAATCCTTGAACATAAAAATAAATCAGAATTTGAGGTAAGTTCAGCATTATTTCAGGAACACATTCTCCAGAGCATGTGAATATATGTGAGCCAAGGGAAAGAAGAAATTGGCAATATATTATTTCAAACATTATTTGTTTTATGGTTAAATGAAACAGATGTTACTCTTGATGTGTGATGATTAAATGTTTATCAGTTCAATAAACTTTAAATTTAATTTTGAGAAAGATCTATATAAGGGTTTTTTCCCCCAAATATCTATTGGTCTTAACATGTCAATATGAAAAACATTCAACTGAATTTTGAAATCTTCCGTTTCTACCTCATAATTTTTCATACCTATGAGACAAGATCAATTTTTATATTATTATTTGGGTTGTTAGTCTCATAGATCCTTGAGTTTGATTTCTCCCTCACCTCTTGGGTGGGCAATAAGGACATTAAATCTGATCCACCTAAGGCAAGTGCGCTCCTCTGAGAGATCTAAAGTATGAGGCAGCAGCACAGAAATCTAAACAAGGATGACACATTAGAACTAATTAGAGAATTAGACAGCTTGAGACATAATTAGGAAGGAGTAGTCACTATAAATTGTGTAGTCTTGTCAGGGCACTACACCTATAATTAGGTAAGCTCAGAAGTTCAAAAGCTCTCTCTTCAAATCCATGCTATAATTTTCAGTACCAGAAACATGCTGTCAAGTTGTTGGTATTAAGAAAGTAATCTCTTGCCAAGTAAGTTTGAAAATGAACATTTTAGGAAGCATAGTTCTGCAGTGTAAAAAGCAGACGTTCAATCTACCACATTCAAAAGCTAAGACTAAGACTTTTATGGACATAACAATTTTTTTCAAAAAACCACTTAAGTAGCAAAAAAGGTCAAGCTTTCAGTTACAAGAAAGTTTAGCTACTTAAAGCGTACAAAATTCTCCTTTCTCCTCAACATGCACTGCCACAAAATATCTCACAACCTTCTCTTCCTATTTATTAATACAATACCAAAGTCTGATTAACAAATACATGCAGTTTCATAATGAGAACCTATCTTTCTGTCTTTTCTTTATTTACTATTGCTGTTCTACGCTTCAGTTTGTTTTTCACTTATGGAGACCCTAGTACAAACCTATCATGGACTTTTCTTGCCAAGAGATCTTCACAGGAAGTTCCATATTATCTTTCGTTGAGGTTGAGAGAATATGGTTTGCTCAAGGTCAGCCAATGATTTTCATTTCTGAGTGGGGATTTGAATTTTTGCTTTCCTGGAGCACAATTCCAGCAGTCAAACCACTACATCACACTGGTTCATCCCTATACAGGACTCCACCTTTTTTAAAGACTGGAACTCAAAGCAGTTTACATAGACCTCAAAGTCAATGTTCAGATTCTTAATGGAAATCTTACCAGACATCAATCTTTTTGCAACTTTCAGGGAGTCTGGATTATACATTTGATGATGAAAATCTCCCAGAAGGGTGAAGTAACTCTGCCAAAAATTTCAGAACACCCCCTCATGCCCCATTACTTGACTGCCCATGATGGCGATGCTACAGAGGTCCCCCTCATGTTTTTAGCAGCTGCCTGATGACATACAGAAATGTTTAACTGGTGAAGCCTTTTTTTGGCTTGAAAATGAAATGATGAAGAAAGCTCAGCTTGCTAAATTTCTGCATGACAGGCAACAATTAGAATTAAGGTCGCATAACTGTAACTACAGAACCTACAGGGAAGCAGCACTACATGCCAGCCAAGGTCTTGGCCTCTTCTGAATTCTGCAAGCCAGAGCTGGGTGTGGAGGCAACCCAAGACTTACTGCTTGCTCTACTTTAAAACTGTTTTTATTGTGATGGGGAACTCCCATCATCTCAGTTTGGAGTTTCATCACCAGTTTTACAAGCTTTGGTAGAAAATTCTCAGGAAAGTAAGTTCTTCATCTTCTGACAGTTCTCTCTGGCTCATAATTGTATATACACAGTTACTTTTCTGGGTAACATGCTTATTCTTTCACATATACCATTTAAAAGAAAACTTGTTTCAGTCACTGTATAGTACAACAGCATCTAAATTTGCACTCCAAGTAACTCTGTAATATTTGCCCATCTGTTGTATTTTGAGCAGATGTTAAGTATACCTAGGGCTCAAGAGCCACAAAGCAAAAGCAGTTTAAGCATCACAAAGATTATGAGAATATGCATGGTTACACCTTTCTGGAATTCCGTATGAAACACAGAAGCGTGATATCAGAGAGACCAAGAGTCAGTCAGAGATAATTAGTGTTAGGGAAACAATGGCAGACACTTTTTCTTTCTACTAAAATATAGCACATTGTCTTGACATATAAACTGTGAACATTCATGCCTTCACCTCCTGACTGTTTGAAATACGAATGGCAAAAGGGAAGCTACAATATCCTATAAAAAACCAGCAGAGTACCTCAGGGCGACAGTGATATCTTGCATTTGATCAGTATACATGGGAAATGTGTAATGACTAATAGAACAATTGGGCAGTGGTGATGCGAGATTCTGTGGTGGAGAAAGTACTGCTTTCCATCTTCTGCTGACCACAGAAGAAGGTGGGCTGGGTTGGTCTTACAGCTCCCTCCTTAGCATTTTTAAAGAAAGCATTCCTGTTTATATCAAAGAGGAAGAAAACAATTCCCATCACTCCAGGGTTGTTGTAATTGTTTGGTCATTCTTAGGAGCACTGAGATGATGAGAATAGGGGTTTTGATCCTCCAACATGCCTTCTTTTTGGTTCTACTGTCTGCTGATACTGTGTGTAGTACAATACTGCTGACAAAACTTTCGACCAGGGCACCAGTGAGGAGCTCTTTCTCCACCTGTACTGTAGGTAGGGAGGTGAACAGCACCCAATGCTCTCTCAGCTGCCTTTCCAAGGCGTGCAGCATTGCTTCCACAGTTGCAGTAAAATGTATTGCTGTAGCTGAAACACTCCTTTTTGTTCCTGTTACAGAAGGTCTCACTGCTACATCCCATCTCCTTCACATATAAATTGTAGACATTTGGAACAGAAGTAGCCTTCCGTTTTCTGAGAATAGCTAATGCAAGGACTCATTATAATCAGACCAGTGCAGCCATCAAAGTAGTAGATCGAGAATCTGAAGCAAAAGTGTGAAGCATAATTTCTTCTTCTGAGTTCATTCTAATCACCACTTCTGTAGATCATGGAAGAAGACCAATCTACGTTGCTGAGCTTGTAGAATAACCAGGATAACCTAAGCAAGGAGTACAGATGCCACTGCATTAAAAAAAAAAAACTTGCAACACAGTAGCTGGGATTTTATTCCACTAGTCACAGCAGAAGTTTTACTATTGTTTTTTTGTTATACTTTCTGTGAAGACTGGAAAAGTCACACTGGCTATATTATGGAAGCAGGAGGGGATGTATATGCCATTATGATAAAGAAAAAAGGAAAAGAAAGGAAAAAGGTTACATCCACTCTTTTTTTCTTTTTTGGTTCTTCTTCCAACAAAAGAATGATGAAACCTTCCTGGAAATCTGTATGAGTTCATGGAAATGATAGCTGATAATGATGCTGTAGTCCCATTATTTATACAATCATTTGACAATATGCCCAAGCATTTTCTTTCCTGCAGTGTAAGAACGGACAAAATTACCTGCTTCTCTCTATTTTACATCAGAGCTTCCACAATTCCTTGTGCCAGGGTTATGAAGGGGAACGTCTGCCCTCTGCCACAGCTATACTATAGCTTTACCTTGCCCTTTGTTAAGTACTAGGGTCACATTACACATATTCAAAATAGATTTATCAGCAGCAATACTCTTGGCAACTATCACTTCCAATCTTTATTACTCTCTCTGTAAGTCTTTGAAATACTCTTATCTTCAATTTCAGTAAAGGTGTAGTATTTCTAATAGAGGGAAAGAAAACTAAGACTTATTAAAGTAAACTTAATCTTGCAGCTTCTGGCTTATCTTGTGTACCTAGCAATCCGACTTTTTTTTTCACTGTTGCCCTTTAATTTACAATGATCAGGACAAACAATGTATATAAAATATTAAGCTTTTACAATAAATCTAATGGACTAGGTGACGTTTTAAAGTATATGACAGTTTTGCAATAATCTTTGTTCACTTTTGCACTTCTAAAATACACAGTTTTTACCATAAATAAACTAGGCCCAAAGGGTGACAAAAGGGAGTATCACAGTCTAAACATTCTTTATGCAGACCCAAATTGTAGTGAGTTTCAAGATGAAATCTGCATGTTCTGTAAGGAAGAGTCCTACAGGAATTGCACAGAACTGTCCAAAACAAACACGTAGCCTATTGGCTAATGCTGTGTAAGCAACTGTGAAGTCACCAATCCAGCTCACAGACTACAGCTCAAGCAAGTTCTCAAATATGGATGAGAAATTCACTCACTCTGCATTTGAATTTGTACTTCCTACAAAAGAATGTGAACCAGAAAATGTACTTTTCTGAAGTTTGCAATACAGTTTGTAGGGGCAGACAGATAAACAGAAAGGCTGATCACGGGTGTGCAAAAAACAAAACAAAACAAAAATATCCATTTAAAATATGTGTACAAAAATGTGTTTATCTCTGGAAATGGCCCAGTTTAATATTGCTTAAACTTGGAAAATGTCTGCAAATGTTTTAAAATGTCAATCGTTATGTAGGTACAATTTTTGTATGGATGCAATCTATTGCAGAACTAGGTCCTAGTTCAGATAGAACACCTGACTGTTTGGGAAAATGAGAGAGATTCCCACATCCCTACTTTAAGTTCCTGAAAGCAAATAGTTCAGTCATTGAGCTCTCTGTCCAAGTTCAGGGAAGCTGCCATGTAACTGCAAATTGGACTAAGGCAGTCCCATGAGCTTAACTGGCCTTCCCAACATGGCGCATTCCAAAGCTGTGGGACTGCCGCTCCCATGATAACTGAGATATTGACAAATACTGATGGAAGTTGTACTCAAAAATACCAAGCAGGTCGGGGGCTGTGTTAAGAGACATGCTTATTACATGAATACACAGACACAGAAGCATGTGTAACTTCTTTCATCTGGATCAGGGTCTTTTTCAGCACTCAGCTAAAAACACTCAAGAATTCAACATCTCTCATTCTTCCTTTGTCTCAGTGCTCTGTGGCTAGGTTTCAGGAGTGCAAGCCTTACAAGCCAGCCTGTGAGGTAGGAGTTGTATGGCTTCAGATATGCTATGAATAGTCTCTAGAGCCACAACAACAACAATGGATTTTTTATACTTATTCTCCATTCACACACAATCTTCATTCTGAAGAGGACTGAGGATTTTAGGGTGGTTTTTCTAAATGCCTTCTTGCCATTGTTGTAGTCCACCTTGTTTCGTAGAAGAATCAGACCATGTTGGGAAACAAGGTGCACACTTCTTGTCTATCAAAATTCCCAATGGAAATCATTGAATTCTGTGACAGTCGTTGTGCTTAAACAGCAGTAGGTACTCTAGCACAGTGGTTCTCAACCTGTGGGTCTCCAGATGTTTGTGGACTTCAGCTCCCAGAAGCCCCACCCACTATGGTCAATACTCAGGGCTTCTGGGAGCTGAAGTCCACAAACATCTGGGGACCCACAGGTTGAGAACCACTGCGCTAGCAGTTGTGCGAGTGTGTAGTTGAGATGGGAAAGAATGTGGGAAGCTGCCTACATTTATAACACATATAATAAGATACAACATGATTGTATGTATGCCTTTACTTTTTGAAGTTGTTTCTCAGACTTTTTTAAGATTGCACAAAATTGCATAAAACACTGATTCCCAACCAGTCAGGGATCATACATATGACATCAAAATACCACGTAGCCATATTTTGCTATGTGTCAATCTCACAAAGCCCAGTGTCACAGAATGCTTCCTCAGTCAGTGTTACCATCAATCTGAATGGATGAATTCCCCCTGTATTTCAGAATGGATGGAGAGAACTGAAAGTAATTCTGTCCTAACGGGGTGTTTTGCTGTTTCAATTTCTCCATAGCAACATTCATTTAAAGGATTCAAAAGCAAGTGCAAAAAGATAAAAGAGGCTGAATACGGATAAACTAGCCTAAAAGGGATTTTTCTCAGGATGGAGATTCTGGGAATAATAATCCAAAAAAGTACATTTTCAAATGTCTGTGAAATTCTATACTCATGGGGAAAAAAATACCCCCCAAAATCAGATTTTCAGATTTTTGGGAAGTTGTATGATGGTGACAAATATCCTTGAAACATACATGTAATTTGACTATAACTTCAGGATAGGTTTCAGAGCTAGAAATGATAGAATGAGAGCAATTTCAATGCAAGTAAAGAAATTGTTACCAGAAATGAAGACTGAAGACTTCTGATTTCCAAATTAATAGAGTATATTTTCAGGGGAGGGGGAGTAGTGGAACCCAGAAATGAGCGTCTTTGTCTAACATGTAGAAGCATGAAATGCACATAGTTCCCTTTTCTCTCACATCTATTTCACTCCAAGGGTTTTTCTCTTAATTGGCTGCTTTAAGAAGCTATAGGGAGAAAAATCAACTGATGTATGTAAAATATAAGCACTTAGATAAAATTCAAATTGACATACAAGCCTATCACTTCTGTCACTCTCAATTAAGCTTAAACATTATGTCTTGCAAATCTTTGATCATAGGTTGAGATGGGAGCACAATCAAATTTCATTATGAGTTCACTCTTTTTCAATAGCTCATTGTCAGATGTCCAGGAAAAGGAGAGAAACAAGAAGATGAGATATTCATCCTTAAGAAATGGGCTTATTTAATTCCTATCTAGTGGAATTAGTTAAGACATTTTACAATTAACTCTGCTTCAATACACTTCAAAGATAATATAAGGAAAGAGACATAAATCTCATTCAAAATGATGCAATATTCAGAATGATATGAATATTAAGAAATTTAAAGCATGAATTAGAGATAGTCATAGCTTGTCCATTAAGTGTCATCTTTCTACAATGCTCTATCTGACTCTTCTAATTTTCACTACAAAATATTCCTTATTAACACAATCTACATTTACCAGGCCTGTGAGAAGAGAATACCCTCTGAGACTAATTTTGCAGCTCCTGAAACCCCAAAGGTTTCATAATTTCTGGCTGATTTTTTTTTGGCCAACCTTCCTGAAATACCCAAACTGCCACAAAACATGACAGTTTGGGCCACGTTACTCCCCTCTACCCTATAATCCTGGAACAGTCTTTAAAAGGGGGAAAACTGAATCCTGGAACAAGAAGTGATGTGACATCTCCCTAGTCACGCCATCAGCAATTGTGAAGCTTATGGGTGGTACCCCTTTCACCTACACATTTAGGTAATACAAACAAATTTATATAATACATTTAAGTAATCAATCAAATAATTAAAAAGACACTCAAAACTCTGTCATTGATTGAAATTAACTGAGCAGTACTCAGTTTGGTTGGACTGTGCTTGATACTTCTTAGGAAAACTGTAAAGAGCATGACTTTGCATTCAGTCATTAAAGTATTATTAATAGCTTGTCCTCAAAGAGACACTACCTGATCTTCTCATCATGTGATACTTTTTTTCTAACAGAAGGTCCTGTTGTAACCCATGGCTCCTGCCTCCCACACCAATACTCAAACCTACACCACATTGTTTTGGTGGTTAACGAGATCCCAGCCATGCTTGGGGTAATGCCAATTATATCACTCATGAAGATGGTGTAACCAGCCAGCCAGTCCCCCAGAGCCTGGCTTGGCTGTGTTGAGTTGCTTGACTTGCTCCACCAACTTCAGCATCTGAGACAGGGCTTGAAGAAGGGTATTCCTCTCATGGTCTGCTGCTGCCTTCTTTGCAGGTTGTTTGTTCTGTGTGGCTTTGTCTCTCCTGTTTTCCCACTTGTTGACAGCTCAGAACATTTCTTCTGGGGCTGCCTTGCCTAGCCCTGGGTGGTAATGTTGGCTTCTTGCTGTATGCTTACTGTTATCTACTTAGCCCTGGCTGGCATCCTTCTTTCTAAAGAGATGTTCCTAAATGCTGTAACAGTGCCTGGGGTAAGAAAGCCCTCAGTCCTTCCTATCTGTCCCAGACCATCAAGAGGGTCCTGCAGTACTGCAAATGTGAACCTTTGCACAGCTCACCTTCAGCTCCTAACCTCACATGAGCTTTTTTAATGCTTTATCATAACCTTTCCACTCACAAATATTTCTAGATGCTCCCACATGTTGGATTCCCTTCTTTCCAAGTTTTATTTCTGACCCTTTCCTAACATATAGCACTTAATATCTTTTTATGTGGGCTTGATAATTTCATATCTGATACGTACTACTATCCCTACCCCACTCAACAAACACCCAGTCAGACAGCCAAGCAAGATATTGCTGCTGAAAAGAAAATTACACCCCACAGCTTGGAATTCAAGTTCTGTGTTTGCCAAAATCATCTTGTGACTGGGTCTAGTTCTGGAGCTGGCAAGAAGAAACAGAGGCAGTCTTCAGAAAGGCAAACAATTAATCTTGTCTACATAGTGGAAATTACCTGCGCCTGACAACTATCAGCATTGTTCAGTCACAGCAAAACAATGGAGATCATACTTTGTCCATGACTACCAGTTGCACAGTTACCTGTCTCTGAAATCTGAAGTAAATCTGCAGTGTATCTTCTGAATAAAGTTAATGCGCTTATTTGTAATATCATCTCTAATAAGTTTCCTGTTCAGTCTTATTATGAAGCTAGCAATTTAGAGAGTTTATAAATAAATAGTGTTGTTTCTCAGTAACAGTGATGATTCTGAATTGACCTGAAAACCATTTCTGAGCCCCTAAATATGGCGATGATGTTTAAAACATGTATCACAGAGTATTAGGTTAATGTATAATTATAGAGGGTTAGTTTTCATTTGCATTTCCTGATGAGTCACTGTTGAACTGTGTGAACTGATCAGTTGAAAAGCATTGCTTTTGAGCTGACATCAAGTCTTTTGACATCAAGTCATCTTTGATATTAAGTAATAAGACACTTCTTTCTCTGGTAGTTTATCTGTTATGGTTGCTTCGCACAAACACATACCCCCCCCCTTTTTTGATGGCATAGCCAACGAACATCAACCATCAGTATATGAACCAGCTGAGAATATTGACATGGTGGCCAGTGTAGCCCTCAAATTATATGATTATGGAAGTTTGCCTTTATGTTTTTTCTCATGGTAAATTGGGAATCTTATCTGTAATTCAAAGAGAAACAAAATTATATCCTTATTTAAATGTTTTGCAAACCTATCACAGCCCATTTAAATGCAGTAAATTTATCAGAATCTGTGCTAGATCTTGAACAGAGAAAACAACTGGAAACAACTATCAACCAATCTTTTCAGCAAACTTTTCAGGGAGTCACTCATAACTGCTCTGGGCTATGGAAGTCAGCTTAATGAAGTCTTTTTCATTTAAAAAAATGAAGTGACACCATCTGGAATTGTGCCATCAGTCTGGATGCACCTCAGTCACTTATAGATTTATTTCCCCACAATGTCTTTCAGTGTGTAGTTATTTTTCTTCCCCTGCATACATTTTTATCCATTAAATAGGAATTTAGTGTTGTCTAAGTGTTCCTATGATGTTGATATTCCCCTGTTACTGAGCCAATGTAGTTTAGTGATTGTCAACTGAGAACTAGATTCAAACCATGAGTATGCCACAAAGCTCACTGAGCCATGGACCATATACTAACTTCCAACCCAAGTTACAGGGATGGGCAAAGGGCTTTTAGAATAGTCTTTTAGTCATTTGGCTTCATGATTTAAGATTAGAAGAAACAAATAAATATCTGGAACCTATCTATCTAACGGCTCCTACCACACTTAACATTTGTTTTTAATATGAACAAATACTTTTATGTGGATGCTCATGGAGAAGATATACAAAAAAACATTGGATTGCCTCAGTGTCCTTTTTACATGCTATGTGTTGTGCCATTGTCTGTATCCCAGATAAGTCACTTTTCCACAAATGACAGGGAGGACACCTATGCACATAGAGCTTTATAGATTTGGAAAACTCAGCTGTTCAATATTCCCCATGCAGTGGGAACCTACAACTGTAGAGTTCTATGTCCACTGGTTCCTCTTTTACAAATATTCATGCTCAGTTCATGGATATCAGGCATATGACCATTCCTTCATGTGAGTAGTACATAAAGGGAGCCTACTTCATACAAATAATATCCATTAATGCTAACTTCCTTGGGGATTTTGTGTTATTTGCTCTCTTGTTGCTTCTTTTGTTTCGTGTATAACTTGCTTATTACATTTTCCTGGAATTCATCTCCCATGTAGCTATTGGTGACAATGGGAGTTACTCCCACAATATTTCTGAAATGTAGGTTAGGAATGTGACAGATGAACAATGCTGTGATCATAAGCTTGTCCTCCTGTACACCTAGTGATACTGAGAGACTCTCGTCTACACTGCACTGAAATCTACCACACTGCATTTCTCCAAGTAGTCCCATTGTGATATTCATAAAAACATTCCTGTCGTTATCAATAAACCCTCAAATATTCACTATTGACAAGGTTCTGAATTTGAAAAATTGACAGTTAACTACAACAAAGAAATTAATAGTATAATCCTTGGTTTCAAAAAAAAAAAAAACAAACCTAAGAAACAAAGATGTGTTAGGAACTTCGTAGAGTCCCTTTAGTGGCCACCTGTCTTACACCAAGTCTATAAAGGAAGTAGAGACTCCATCTCTTTAAGTTCCCTTCCTTTTCCATTCCCTTGCTCAACTTTCATCGCAACCTAGATGGAAAAAGATTTCATTTGATTTTACAAACTTGACAGAAGTAGGGGTTTTGTACCTTTTAAAACTCATTGCGACAAGAAACTTGCTCCAAAGAGTTTTATGGAGCATTTCATAGAAATAAACTGAACACAAAACAATGTGCACGTTCAAAAATGTGAGCAACTAAACTGCATATATTAAAAATATGCACAAATTTGCTTTAGTCAATAGTAAAATCAGTAAAGATGTACAGAAATATCTGCATAAAAAAAATAAAAAAACAAGGATGGGAAGAAACTAGAAGCTAGGATTTGGAGAAATGAAGTAAATGAAGTAAAATGAATGAAATAAAATCAAAATGGAGATACTGTTGCATTACTACTCCAACCTAACCTGCTGTAGATCTAGATTTAGCGATCTTCCATTCAAAGCAAGTGAAAGATAGGGATGGGAAAGGCATCCATAGAGAAACAGAGTGGGAGGCATGTTAGTTTAATATTGCTGTTACATGTAGGAATTTAAAATATATATTTGCAAATTTTCTCATCTCAGTAAGAAAGGATGTTTGGCTGAGATGCCCTCTTGATTAACTCTCAACTATACAATGACTCCACCCTCCCCATTCAGTATGAGAGCATAAAGACCAGCACTTCCTTTTTACACTCAGGTTGTTTTTTGTACAAAAGTGTACAAGACAGTTTAGTGAAATTTTTAACAAAAAGATCTCCAAATGTGAAAAACTATGAAAAATAGTTCTCAGTCTTGCCCGATGGGAAGAATTCATCTGACTGTGTGTGTGTGTGTGTGTGTGCGCGTGCGCGCGCATGCAAGATAAAATAAGCCAAGACTCACATCTCTAGCATCTCTGATGTACTTGCCATCAAATTTGAGCATAGGTCTTCGTTTTAATAATAGATATGAAATCAGTATTTCTTGAAAACATCACATCAACTAATCTCAACAGAACCATCAGGAAGAATATATTCAAAGACAGGATTGGACTGGAATCTCAGTGTTTCACATTTTGTGTTCAAGCTTTTCAGCTTTTATAAATGGTCATACGTAAGTTCTTAGTAAGTATTTAGATGTATAGAAAACAATTACCCATTCTAACTCTAGAATGTTCTGATTGTTTTCTGTTAATGAAAGACACTCACTACTGGTGAAGAGATGCCATTGCATTTAATAAAATGAGCTTGTGCAAGTATTGAAAACATATATTCGAAGTGTGAAATTCCAGGGGTGTAATGTATTTTGATTTCAGCAAGGCTTTCAACATGTTTCCCATAATATTCTACCAGAAAGCTGATAAGATATAGACTGGATGATGTGTCTGCGATATGGATTTGTAACTGTCTGATTAACCATACCCAAAGAGTGGTCGCTAATAGTTCCTCATCATCCTAGAGAAAAGTGACAAATATGGGTCACAGGAACTCTGAATAAAGATTAGGAAAATCTTCCTGGTAGAAGAAGCTTTTGACCATGGAACTTTCTATCTTGGAAAGAACTGGACTTTCCTTTGTCATAGGTTTCCAACAAATGTTGGACAGCCATCTACTAACGATGTTTTAGTTGTGGATCTCCTATGTCAGAAGGTGGCTAAACTAATGACCTTTAGGTTCCTTTACAAATGTAAGAGAGATAACTGCTAGTTATGTAATTTTTCATTCTTTCCAGTTAGTAGCTTGTCCCCTATAATCCTCCATCAACAGGTGAGATTGAATATATACCAACAGTGCTAGGGTGTGGGAGGATCAAAATGTCATGTTCAGCTCCATGTTCCAGGCATTCCTCAGCCATGATGAGCTGTGAGTTGGCATGTGGTGTTGAAACACCTCACTCCCACTTTAGAAGGGAAATATATACACTTTCTTGCAGCTTTTGCAGTAAATTCAATTCTTTTGGAGTGACTGAAAGGAGGGTGCACATAAAAGGGACCAACAGGAGCTTCCCCCATTTAGATTTGTTTGTAACTTCTTGCATCTACAGATAATTAGACCAAAGACAGTTCTTTCCATTTCTTGTGTAGAATAAGCACAGTGAGTTACATTTATGAGATCAAATCAGTCACATTTCTTGTATTTCATCCTAACATTGCAAACAGGAATAGAAAGCAATAGTATCCCACAGATGTACAAAGCCCTTTTATAAGTATACACTTAAAAAAAAAATCTTTCTTGTAACCAGAAATATTGAAAATATCAGGAACTTTTATGTTCAGCAAAGTTTAGTAATTCAGCTTGTACAAGGTGTTGTTTTGTGCTGCAATACTACATTACAATTAACTAACAATATCATTCAGCAGATGATGCCATACCTGCAACATTTAGCCTAAAATCATGCCTATATTGCAATTGCAAACATAAGACATTATGATGTTGACCTATAGGCATGGAAGGGAAGGTGTTCCTGCAGCTCACAATCTAGATATTTTTCATTAATGGACTACTTGTCAAAGAACTGATTATGAAAAACTTGGCTCTGCTTGTCCTATTGAAACAAACAAAAACAAACTAAAAGTCCCACAGAGATGCTTGTCCACAAAAACCCTAAGTGTCAATGGCAGCATTATTTTCTAACAGATTTGACGCTTGTTAGTTATTTATCAGCGGCCTATGATTCTCTTCTCTTTCATGTATAAAGAAGGCGCATCAGACAACAAACCAAAATCAGACATCATTTATTATTATTCTAAATACAAAAGTTCTATAGGCATCTGCTATTAAAAGGTCTGCCCTACTCATCCAGTTGTGAAATGCAGTAATGGTGCATAAGCTGTTTGAGTAGAATGTGCTTTACTGCATGTACTATTAGATTTTGTTGTTGTTGCTCTTATGGATAAGTTACAACTTTTAATCATTACACTGTCTGACTTATTCAGCTCTTACAATTATATGTACAGTTATGTTATGCATATACAGTCGGCCCTCCACATTTACAGATTTACGGAGAATCATGGATTTGATTATTTGTGAGTTTCTCCAACCCCTGCCCCCCACCTCAAGTGCCTTTTTTTCAGGGGAACTTTCCCTCTTGGCTCCAATCAGGCCATATAGTCCTTTCAAACTCACCTCTAGTCCTCCACCAGCCACTGCCTGACCAGCTAAAGATGGCATGAGTCTGATTCCTCAGCACTACAAACCCTCTCCTGATGTCCCACACACATTCAAGGAAGGATATAGGTAAGAGAATATAAGGCATCACGCTGACCCATATATTCTCCCTCTCCTTCTTTACTCTTTTGCTTACAAATAGTTCAAACCACCCCACACATATTTCATTTTTTAAATATTGTTATTAAAAAGATAACAACAAAAAAGAGGACAAAACAAATATCCATTTTCAAACAGATCAGATATTACAATAAATTTAAAAACTGTCACACCCCTCCCACACTGTCCCTCCCTCCCATCTATTTTCTATCTTCCTTAATAGTGTTTTTCGCTATGGAATTATAACTATGTCAATTAATCATTATTCCTACCAATCCCATAATACAGGTAAATATTACCAATTTGAGTTAATTATAATCTTCCAGAATTTGTAAAATTTGATGCTTATGCACTGAAACAAGTATTTATATTGATAATATCTTTCTCTCTTTTCGCTTTAATCATGCATATTTCATTTTTAAAAGTTTTCTTATGATACATTTAATGCCAACATCAGATTGATGTAGTTATCCATACTATTGTATATAACGTTATGAAGCCACACTTTTCTGCTTAATCCTAATGTGCAATAATTTGAAGGCAAATATGAACACTGGGGAAACGTTTATAATTTTCTTGGAAAATATGTACAGTCATCCCTCCATATTTGCTAGGGTTAGGGACACAAGGCACCCATGAAAGTGGAAAGACCATGAATAACTATAGGCCCTCCCAAACTATATTTAACACACAAAAAAGTATGATCATCATATCCAACCCACTATGGTTTCCTTTGAAGCATCAGGGTTCCTTCACAAGACAGAAGTGGGTGGCTGGTGGGGTTTACCACCACCTCCACTGCTGCCCCACACCACTTTTAATAGGGACTTACAAGCCTCATTCACAGTTTCTCAGTCTCATGAGGCTTGCAGTCCCTATTAAAAATGGTATAGGGAGGTAGCAGAGGTGATAGCAAATAATCCTTGAATAATCAAATCCGCAAAAGTAAAACCCGCAAACGTGGAGGGCTGACTGTAATTCAACATGTAGGTTAGGGTATTCCACAAATCAATGTTCCTTTTAAAATTCCTTCCCATGGAAATCTAGTATTTCTGAATTGTACTATTACTGACATTCTAGTGTTTATGTGTACACAATGTATGTGTATGTATTTGGAATTCTGAGCTGATAAAAACTCCTGATGCTTTTACTATTTTGTTTCCCACTGCTTTCTTATTAATAAGGTAGTAAACTCTTTAGAAGATTTTATAGGCACAATTGAACAAAGAAGCACCTGTGTGCACATGACTGATAGAATAAGCTAACTTTATCCATCTAAAGTTAAATATGTCACAAATTAAGCTATGATACTCTTTTGGAAATGGAAGCAGGTGACAGCAATCTACTTTTAATGCAATTAAAACCATGCCCAGACATTCTGAGGTAAAAAAAAGGACAGCTATTCTTCTATAGACAACTTCCTCACATCAGAATTAGTATGAGATTTACAGGCTCACAAATTGCTTCTTACCTAGCAAGTAAAAACTATAAGTAGATTTTTAAATGCTTTCTAATCAACTTAATTTTTTTAATGTCTCTTTCCAAAATGGCAGACTTTTCTAACTAAAATTCAAGGTGTGCATTGCCACAACTTGATTTTTAAACAAATAATTCTAGCCAACGTTACTATACTGAATGATAACATAAATTCACTGAGAAGAAATACTTTCTGATAAGAATCTTCTGAATAATTTATACAATAGTATCACTACAGAAGTACTCGTAGTCAACATAAGACCAAGATAGCAGGCCAAATCAACAAAACAGATACAAAACTATAACAAAAAGGTTGCCTGTTAGTCTAGGCAAAATGGCATCAGTGGCATTTGACACACAGTGATTCAGACTGCACATCATTAATCACAGTGAAGTTAATTGTATCATCTTTACAAAGAATCTTTATTGTTTTGGCAGGAGAACCTCGCTGATTCTACATACAACTCTCACTAATGAATTTATATACTTGGTTAAAACAAAGTGTTGATTTTGCCCGATGCATGAACTCTTTGGGTGGGATTGTGAGAATCCTAGAGAGGGTTTGCTGGAAAGCAGATTAATTACCGCAAACACAAGGAACTGTTTAATTCTCCCATCCTCTTCTCTTAACCATCTTCTTTGACCTAAAGAAGATTTATCTAGGCAATCCTCTCAATTTCTCTAATGCTCTAGCAAACTATTCCACCCTCCCCCCGATACTCATCCCTCACAGTGTAGATATCATTTAACTTGCTTTGCACCCCTTTAACTAGCTCACTCTCCAAACGTATAATACTGGATGTTGTTCTGTTACAAATATTAAAGAAAAATTCAGCTGCCAATTAAATTGGCATCTGCACATGGAATGAGAGAAGGCAATATCTTGTCTCAAGCCACAATTTTGGATAAGCCCCTGCTTTATCATGCAGTATACCAAAGGAGGTAAGGAGTTATTGTTTAGGCTGCTCTAGAAAGTTTTCTCTTTTTTGGCTAACTGCGTACACACATACACACATATACACAATCATCCATCAGTAAGATTCTGTGCATCCTCAGATCATCCTAAGGATATGATCAGTTAAGCAATCAACATTAAATTATTTTTAGGTTTCTCACATAAACATGGTTGCAAGCATAGAAGCACATAGCACATAGAATTTTTATTTATTTTTATGAGTCATAGTTAAGCTGACACATCTAGAGGAGGAGTGGGAATGATCAGGCTTTGGACTTCAATTTGCAGTGTTCCTCACCACTGATTATGCTGACTAGAATTGCTTGGGCATGCAGTCCTACAGCATCTGGAGGGCCACATGACTCTCTATTCCAGAGAGTATTGTACTTCATCAGCCTATCCTTTCCTTCTTTTCTCTCCCAAACTGTTTTTATCTTCCAGAGGAACCTTTGAGCCAGGCCATCCAAGAGTCAGAGAACAGTATCACTCTTTTTCATGTAAACCCATTCCTTCTTTGGATTGCCATTCTGTATCATTGGCTCTGAACCATTCTAGCCAGCCTCCAGAGGCCCACAGAACTCTCTGACTCCTGACTTTCTGGTAAAGAAGCCAGGGTTGCAGGTAATTTCTTGCCTGTTTGTCATAATTGGCTCTGGAGCCCATGTATCCTCAAGCTAGATATCTTTCCATTAAAGACCAAATGTGTCTATCCTTGGAAGTGTCAAGGTGAGAGAAAGCAAAGACAGTCAGCCACCAACTGCAATTCCAAACATAAGATGAAGCCCTATTATGTTTGTTTCTTCTTAATAGCTCTGAATTCTCTTACATACCATTTATAATATAATAAAAAAATCTAAGACTACATGTCATTTTCAACATACACAAATTAACCAAAGATAGTATAGTCCTACCGTATCTTCAATTTTGTGGTTATTCAGCAAATCTGAAAGGAAATCTTCATTGAGGCTCTCTCTCCGAATTAATGTAAACTCACGCAAAAAAACAGCCCCCTGGCTTTGTTCTCCATCAACCTAGAAATATAAGATAGCACCATTAAGAAAAGTAATGTTTTAGCTTTTTTCCCATTATTATCAAAATGATGACCAATATATGCCTAATATTACTTATTTATAGACTATTTATACAGAAATCTTCCACCAGAAAATATCCCGTGTAGCTTATAGATCCATAAAAACAGTAGAAAAGCAGGTAAGGAAAGGGATAAATGGAATCCCATAGCACATTCCAAACGAATTGATTTATTTTAGCTTGAGTTTTCAAGGATTATAAACTACTTCCTCAGAGGAACTGGTGGAGTAGAATATTCAAGCCTCAGATATAGGTACAATATCATATCTTAAAAACTACTCATCTATAACAGGCTACAGAACACGGATGGAAACACAGGGAAAAGACAGTACTACAACCCAGTTGCCACCAACTTGTTTGCACATTTAACCAAGCCCTATTGGGTAGCCCCTTTACAGGTTCTTATAATGTCACAAGATCAGTGGTGCATTTGCTTGCCATCCTCCAAGGTGACATCTGTCAGCAAAGCCTTCTGTGCTCTATATACGACAAACAAAACAATCTCTATAGAAGTAATATATGGATGCTAATGTTAGAAATGGCAATATTCCAAACCTAGTATAAGACTTACGAATGTAATTTTTCACTAATTTTCTTCTCAAAGGAAGTAATGAGTAATTTTAGTAATTTTTCCCCCACTGTGATAAAGTCTTCAAAATCTATACAGTTTTGAATGCCTATTTATAATTCAGGACTTATTGTGCACAAAATTCACACATGATTATTTTGAACAGAAAACAGCATTTTCTACTCAGAAAATAATATTTGTATATGTAAACATTGTCTTTTGGGCAAAAAATGTTGACTTCTCAACAGAATATGCTGTTTTCTATGCAAATCAACCAATGCAAATTTTGTACACAGTTAACTGCAAAGATCATCATCAGTCTAGGATTTGTCTCCATTAGAGTTTTGCAACACTTGAAAAACTTTTTAAAAACCATTTTCCCAGTATTTTTGTTCCAGGATACATAATCATTAATTTCACGTAAGATATAATTGGATAAAGAAATTTCAAGGGAAGGTTAGAAAAGGAAACTAGAAAATTTGGATATATTCAGAAATCTCAATCTATTTGCAGAGGTCTGAACAAGAATAATGGCTTCTTTGTGTAATCTCTATAATTTGATAGTTTGTCTCAGTAGATGGAGAAACCCAAAGGAAGGCCTGTATTTATTACCCTATTTCAGAAAGAGAGAGAGAGAGAGAGAACAAGTGCTGGAGTAGAGAGGAACTGCAATTGCCAGAGCTAAGGATTAGGTTTCTTTCACCCCAAATTAGGGCTTTAAGGTGCATTCAGAGTTGCATACTGTTGAACAGCATATGTGGAAGAGTTTTATAAGCAAGTCTGACACTGATACCTCACTGAACACATGGAAGTTTGGAAAATGAGATGTCATTACAGCAGCATATATAATCAAAATAAAATAAACAAATCTTCTTCAAAGTAAGACTCTGTCTTCAACAGTACCAACTTTTCCTAGGAGTAGAATGTACTGCTTTCACATTTCAGACACAATTGACATGTTAACAGCTAGCAAACCTGTTTATTAGCCTACAAAAGCTAGAATGTTTATGTTCTTTGAAGTTTTATGACTTTTGTGACAATTATCCTTTTCCATATCCCACTGTATTTTGGCTCCATCCTGACAATCATACTTGATTTATATCTGAGGCTTGAATATTGTACTCTATAAATACATCTGAGTAAGTGCACTGTAATTTATGAATGGTCATTCTAAAATGAATCAGTCTTAACGATATCATAAGACTCCTCTCCCTTTACTTGTCTTCTTTTTATACTGAAATAGGTAACACTATTGTCTCTTTGAAAATAAAAACAAGAGAATATCTTCCTTAATATTGATAGTCTATGACAATCTATGACATTGTGACACTAGATAACAGGTTTTTGTTTGTTTGTGGGGTTTGTTTTGTTTGTTTTTTGCAGGAAGAGAGAGAAAAGCAGAAAAGCTCAGCTTGAAAGGTGTTTCTGCACCTACTGAGCAAGCTGTTTCTGAAGAACACAACACAAGTAGAGCCTCCCTGTCAAGATCTGCTAAAACTGCACATATTTTTATTTACTGTACAGGGTCCTATCCTTTTCTGTGACCCCTGCATACGTGAATGACAAGTCACATGAAGTGTTGCATCTCATTATAGTAAATGTACATAGCAAGCACATGCCCACACTGCCACAGGTACGTGCATGTTATATACAATACCAGGAAAGATCCTAGAGCAGATCATTAAACAGTCAGTTTGTAATTACTGAGAAAGCAATGCTGTAATCAATAAAAGTCAACATGGATTTCTCAGAAATAAGTCATGTCAGACTAAACTTATCTCTTTTTATTGATAATTACGAGCTTGATAAATGAAGGGAACACTGTGGACATAGTATATCTTGATTTCAGTAAGGCCTTTGACAAAGTTCCCCATGACATTCTTGCAAAGAAGCTAGTAAAATGCAGGCTAGATGGGGCTACTGTTAGGTGGATTTCTAATTTGTTGACTGACTTAACCCAAAGGGTGATCACCAATGGCTGCTTTTCATCCTGGAGAGAAATGACTAGTGGGGTGGCACAGAATTCTGTCCTGGGCCCAGTGCTATTCAACATCTTCATCAATGACTTGGATGAAGTTGTGGAGGGCATGCTGATCAAATTTGCAGATGACACCAGATTGGGAGGGTCTACTAATAAACCAGAGAACAGGATCAAAATACAAAATGACCTTGACAGATTGGAGAGCTGGGCCAAAGATAACAAACTGAATTTCAACAGAGAGAAATGTAAGGTCCTTCACTTAGGCAGAAAAAATGGAATGCACAAATATAGGATGGGAGACACGTGGCTGGATAACAGTAAGTGTGAAAGTGATCTAGGAGTTTTGGTGGACCACAAGCTGAACACGAGTCAGCAGTGTAATGAGGCAGCCAAGAAAGCCAACACAATTCTGGACTGCATCAATATGTTACCACTGTGTACTGGCCTGGCCTTTGGTGAACCAAAGATATCATTTTGATATCACAATTCAGCCCTACTCTGCCACCAGCCAAGTGTTTGTGAGGCCAGCGAACAAGCGCGAAGCTAGGCATGGCTACTATTTGCTGCTCACATCAAACCAAGCCAGAGATTGCCAGATCTGCTTTAGGGGACCTCCCGAAACAAACACCCTCCTTATAAACAAAGACCCTGAGAGGGCACCCTGGCGAGCTAAGTGCTTAACTGCCGAGCTAGCCACATTTACATACCAGCCATACTATTGTCAATTCGGAACATAACTCAATCATGTAAATTCTGACCTTTCAGAGGCATTGTCTCCAACCCAAAACTTATTGTTTTCGCCCAAGACCAGACTAGCCTACGGTCGTTCTTTCCCTGATAAAAACCCCCAGTTCCGAGAGCTCCTCGGACCACTCAACGGACTTGCGTTCGGACTGCTCTCCTGCCTTGCTGCCGCC
Organism: Iguana delicatissima; assembly: GCA_948472985.1. Classification (NCBI taxonomy): domain Eukaryota; kingdom Metazoa; phylum Chordata; class Lepidosauria; order Squamata; family Iguanidae; genus Iguana; species Iguana delicatissima. Next base: position 337,580 of record CAOKZL010001326.1, on the reverse strand, counting down.
TCGTTCTGCGAGCTCCCCTCGGTTGCCGCGCCGAGTCCTTCTACCCTCCATTGGCTTCCCCAGGACTGCAGCATTGGTGACGTATCACCCATTCCCCAAAACTCTGTTTTCCTATTCTAGTTAGGAGTGTGTTCGTGTTTTTACTAATAACTGTCTAATAAATCTTAACTGCTATTTTGAACTGCCTGACTGCTCACTGACCTGACGCTGTAGACATAGGGTAAAAGATCCCCGCTAAGTTACCCTGCCACTTGTTAGTCAAGAGAGTACTCCAGCTAATTTCCCCATCTTTGTTTAGTTTGTTGTTTGGATGCCCCTCCCAGGACCCCCAATCCACAGGGTAACAAATAGGAGTATGGTGTCTAGATCAAGGGAGGTAATGGTACCACTCTCTTCTGCATTGGTTAGACCTCATTTGGAATACTGTGTCCAGTTCTGGATACCTCAATTCAAGAAGGATACCAACAAGCTGGAGTGTGTCCAGAGGACAGCGACCAAAATGGTGAAGGGTCTGGAACCAATGCCCTATGAGGAGCGGCTTAGGGAGCTGGGTATGTTTAGTCTGCAGAAGACAAGGTTAAGAGGGGACATGATAGCCATGTTTAAATATTTGAAGGGATGTCAAGTTGAAGAGGGAGCGGGCTTGTTTTCTGCTGCTCCGGAGACTAGGACAAGAAGCAATGGATTCAAGCTGCAGGAAAGGAGATTCCACTTGAACCTCAGGAAGAACTTCCTGACAGTCAGAGCTGTCCGGCAGTGGAATATGCTGCCTCGGAGTGTGGTAGAGTCTCCTTCTTTGGAGGTTTTTAAGCAGAGGCTGGATGACCATCTTTTAGGAATGCTTTGCTGGGTGTTCCTGCATAGCAGGGGGTTGGACTGATGGCCCCAGTTGTCTCTTCCAACTCTATGATTCTATCTGTTGACTATAATGGGACACAACACTTTGTGTTTTTTGTTTTACATGGAGGTTCCTAGAATGGAACCCCTGCATATGCAGAGGGTACACTGTTAAGTCTATACTGCCCCTTAACACAAGATCTCTGGGCAGCTTACCATAAAAATCAAGTGGAACAATTTGAAAATACAGGACAATAAAAATTTAAAACAATAAAAATTATTTTAAAATTATATAATCACCTTAAGCATGGTACAATTTTAAACCTGAAATTGAAACAATATAAAACCATATATCCATAGGCATTGGGTTATTGTCATTATTCCCAAAAGGCTTTCATTAAAAAAAAAGTTAACTTGGTGCCAAAACCAGAATGTTGTCTGTGCTGGGGTGGGCATTCCACAACCCAGGTGCTATGCCCAAGAAGACCCTCTCCCACATTATACTTGTAGAATATAATGCTAATTCACACCTACTATAATGCTAATTCACATCTGGTATTTTTAAAAGCGTAGTTTTTAGCATGAAAAGTTATATAATCTTAAAAATCCAAGATTTTTATTTATACTATTTTAGACTTCCCTATTTGGTTTTGAAGATTGCAAAGTGATTTTGTTATGTTTTTGTTGTTTGGTTTAAAATAAAATAATTTGTTTTAAATTAATTATTAACAATAAAATTTAAAAATATACAAAACAATATATAAAAAATATGCAAACATATCTAATATCTATTATCTATACAAAGACCAGAAGGGTAAAAAGGGCACACACATGACTTTCAACTCCCCAGAGTACAGTTATTTATGATTACTTAATATACTTGAAAGTTCAATAAAATAACTATGACTAAATAATCTTATTCCTAATCTACAAAACTGGGTACATAAAATTTAACTACATTTATAGTTATATTATTCCTTTATTCTGCCCAATGTAATAAAGCTACAATATAGAAAAGGCAATAATATTACCAATAATAATAACAATAATATTTCTAGCCATATTATTCAAATCCTACAACTGCATATCTCATCCGAACACCTCTTAGAAACATTATAAATTTATCCAATTATTTCTTAAATTCACTCAAAGATCCTATTTTAATGTAGGTCAAGAATCTGTCCATCTCAGTCATACGACTCTATCTGTTTATATATCATGAGTCTTTTTCTCAAATTAAACAATAAAATCAGAATCACCGTTTAAGAGCAGAAACTTAGTATTTGCCCAGTATTTTCACATGAAGAATTGGTACTGAGTCCATTAGTACATAGTTATTGCAACTTTAGCAAGAGACTTGGAGAGAAATCATCTACGGAGGTAAGGGGAGGGGTGGAGAAAGAAATAATTACAGAAGGGTGGATGGAAAGTCCAAGGTCTCACAGCACAGAATAACCTGAATTTTATACTTTGTAATAAATTGGAGAGAGTTTATATCTGGAAAAGGGGATGGGAATAGGGACCTGTTCAGCCCTTTTGAGTGCACTAAACACTTCTGTAAAATTAAAAGTTAAAATCATATTATTGCTATTAGACAAATATGATTTTATGAGTGCTGGGGATTTTTAAAAGCACATGCAAAGACCCTGCACTATATGAGGTACACACCCAACTGCATTACATAAGAATCACTGTACCATAGCAACAATGAGTACAACATGAATCAGGTGGGAATTTAAAAATATCTCAAAATGGGAAAGTGCCACAGAAAACTTCCAGCTGGAAAAGTGGCAGCTGTGGTCAGTGCTAAAAAGCAAAAGGGCCAGCCCCAGTGGAAATTCTAGCCATTAAGAGAGGCAGAAAGATGCTTGTAAGTGCAACTATAATCATATAAGCAACAATGCTTGCAATAAATGAAAAACCTCATTGTAGTTTAACAGGTGACTTGTAGAGCTAATCACTACGCAGATGTGCACTGTTCAAGATGGATGGGGAAAAGAAAGAAAGGACCGAAATTATTTTCCACAGCTTAGATCAAGTGGGCTATTTTTGGGATAGAATACGCTGCACCCCACTACACTGTCACACTTTAAACTTTATACACTTCATCATTGCAGTAGCAGACCAATAATGACCACTGCAGTGATCAACTGATGTCCCAAAGAGGAAGGAGGTATACAGCAGAGAAAATAGAGATATCAAATAAAATCTAATGCCTAACTAAACAGAAAATTTTTTGCTATATTTCATAATATCACCATAAATGGAGTCAGCCAAGCAAGCCAGGGCAAAAAATTACACAAGTCTGGTAAGTCCCTTCCCTTATTCCCCTGAGATGAGCCACCATCATAACTGATGGGTATGTAGAGAAGAGCCTTTCTATCAATTCTTGCAGAGGTTGCTATGAGATGTGACAGTCTCTACGGTGCTGTAAACCTTTTCAGATTTCAAAGCTAATCAGCACATTGCAATATGCCAGGAAACAGGTGTAATATGATTTCACAACTCAGTGCACATCAGCATTCCAGCTGTGGCCTTCTGGGCCAAGTGTAGTTTCAGAAGATTTTTCAAAAATAACTTCATGAAAAGCTTATTGTAATTTAGATATGGCTAACATGGTTGTCACTCTTTGTAAAAGACTCACTGTGCTGAAGTGGTTTGCATGCCGGACTGAAATTCTGGGAGATCAGGGTCTGAATCCCTCCTCAGTCATGCAAACCATCTGGGTGACCTTTAGCAAGTCACACTCTGTCAGCCTAAGAGCCAATGGCAAACCTCCACTGAATATACCATGCCAAGGAAACTCTACGATAGGGTGCCATAAGTCAGAGTCAACTTAAAGTCTCAAAAGACACACATCTCTCTGAGCAAACTTGACCTCTTAAAAAATTGATGCAGCATCTCCAAACCATGAACCTGATTATTCAAGAAGAGTGATATCCAGAATCTATCTTCTGAACAAATTCTTATTCCAGAGCATTTGGCTTCTGGCTTCTTAATTCTAAATATCTTAACCCTTATCCAGAGTCTTCATCATCACTTGTAGACACCAACTCAGAATATCAGCATCTTTCTGGTAGTAGGCATGGGAATAATATTGGTAGCTATCTGCATAATGGTAATAACACATTCCAGATCTCTGGATCACCTTTCTCAGATACTCAGCGTATATGTTAAATAGTGTGGGAGGAAGGCAAAAAGAAGGCACATTATATGAGACCAAAAAGACTCAGCACTCACCAACACATTCTGAAAGCCTACAAGAAAAGTCTAGAGCCATCATAATATTACACTTCCCAACCAATGTGTAGCAGGTGGTCCAGAAGGATAATATGGGCATTGAGATATCATGCAGAACCAACAAGGACATACTCTTTCTGTCTTCTTCCTCACATAGGTAATCTAACAGAGTGACCAAAGCTATCTTAGTTCAAAACTCAGATCTAAAGCTGGATTGAAATGGATCTAGTTAATCAATTTCATCCAAGAAAATCTGTAACTGGGAGCCTCCATATGTTCCCAACATATTGCCCTTAGATGACAAATTGTAGACTAATTGGAAATTATCTGACATTATGATATCCAGATATGGCTTCTTTAATATAAGGTTTTGCTGTCATTACTTTTTCTCTACTCTCTGTACCAACTCTATTGGACCTCCTTGACTGATTTAATCATCTAGGAAGAGCAAGTGTTAAGCACATCCATGGCAGATCATAAATTAACAAGGAGTTAGTCAACATCTTCAGCCCATTCAAACTGAATTTTATTTATCAACAGAACAGGCATAATTTATCATTAGGACTTTCTCTGATCTTGGAATTTAGGCCAGTGTTCATGTGGACAAAATCTACAAAGTATTTAGCAATGGTATTTAAGTCATGTTCTTCAATTTTCACCGGAGACCTTTCACTACACAGCATAGCTACTTCAGCAATCTTGGTGGTGGTGGTGGTGGCGGTGGTGAAAAAGTACAATTTCTTTGTTGCTATCACTCTCTTTCTTGTGGTATGTGTCTTCTATTTTCATACACTCTTGCATTCAGTCAAAATCCCTGCTACATCAGTGTCCGGATCTCTCTGGAAAACTCATTGGTCTACATAGCTCCGTAAGTAGAGAGAAACAGCTGTCTGTCCACACCATCACGCTATCTTAGAGACTGAAATTGGTGCGTTTCAACAGAATCATTGGTGAAATTGGCAGGAAGCACCCCCTAAAATGGGCAAAAATTCATTTCGATCATCTTATGCTGATGGCAGACCTAATAGGTCCTCCATCCCAAAAGAGCTTAGGCAAACTCCATCAGACAGTGATCTGGTCCACAAGGTAGTTTCTCTTCATACCAGCTCACAGTGACCAATGCCTTCCCAAGATTATTGAATGGGGCTTCTAGTCAGAGTAATACAAGATAATGGACCACAGTGCCCTCCCTCTCTACCTTTCCCAATCTAACTGGTACTGTATGGCACTCCTTTATCCATCATAGTCTCAATAACACACATCATATCAGCTCCTATGAGAATTCAAAAGCACCACTTTTTGACACACTTCTGTGTGTGTGTGTGTGTGTGTTACAGAAAGTGACTAGAATCCTCATGGGTGTGGTAGACTGATAAACCGTTAAATAATGGAGAGCAGTAATCATCTTCTCTTCTGCTGTAACCTGCCTACCTATATCTATCATTGCTCTCTCTGCCTGTCACGCTTACAACGGTATCATTTTGCTGCCCAAAGGTCTTTTCCTTTTCAAGACAAATCTTCCCTACTAAGACCTCTTTATTATTCACAATACAAAGAGGGAGAACAAGAAATCCCAAAACTGAGCCCAAAAGGTCGAAGACCAGTCCAACCTCACGTCAGAATTCTTCAACGAACAGGCTGTTGCTCCCTTATTCCTTTTCCAATCCCGACTCCCCTTTGTTTTGAAGACCTAGATAGTAAACACAGAGACAAAAGCATACCTTAACATGCAAACCCCATTTACAGCAGGGTAGACAAGTCTAGGAGAGCCAGAGTGCTGAACATTGGACTACCACCCTGGAGACCAGGTTCTGAGTCCTTGCTTGGCCACTAAAACCCGCTGTGTGATTTTGGGCAAGTCATTCATCCTCAACGGAAGACCATGGCAACCCTCTTCTGAACAAATCCTGCCAAGAAACCCCATGACAGGGTCTCCCTTGGAAACCCATAAGTTGGAAACATCTTGAAGACACATAACTCATATGCAACTCTTGGAGTTGGGGAGTCGGCCTGGCCTCCTGGGGATTCTTGGAGGACTGTACACACTCCCACCCCCAAAAAAGTTTCTTACAAAAAAGGTGAGGCCCTTAGAGCCACATGTGGCGTCCAGTTTGCACTCTCCCAATACCTGATCTACAGTCTCTTTTTCTACAAGAGCATACAGAGGAAAAAAGATGAAAGGGCCATTCCCTCCAAACACAACTCATGAGAACTTCTGATCAATCACAGATTTCTCTCTGAAGCCTTGTACCACAGAGTAAAATAAGGAGCTAGCAGAGCTAACAGATTAAAATAGGCCCATCTGCAAAAACAGGCACATTTGCAGCAAACCTTGCTCTGTTGGGATAGGGCTACTTTCTAGTGTCTCAGAGATATTAAATGCACAGCTCAGAAGCATTACTCTCTTGGACTACCAATGCTCAGAATCTCCTAGGGACCTGTAGTCCCCCACTGCAAAAATATAATTTTCCCAGCTCTGGTTAGCAGAGGTATATCTAGGATGGAGCAAGAAGGGCACATGCCCCAGGCACCAATGGCAGGGGTGCGCAAAAAAGCCATTTATGTAGGGGTGGGAGTGGATGTATGAGTAAGAAGGTAGAGGTACAACTTCCATGCTTGCCCTAGGCACTATTTACACTAGATACGCCACTGCTGGTTAAATGTTTGGCAAGGTCATCAGTGTCATGGAGATAATCTATTAACAAATGAAATGTTCCCACTATTAATATGTAGCATATTGATTTAATAGTCCTAATGGTATTGATTTGTACTTCTGCCCCCAATCAGTGTCTTTATTAATAAATACATGGATTCTCCCAACTAAAGGCTATGCCCAACACAATTTTTCCCACTCAGAGGATGACCTTTGACATTCTGTAAGCACATTAAATTTATTACTTTCAAAGGGCAACCCATCTTGCAGGGAGGATCCAAGATTCCTGACAGACTGGTCCGGGGGGGGGGGATGTATTATTCTTTTTAAGAAATCCTTCTACATAAATACATATTCCTATCGTGAATGCTGTTGTTGTTGTCTCAGTGCAAACAGACTCTCTTCAACAGAGGGAAAGAGCTCTGGCCCTTTTATATCCCATTTTTGATCTCTTTAGGTCCAATATCAGCAGAGAATGACTAGTGGATGCCTGGATTGTTGAATGCAGGGAGAGGAAGGCAGTATGATATTTGTGATTAAAAGCAAAGTAATCTTTGCTTATGATTAACTAGCTGGAGATTTGTGCAGGCCAGCAGGAAAAGAATTAAAAATATTTCAGCATGAAATGAATTACACTGAGTGTTAATTGCTTATTATAAAGGCCTGCTTTCTCCTGAATGACCGAAAGACTAAAACAGTCTTGTCACTTTCTACATCCACAGAAGTACCCTGTAACTGTATCACAGGCCTCTTGCACAGCAATGTTACTTGGACAAGGAATGACTTCCTGTTGGGTCTCCAGATGTGTCCGCATTGCCGCTTGCTGCCAAAAACACTTGCTGATTAGTACTGCTGTGTTGCTTCAAGCAAGGGCGGGGTTTATTTTCATAAAAAGGGGAATGGAGAGGGAGAGAAAAGCATAAGCGTTGCTGGAAAAAAGGAAACATTACAGATAGTCACATTTACACTATGTGAAATGTTTCAAAAGGGACTATTAAGAGGAGATATTTCTGAAGTATACAAAATTCTGAGTAAAAAGAGAGAAACTACATTTTGCTGTTTCACAGAGTTCTTAGTTCTATAAGGTGTCTCATGAACACTTCCTAACAAGACTAAAACAATATGAAATGCTACTTTTACTCAGTGTATTATTATAATGACCCAAAACAGGTCCAGTTTTGAAAAGTAAAATTTAAATTAAAAAGAAAAGATCATGTAAATGCTAGACTAAATAAACAGACTAGAACACTAAATACCTTAAACTTCCAGGGAATCCCAATAGTAGAATTGTGAGAAGCTCCTGAGATGCAGAAGCACATGGCCTGAATACTCCTTTGCAGCAAAATTATCAGACCCTCCAACATTTCAAGATGAAAACCAGGACATGTGTGGCAAAGGTATTAATAGAGGTTGCAGCCTCTATTGCAGGAGCCTGCCGGGAAGGGCAAGATTTTTGAACTCAGATTATACCAACTGAAGTCAGCTGACGACAAAAGGGGAACCAGGAGGGGACAAGAGAAACTGGGATATTCTAATGACAGCTGAAAAATCAGTGCAACAAAGGATTAATTAGGACAGTTCCTGCCAAACTGGAACAGTTGGAGGGTACAAACTATTATGTGTTCTTCACAATTGTGGAAGACATACGATTCCTTTAATCAATTTCCAGAAACTGTATGTGCAAAGCACAAACCATAATTTATGAATATGGATGACTGGAGATTTCTTTCCTCACCTATATCACAATTCTAAGTAGACTGTCAGGTATGCATGCAGAAGGCTGAGCTGCATGCTGTCTTTTAATATTTGAAGTGTCAGAGCAATCTGATAAACATTTTCTCATTAATAAGTTCTGCTGTGATTTAAGGGGCCTCACTTCCAGGAAAGTGTGCAGTGGGTTATAGCCTTTTACAAGTTTATGGCTCCAGCTATAAAGAAGTGAAAGCAAAATCCAAACTGTTCATAACAGTGTAATCTGTATCATTAATATTACCATCATCATAACACAAAAAGTTTTACAACATACATAGCACAGCATGGCAAATCCACATCTGATGAAAAGCAAAAGGTGCTTTACAAAAAACTCTCAGTTAACCACATTTTGTTCCATGGTTCTTCAAGCTACTGTATCCTGTCAGTCCTGTGATATTGGCTTCTGTGGATAATAGCTTCAACTTGGAATTATGTTGGTGAGTATGTGGTCTAAAAGATAAAGTGTTCTTTCTCAATTTCTACAAGGAATGCAGAGGCTGCACAGTCTCACAAAGATGTTCCAGCATCTATCCTACCCTATTTAATAAAAAGGGGACTTGTATTAACAGGAGATGCTAAGCATATGTTAAAACAAGCCCCACAAGTTCCCAAACCAAACAGCAATATATTTCACAAGGGAATGTTTTATTCTGCTTGAAAACATTCCCACCAGAAATTTTGAGGTGTCCTTGAAATATATTTAATCTCTCCTGCTCCTCCCAGTCTCTTTTTCTACTGAAACTTGAATTCACAGTTCTCCCTTTACAGCAGCAGCCTGACTCCTTTTTAGTGTGCTGCGAAGGAAATGTGGCTTTGTGCTAATTATTTTCAGTCCTTAAACAGCCACAATAGATGAGCCTGGTTAATGTATTCATTGAAATAAATTATTTAAGCTCCATTTCAGCCTCTCTTTTCTCAAGGAATAAAAGCAACAAAAAGTGATTTGCATTCAAGAATTACAGCATGAAGTGCCCCCTCAGACAAAGCCACCAGCAACTTAACATCTGAGACAGACATTAGCAGCAATGGGGATGTTAGTTGTAAAGCATACACACGCCTACACTTGACCCCCAGTGTTCTAACAACAGAGGAAGCCAATATGGCCCCAGCAAATGGAGTGGCAAAGACGGGGGAGCTGAATGTACAAAACACACTAGCAATGCTTCTGCTGCCAAGCAACCTTGACTGAAAAAAATATGGGCAGCAGACTGTGGGAAAGAAAGATGAACTCATATAGGAGCAAACAAATCAAAGCTTTACATCTACTTTAAACTCCTGTTGATCAGAACAATCTTGCTGGTGGCCCACCAATGGCCAGCAAAGACAAAAGGAACGTAGGTACCCTTACAAGGCAGTGCAAATTACTTTTTAAACAATCTACTTATTTGATGTCTCAGCAATGTTATAAAACCAAGATTTTTTTTTTAATTAAGACTTACCACCAGATTTCCATGTAAAAGCAAACCTGAGTGAATTTGGAAGTAAGACATTTCAGGAATTTTGCAGGAAGCTAAGAACCTCTCCATAAAACTAGCAAAATTTCCCACTGATGTTTTCACACACCTGTGTATTTTTTGTTATTTAATTAAGGTGAATTTTCAAATATTCACAAAATCAAGGCTGGTCCCAGTACTGGGCAGAGAGACACACCCTGCCCTAAGAAGCAGATCTCAGTAGATGTTAATTTAATTATTATTTATTATTAATTTTTACTGTGAGGAAGGAGTGAAAGGCTTGTGAACTTTTCTGCCTGAGTGATAAACAGTTTGATTTGGTATATGTGGGCACCAAAGTGCATTGGACTGGTCCTACACATTTTTTTTTTTAGTTTGCAAATTCTTCTAGTGAGAGACCAAGATCCATACATATACAGTATAATCTTATGATGAAGAATTCTGCTGTGTATTCCTGCACTGCATGGGACAGAACCTGATGGCCTTTGCAGTCTCTTCCAGTTCTGATTCCATGATTCTAGGAATCTGTAGTTTCCCTACTACCTCTATGAGTAACCTTATCTCTCACTCCTTTCAATGTTTTTGTTGCTCTTGATGTATGCTTTTAAATAATTTCTTACGGTGACACTAAGGCAAATCTATCATGGCATTTTCTGGGGGCTGAGAGTATGTGACATACTCAAGGTCATCCAATGAGTTTCCATGGCCAAGCGCAGAATCAAACCCTGTTCTCTAGGGTCACAGTGCAACGCTCAAGACACTAGGCCACAATGATTCTCCCTTTCAGTTTATCCAGCATCTATATGATTCTTTATGCAAGATTCCTTACTGTAGTGGCATAAGTATATTGGCTTATATTATAGATGTAAAGGTAAATAAAAAGATCCCATGTGGACACAGTGGTTGGGAGAATACTGGAGACAATTCACAAATTTGAGCAATTCACATGTATCAAGTGATGACCACATAAAGCACAGATCTCAGTCAGTGTTTTATTAATTTAAAAACAGACTTCCAAGATGAGAAAAGAAAAACTTTATCTTCAAGGGTCACACATCAGAGATGAAGTCTGTCCACAGCAGGGTCCCAGATTGCTCCCAATCCTGCCTCTGCAGGTGTGCAGAATGAGCAGGCAGGATTATCTTCATCCCCAACAGTATGGGAGGTTTGGCAGGTGGAAGCTTACTCTACACTAACCTGTTTTAGGCTCCCACAAAGCTGGCCAGGATCCCTTTTTGGCTTAGCCATGCGCCTGGTTTCTCAGGTGACTGAATCAGGATGTTTCCTATCGGCTCCACATGGGGAAATAAAAATATATTCCCAGATATGCTACAGCCTCATTTGGCAGCTGTTGATCTTCCCTACCCCCCTCTTCCTTCATGCTCAACTGCATGCATACTAATATTCTGGTTCTACTAAGTGTGCCGTTGTTCTCAGGTGTCATTGTTTCCATCTAATATTTTTACACTTAACATAATGGGGGAGAGGGCTGGATAGAGTTTGACTGCCCATCTTCCCCAGTTGGTAATCCCTTATGGGATCTTCAGGATGTAAGCCTTCAAAAATGTTCCCATGGCAGGGACTGTTAGATCCGATTACACCCTTGTAGGACCCCATATACTGTCATCCCAGGAATTCTCTCCCAGTGGTTGTGCTGGCAGGCACTTGGATCCACTTCCTATGCCATACTAAGATTCTTGCCACTATAACCAATAAAGTTGTAGCCACACTTTTTGCTACCAGTATATATTATGTGGTATATTTTTATCCCTTCAGGGCTGGGGTCACAATCCTGGAACATAGTCATGCTTACTTATATATTTTTCCTCCAGTATCAAATAACTAAATTCTAAGATTATGGCCATTTCCACACTGCACTGTTATAGTGCTATTATTCCATTTTCAACATCCTGTGGAATTCTGGGGTTATAGTTTACTGAGACCAAAAAGCTCTCTGATTGAGAATTCTAAATGCCCCTCCTGAAACTGCAAACCCCAGGATTCCATAGGATGTTGAAAGTGGAATAATAGCGCTATAAGAATGTAGTGTGGAAATGGCCTATGATATATATTTGTTGTTTGCCTTCGAGTAATTTCAGACTTATGGCAACCCTAAGGTGAACATATCACTAGTTTTCCTGGCAAGATTTATTCAGAAGGGGTTTGCGTTTTCCCTCCCCTGAGGCAGAGAGAGTGTGATTTGCCCAGGAGCACCCAATGGGTTTCCATGGCTAAGCAGGGATTTGAACCCTGCTCAAATCACTACACCATGCTGGCTCATAATCTACTGCTATCTAGTAATGTAGAGAGAAGCTTTGCCACTATATAGGAGTTTGCTAAGATCTACTAACATTAGGCATAGCAAATGAATAAATAAAAAAGCTAGATACCGGCAATAAAAAAGGGAAAAATAGTATTTGTTAAGTAGTTTTGGTTCCTGTCTTCTTCAGTTGCTCTGAATAAAACCAAGCAGTACTCAAAATGGCAGGCACAGAATACAAAGTATAGAGAATTCCAAAGTAGATGGATGATGTTAGATGCCACCCTCTCAGCTGAGATGTGCCAAGTCTACAAATATTACGAGTCCTCTCTTTTTTACACTGTTCTTCAATTGATGGCATTTCTGTTCCAATCAAAGGCAAATCAGACCAGCTGTGTACTTCTGAATTAAAAAGTCTGGCCAGCTGATAAAGGCAGAAGCTGAAACATCTTGCTCTAATATTCTAATATTTGTTTTCATAGTCACTGTAATAAATATGTACTCTTAAGTGATTTACAGCATCCCTCTGAGATCCAGACCAGCACTGTCTGAAAAGCTGTTTGAGCCTCTAAGAGTCTGGTCTCTCTCTCTCGGCCTTCCTCCCTTTCTGGAAACGAGCTATTATTTTTATCAAAATACTTGCTTTTAACTGTTATAAAAGCCTAGGAGTTAAGAGACATACAACACATTCAGTGGAGCTTTTGATTCCTCAGTCTGCAATACTCTCTGTTTGCAAAATATGGTTTGCCATTTGATTCAAGGTAGAGTGGGGATTGTTTCAGAAGCATAAGATCAGAATCCCCTTGAGTGCATGAAACTAGCTGTGCAACTCTTTTAGAGTTTGGCCACTAAATGTCAACATAAATAGAGGGGCTTTCAGGGAAGCTGGGTGTGAGTTGGTCTCCTTTTCAATTTGTGACAAGCTAAGTCAAAATCCTTGTTTTCGTAAAATCAGTGTTAAGGGAGAGAGAGAGAAGCTTTTCATTGTATCTAATATCAGCTGTTCCCTGCTAGTTCCATATCAAAAGGAAATGTGCATCCTTTAAATAATTTCATTAAATCCATCTTTCCGTGAGAAAAGTTTTGTTATCTACAGATTGAGGGTCTTTTTCCCATGCATGATTTTATATCTTCCCTTTCTCCTCCAAAGATGTGTCTGATGGGAAGGGACTTGGACTGACGGGAATTTTTCCTGCCAATGGTAAAACTGGTTTTAATAACAGTTGTATCTTTCTTTTTACAAATTCTATATAGTATGTGGATATAGAGGAATTTTTTAAAAAATAATGTTGGAAGTTTTTCTTTTTATCTCTCCAATTTCAATGTGCTGTAATCATTGCAACATGTGTTATTAATGAAACAAGTTGGGTCACACTCTTGCAATTTAAATCTTTAACTGTTCTCAGATCCTTCTATACTAAATATGGAGTCTAGTTTTCAATATTACATTGGTAGTATGGTATAGAGATGGGATATTCTATATTTGCAAACAAACTATAGGATAAACACTCAATAAACCAAAGGATAAACTAATAGGCTTCCATTTAAAGCCAGTGAGTGCTTCTTTAACATGTAACTTATTATTTTTTTTAAAAAACAGTTACAACTGTGTAGCATTCTTTCAACTAATCTTTCCTAAAACTACTGGCAATCAAATTTATAAGGTTCGACACTTAATTTTTATCACTTTTCTTAAGTTCTGCTGGTTACCAACTCATTGTGAGCCCTTCCCTCCAACATGGGGAGTTTGAGAGTGGAGGGGCAGGGGCCACACAGACACCACTCCCCTCCCCTCCTTTATTCTCTATTTCAGAAGCATGGAAGGAATTTTACCATCATCAAAATGGAGTTTTCTTGCAGCAACAAGTATAATTGCTTGATAAGGGAACAACTTAAATGAAATATATATCCACTTAGATTAGTTTTTCCATTAGTTTTTGAGACCTGAATTATCCAATGCTGGGTTTGTCCGAATAAGTTGTTTTTCCACCTGAACCTCAGGAAGAACTTGCTGACAATCAGAGTTGTCTGGTAGTGGGATACGCTGCCTTGGAGTGTGGTGAAGTCTCCTTCTTTGCAGGTTTTTAAGCAGAGACTGGATGGCCATCTGCTGGGAATGCTTTGATGTGTGTTCCTGCATAGCAGGGGGTTGGACTGGATGGCCCTTGTGGTCTCTTCCAACTCTGTGATTCTATGATTCCATGATTCCAGTGCCAACAACTGAATTACGTGACTGCACGTGTTCTGTAACTTGGTGCTATATGTTATGATAAATACCTTGGCTAGTAACTTCAGAACTGACCTGTTTGGTATGATTAAGCATGGCAGGTTATTTAAATGACTGATAAGGAAAAACTTTCAGATTGCAAGTCCTTAAGAAACTCTAATGCGGGTCTCTTTAGTAAGCTAAAAATTAAAGAGAATAGTTTGGGACACTCAGGTCAAATGAGGCGAACCATTTTCCCTCTTTGGATAATCCATCATCAATATTACTTAGTCAGTACCACCATTACACAGAGGTGGGTGGAATTCACAATTAACAGCAAGCAAGCAGTGACTAGAAAGTGTTGTGAGATAGTAGAGAAGGAGCTTTTCATAAGTCTATGAAAACTTACACTACCAAATTCTTTTTAGTCTCAAAACACGCTACAAAATGCCTTTGTGTACTAATCCAGGCTAATAGGGCCATATCTTTGTGGCCCAGACCAACTTATTATTCCTTTATTTTTTTAGTAAGGGAACTCATTACTATAGTATATTTTTTTTCAATTTTTGTAGATTTTAAATATAAAGACACGTATGTCCTTGTTTTTTTAACAAAAAAAGGTTGTCTACAAAGTGTTATTGCTTGTTGCTGCTGTTGTCACTGCTGCCTGCTACATTGAAACTTCTTTTTAGCTACCCTCATCTGGAACCCAGGACTTCATATTATAAATCAACAGAAAGCTTAATTAACTCATTAGAAGAGATACTCTGTTTGCCAGCTAGACTGGGCTGTTCCTGCCTTCCTTGTTTCAACCCAGCCCTAGGAGCCTTCATGAGGTAAGATTGCCTTGGTGTATACAATTGGTTTTGCTATCATTAGCACAATAGCCTTTAATGAGGACATTTGTTCAAGGAAACGCTATATTGTCCTGGTGCTCTGCTCTCTAGAAACAGCCAGGACTAGAATAACTAAGATAATGAGGGTAGCCTTTCTTGATTCAGGCCATAGAGTCCTGCAAAGAAGATGGTCTAAACTCTAGATCCCGGTGAGAGGAAACACCATTTCTTTTTTCTAGAAAGTGGTCTCTCTGAAGCATTTTGTGCTTGTGTTACCTTCCCCTAGTTTTTCAGTGTGTTGTGGACATACAGAACACTCAATTGAATTATTTACTGAAATTTTATAAGTGTACATTTGTATGTGTAATTCAGGGGTTATTCTGGCATCTTAATTTCATTAGCCAACACATTCATCAAATGACAAATTCATTTACCAAATAAAAAAATTTACCCTCAAACACAATACTTAGAGCAAAAAACAGACCCAACCTGTAACTGCCAAAATGGAAATCCAATAGCACTTTGCTAAAATACTAGCAAAATGGTGATCCCTGTTATTTATAATGTATATTGTTAACTGGCTCACTGGTATGTGCTAGGCTCACTTAAATTCTTGGTATGTTTTAAACGAATTGTAATGTAACCTTGAGTACTGTATTGTAATGTATTATAAATATGGTTTTTTATGTGAACTGTTTTTAGCACAATATCTTGTGGGAAATAATAGCATTAAAATTGATTATGAATTCCCTGCAGGGTAGCATTTATTTAGAAGAGACTCTAGATGGAGCATATTTGGGGGGGGGGTGGGATTTTTAGTTTGTTTGTGTTTCCCATAACACCATTAGATATTTTTTCCTGTCCCAGGAGTCTGCCATGCTCAATAAAATATTTTGGATATTTTTAAAAGTCAGTAGATTTTAAGAAAACCTGAATCTAAGTCTTGCAGTTTTGAACATCTGAAAGTGAGGGGAATACAGGAGTGACAAAATGAGGAAACACAATTATTTTTATCAGTCAGAATCATCTGCAGAGCCCAGTTTTCTAAGGCTGAAGGGAATGGGCAGTAAATCAACAGTATGCAAAAACTGGAATATTATAAATATAGAAATATGGGAGTATGACAATATTTAAATCCTAAAATTCAAGCAAAGAAACTAGGAATGTGAATTGTCTGCCCTGTGCTTTTGTCGTGATCTGGTTTTAAAGACTTCAGTGTGTGAATCTCTTCTTGAAACCAGAGTTGCATTTTTAGGGACTTTATGGTATGTGGATAAAAATCTCTGAGCTTTATCCTATCTGCATAAGCCTGGCAACAATTATAAAGGAAAATATCTTGATCTAGGATTCAAAAGGGTAGCTTTTCTTAACTTGACATTCCATGAATTATTGATGCTCAGCCCAATGATTATAAACCTATTTTTGCCCCTCTTGTTTGTGAAATGAATCCCATGTGGGCCACCATTTTATAACAGAAGTTGCCATGGCCCTGAGTGCTACTCCGTAGCAGAAAAGTGAGATGAGTAAGTTGTTCACTTGTAATTGTGGTTCTTAAAGTCATCATCTGTGAACTCGCATACATGGGAAAGCCTGCATTTGTGCAGCTCGTCTTTGTGAACTTCTAGAGCCCTGCCTTCTTTCTTCTACATGTGCTCCACACACTTTCCACCCAAATTCCTCAGTTCTCTCATTGCCAGGATAGTGAAGTACTGAAGAAGGCTGAGCACAGAACAAAGAGGAGGTGGAGGGGTTTTGTAGGTTCACAGATGACAGTTACAGGTAAGCAACCTGTTCTTTTTTCAGGGTCTCTCTGACCCCAGATGTATGGAACTTTAGCTCATGAAGAGTGAATCACAGCCATGTCCAAGGATGTGGACTCTCTGGCTTGAACATCTAGTCTATAGCGTTTCACAAATGTCAAGGGCTGGGCCCATGAGCCTGACAGAGGATATGGATAGCCACTCCAGTGATAATTCAAAATACACAGCAATATAGTGCAGCAGTGGCATAGGCCACAGACTCAACCTTGTGACCCTCAGTGTGGAGTGTGGCTTTCCCAATGGTTTGGAGGTGGCAGCCTTAACAATGACTGAATTTGGAGATGGGTACTTGAAAAACATGGAGTAGTTTGAGTCCTGAAGGATGTACAGATTTTCTATTTTTCTAGATATTGCGGAGAAAGAAGAGGGTGACTTTCAAGAGTGCCACTCAACCTCCAACATAGTACAGGAAAGAAAGGAACAGCAGTTGAAAGTTGAGACTTAAAGAGTTACTATGGTGGAAGCCAGGATTAGAAACTGCAAGGGGCAGCTGCTAAATGCCTACTTCCAGTACTCCTAATACCAACAGGGCAGAAGGCAGATGAAGCCAATCATCACCAGTGGTACAAATACAGAGGAATGTTGGTACAGAGGAGCATAAGCTGATGCTGGTAAAGGCTGGGAGCCACAGCCAATTCTGAGCGGCAAGCTCCAATGCTTCTAAAGAAGGGCCTTCAGGGAAGAAGCTCTATTTTTGCATGCTTGATGAGAAAAGGCTCTGTGATGTGAGCACTTACTCACTATATGGCCTTCTCCAAGACAAAGTAGGCACTTGGAATGATCATCTGTCTGGGAAATTTTTTTCCCCACAATACAGGCACTTTTTAAAGAAGGCTGTAGATGCCATAAACCTACAAGTAGGATGGAAGACTCGAGGTACCATGATGGTGGAGGATGAAAGAAGGACACAATGGAGAACAAAATAGATACTCTATCAAGGAAAAACAAAGAAAATAGAAGGAGGAATGCCAAAGAGTTGAAAAGGTCTCACAAACAACTTCTCATGATGCAAGTGTGATTGCAGATAAAAGACAACTGGGCAGTTTCAGTGGAAACCTCATGGAGCATGCGCACTGGGAGATGAGGCTTCTGCCAAAGAAATCTTAGCTCTAGAAGTTTCCAAAAATAAGCTGCATAGGTGCAGGTTTTCCCATATGTTTGAAGTCACAGAGACAACAAAGAAAAAAAATTAAATTATCCTTCGATTTAAAGTTTCTATTTCCCTATAAAACTGATGAAATAATAAGTATCACTCATTTATGTTTGTTTGATATGTGTGTTAATATGGCTTTGGGTTATCTATGCCCATCAGCCTATAGCTGTATTTCTCAGCCTTTCAACACTGCACTCTCCCAAAGTCCAAATGCAAATTGCATAGTCATTGTTTTTCCAAAACAAGGTAGCACTGAAAATGTGGAGGAATGTAGAGTTCTCTTCCTTGTATGACATGGACAAGACTAGCAGTTTTGCTACTTTGCCTAGCAATCCTCCATAGGAATTAGCTCAGAATTTGATACTGGGACAATGACTACAGCTATTATGCTTGCTTTTCTAGTGCTAAGTACCTAGTGTATATGTGTGTGTGTGTGTGCGTACACATACAGGTTTTTTTGGTGGTAAAACTGAGGTTTTTTATATTTATTCCATTTATATATCATATCAGTATAAAGCATGGGATATCTCAGCGTGCACCACTGTTTTCAGATTATGCTGAAATTGGTTACTAGATCCCAGTTCCTTATATCATATGCCTCTGTGATCAGATGAGTGATCACTTCAAAATAAACATTAAACCTTTCTAATCAAAACTGATCTCTCCATCTTTATATTATTTTTGACCAAAGCACATTAATGTGTTAGGAATCAAACACAACAAATTTATGCTGTACATCCCACAATCACCTTTTGGCCATGCCAGAATGCACTTCCCCATTCCTACAGTCTCATAGTTGTAAGTTTCATCTACTCTAAATATTTTTGTATGCCCAGAACATTGTCAAGGAAGCTGCATTATGCCAACAGAACAAAAGTTGCTAGAAGACAATTAAGGTACCAGCCTCTGAAGCCCAAAATGAGTTTTGATCCATTCAAGCTCACACATCCCACAATGCCTCTGATTGCATATACTTCTGCTTGTTTTAAGTGGCTTGTGGTGATTTTCCATTAAATTTGGACAGTGCAGCAGCAGTTTTGGGTGTAGCACATCTCCCAACATTTCACAGATGAAAACCAGGGCATACGTGTCCAAGCAACAACAGAGTGTAGTCAAGATAGCAAATGTTATAAGGGAGGAAGAAAACACAAGCTAGCAGGGGCTTCAACAGCTTGCTTTTGCCAGATCCTACTGAGAAGCATAAGCTTCTGCCTCCTCCTTTATCTGTTACTTTAAAAAGAAAAAACAAAACACTCTCAAACATGTAGCAGACACCAACTTCCTGAAAACATTTTAAAAGTGCAACTTTGGCACTTTATCTATAGCTTGAAATTGAAAATATAGCATTCTTTTCTACATATACAAGTAATGATTCATCTGCCCTTTGGTCCTCCTGAAGCCTATACAAAGTTCTGGTCAAGTCTTCTTCAATCCATTTTCTCCATTTGAAGGTTGGCAAAACAGTAACATTACTGGCAGTCTTTTTCTCATCCATTGTAAAAACTTTCCAATGTATATCGATAATGTATTTTACAATAATGTACTGTTTAAAATTTATTGGATTTTTATTTTTTAATAAAACACAGAATTTAAATACGTAAAACAACACAGAAGGGAATAAGAAAACACAAATAACAAACAATAGAAGACATACAGCAAATTCCTAAACTATACCATAGAAAACTTACCTAACCTTAAAAAAAAAAAGGAAAAAAACTAAACTGAAAATGGGGCCAGAAAAATAGACTATGAAATACTTCTCCATGTTGGCAAAACTAATAATCAGAACCCAGAACTGAGATTCTTCCCCAATGCCCTCTCAAATGTGTAATAATCATATCTCAAACTTTCTTTAAATTATTGATGGATGATTTTTTAACCAAAATAGTTAATTTATCCATATCTGCCAAAACATATCGGATCATCCATCAGTCCAAGCAAAAAGAATTCAGGTTTCATCTGAATCTTCAGCTAAAGAATATCTTTCATCAATTGGTGAATCTGCATCTAAAATGTTTTTGCAATTGCACAAGGCTCTAATAATATATATTGGAAATGTAAACAGAAAGAAGGGACTTTTTTCATAAGTGTTAGCACTTTACATTTCCAGCATATATTATTAGAGCCTTTATACATTTTAGATAGTCTTTCTGGTGTTAGATTCTATCTCTACATCATTTTATAACAATTTTTTCTAAAATCATGGCTTAATGTAAACTTTAAGCCTCTGTTCCACATCTTTTCCTATTGTTGCATTTGTATATTATGGTCCACATTTTGTGTCCACTTAATCATATAATCTTTTACTTTTTCATCCTCCGTCTCCATTCTTGACAATAATTTATACATTCTACCTATTAAATGTTCATTATTCATACACAATTTGCCTTCAAACTTTGATTTACATGTTTCAAAACCAAATTTCTATCCATCTTAAAGCACTCAGTTAACTGTCTATAAGCAAACTATCAGATATCATAACCTTCTTGATTCAGTTTGTCACTTGTTTCCATTCTATTGCCCTTTGTTTAACAAAAACAATAAAGATAAATATTAACCATTTATCTTTAAAAATTATTTCCCTCTTAAATAAAACTTCATGTGGAGAATTCCATGAAAGCTTATTAACATACAGTCTTGTTTTATATTTGTTCCAAAGTCTCAGTATAACGCATTTAACATAATGATTAAAATTGATATTCACTTGTTTATCATACCACAAATATGCGTGCCATCCAAACCACAAAACTCGTTCTAGTTCAAGAAGTCTTTCTCTTTTCAAAGTAATCCAGTCTTTCAACCAGACTAAGCAACAGGCATAAAAATGCAGTTTCAGGTTAAATCTGACTCTTGGCTTTTCCCTCACCAAGTAAATTTAGAAATATCACTGTGCCCTTGTTTAAATGGCACTGCATTATAGGTATTGTTTGAAACTCTTCGATGTTAGAACTCTAAAACTTTTCCTAATGATTTTTCAAAGAAGAGAGCCTTATTTTTCATAGGAGCATAAATGCCTATAATCAAAGTTTTCAACCCTTGAATTTGTAACCCCTCTCCTATATAACAACCATTAGAATCTTTAACCATTTTCTCTAGAACCAATTTTGAATTTGCATAAATCACTACCCCTCTTTTTCTTTTCTTTTCTGAAGATAAAATAATTTCCTTCTCCAATCTGGAATTTAGCAATCTTTTTTCTGAAGCGTGTTTCTTGTCACCAAATGGAATCCAAATTTTATCTTTGCAGGTAATGAAAACTCTTTCTCTTTTTAATGAGCTAATCTGCCCCTCTTATATTCCAAGAAAGGCATTTTAAGTCCATGGTTAGGCCATGGTTTTACCAGAATCTATATCCAATTCAGCCTGAGCCTGTGAGTTTTTCTCCTCTTCATCTTTACTACTCCCTCTTTAGAGCTTTGTTCAGCAACCTTTTCTTTTTCCTTCTCTCTCAAAACTGCTGTCTCAAAATCATTCCCATAGTTCTTCAAAAAAATCTTTTTTTTAAGAATTCTTTTCAAATGACCCTTTCAAATCATATTGAGATTAAATATTCTCTGCCAGTAATGCAGGATAACATCTTCCAAATTTCCCCAACTGAAGAGGATTCCTTCTTGCTCCAGTTTGTTAGTCAGGAAAGCATATTCCTTCCTTTCCCTCAAAGTCTTTGAAAATTACGACACCCTTCCCTTCAGACTGCATTTTATTCAAATAATACTGATGAAGAATTTGTTCCCTTATTTATCTTCTCACAAAATAATCTATCATATCTCTGGGCATCTTTCTTTGTCTTGCATCCCAAGAAACTAGTCAGTAAACTTTGTCTAATTCCCAGCAAATGTCTTTTCATTGTATTTGAACTCAGGCTTGCCAGAAACATTAAATACAATAAAAAGAGCTTTTTTTAAGATATGTCCGCAGCAAAAGAAAAAATAAGGAAATGATAGAGTTGCTGCGTGGAAAAGACAGGCAATTAATAATGGAGGGAAGAGGGAAGGCAGAACTACTCAACATCTTCTTTGCCTTAGTTTTCTCCCAAAAGGATAGAAGAATTCAACCTGGGGGATGGGGAGCAGGTGAGGAAGGAGGGGAAATGCAGCATAGAATAAGTAGAGGAGTAGTGCAGGAATATTTGGCTAAACTAGATGTATTCAAGTCTCCAGGAACAGATGAATTACATCCAACAATATTAAAAGAACTGGCAGAAGTAATTTCTGAACCACCTGCAATAATCTTTGAGAACTCTTGGAGAACAGGAGAAGTCCCAGCAGACTGGAGGAGGGCAAATATTGTACCCATCTTCATGAAGGGGAAAAAAGAGGACCCAAATAATTATCATCCAGTCAGCCTGACATCAATACCAGGAAAGATCCTAAAGTAAATCATTAAAAAGTCAGTTTGTAATTACTTAGAAAATGATACTATAATCACTAAAAGTCAACATAGATTTCTCAGAAATAAGTCATGCCAGACTAATCTTATCCCCTTTTATGATAGAGTTACAAGCATGATAGATGAAGGGAATGCTGTAGACGTGGCATATCTTGACTCCAGTAAGGCCTTTGACAAAGTTCCCTATGACATTCTTGCAAAGAAGCTAGTAAAATGCGGGCTGGACAGGGCTAGGTGGATTTGTAATTGGTTGACCAATGGAACCCAAAGGGTGCTCACCAATGGCTGCTTTTCACCCTGGGCAGAAGTGACTAGTGGGGTGCCACAGGGTTCTGTCCTGGGCCCAGTATTATTTAACATCTTCATCAATGACTTGGATGAAGGAGTAGAGGGCATGCTGATCAAACTTGCAGATGACACCAGATTGGGAGGGGTTGCTAATACCTCAGAGGACAGGATCAAATTTCAAAAGGACCTTAACAGATTGGAGAGCTGGGCCAAAGCTAACAAAATGAATTTCAACAGAGACAAATGTAAAGTCCTATACTTAGGCAGAAAAAGTGGAATGCACAAATATAGGATGAGGTATGCATACCTGGATAGCAGTACATGCGAAAGGGATCTAGGAGTATTGGTAGATCACAAGCTGAACATGAGTCAGCAGTGTGATGCGGCAGCCAAGAAAGCCAATACGATTCTTGGTTGCATCAATAGGAGTATGGTGTCTAGATTGAGGGAGGTAATGGTACCACTCTATTCTGCATTGGTTGGGCCTCATTTGGAATACTGTGTCCACTTCTGGGCACCTCAATTCAAGAAGGATATCGACAAGCTGGAGCGTGTCCAGAGGAGGGCAACCAAAATGGTGAAGGGTCTGGAAGCCATGCCCCGTGAGGAATGGCTTAGGGAGCTGTGTATGTTTAGTCTGCAGAAGAGAAGGTTAAGAGGGGACATGATAGCCATGTTTAAATATTTGAAGGGATGTCATGTCAAGGAGGGAGCAGCTTGTTTTCTGCTGCTCCAGAGACTAGGACAAGGAGCAATGGATTCAAGCTGCAGGAAAGGAGATTCCACTTGAACCTCAGGAAGAACTTCCTGAAGATCAGAGCTGTCTGGCAGTGGAATACGCTGCCTTGGAGTGTGGTGGAGTCTCCTTCTTTGGAGGTTTTTAAGTAAAGGCTGGATGACCATCTGTTGGGAATGCTTTGATGTTGCTGCATAGCAGGGGGTTGGATTTGATGGCCCCTGGAGTCTCTTCCAACTCTATGATTCTATTACCAGGAAATCCACCAAGACTTCAGTGATTCTTGCATAGATATCTTCATCCTGTATCTCTAGTAGTCTCCTGAATCTCAGGCATCTCTCCCTTTCCTGCAGATCAAGCAGAGCCATTTCATTTAGGTTCTGTCCTTGGTCCACAGATGATTTCTCAGTCACTTCTTCTAATCTTTATGTCTTCTTTCCACAATTTTCTTTTCACAATTTTGAATCAGTTGTTATCTGGTACAAAGAATGTCTTATATCCTTAAATTTAAACTTAAGTTCCATCTTTAAATCCTGTTTAAAATCTTTCCTGATTTAGTTCATATCTCTCATCTGGTTAACATCAGCTCTCATTCATTTAATCTCTTCCACAATCACTAAATTTGAATCAGCCTCTTTAGTCTGATCCACTGAGACTCTTCTCTGAATATTTGTTGGATGTGACCACTTAGATCTCACTCCTGAAGCCATTTTGACAGCTGTTACATCTTCTACTTTCTTTTTGATTCCCACAGTTATAAGTTGTTTAAGCTTTAAATCTTTAATTCTTTTTAAGTAAATTCACCAATAGAGAATTGAGGTAATACTACAAATGTGTTTAAATCTTCTGTGGTATTATTTTTAAACAGTTCTAGCACATTGGTTAGATTGGTAATTAAAAAAACTATTCTAAATATGTTAACTCATAATGTATTCACTGATTCAGTGATATGGGACCCCCCCTTCAGGTTACTTGGCCACATCTATCCCAGTTTTTGCTCTGAAATGTTGGCAGGCATGCCACTACTGTCTGCTCGATCAATACCCTTCCATGAACTGAGTGACCCCCATATTTGCAGAAGAGAAAGTTTGCATTTCACCTAATGTTGGAAACAATTTAAGCATTAGAAAAGAACCAGAGGAAGAACAAAATTAATAGAACACAACATTCATGTTGTTCATGCTTAACATCTCACCGTATAACATATGATTTTTAAATATGATATCTCAAATACAGTTTCCAGCTTTCATATCCTGCTATTTGATTTCTGAAAATTTCTAATTGTTGTAATTCCTCAGATTATTTTATATATTTCAGTTTCTCTGCCCTGTTTTTAAAAGTGTCCAAAATAGAATTCACATATGACATTCTTATGGATTCTTAAGAACAAGTCCCATTGTTTACTCTGTTCCTGAGTAAATACACATAGCTGAAGTCCATATTACAAATTTTAGGAGTTTCCCTCCTTCATCAGCATCCTTCATTCAAATATTCATTGTTCGACTACTGTCAGAGCAAAATCTTCATATATCTCCTTATGTTAAAACACAAAAAAGAATTATTCTTTCTGTCAGTGATGGGCAGTGGTCAAGCAGAAGCGGGACGAGCAGCTGGAGTTGGCAGTGTTTATTGGCAGCCAGTAAACAGAGGGTTACAGCACCCCCGTAAACAGTCCCAAACACAAGTCACGCCTCAATATGCAAGCAGGCTAGTTCAGAAAACAAAGGAGGGTTACCTCACCCCAAACGCAGACTAAGTGCTTGGCCGGCAAGGAGGCTGGACGCGGTCACTGGCTGGAGGGGCTGGATCCAGACACAGGCAGAGGAGAGCATGGAAGGCCAACGGTTGTTGCTTCGTGGCTCTCCCCGCCCAGCGCCCGTCTTATGTAGTCCCCTGGACTGAAAATGACCAATCCGGCGCCGGCTCACAGCTGAGGGCTCCCAGCTCGGCTCACAGCTGGGAGCTCTCAGCCTGGAGCCGTTTCTCCATCAGCTGCCGGGACTGGCGGACTGCCTCTTTCCCTTGCCACCACCGCTGGAACGTGGGAGGAGGGGCAGTGGTTTCCTCCAAGTCAGAGCCGAGGGTGGGTGGAGACCCCGGGCTGGGACCGGAGCCCGCCTCCCCCATCGAGCCGCCCCCGGTGCTGCCAAAAGGGCCGTTCGCATCGGCAGCGCCCTCCCAGGCATCCAGGCCCTCCCTTGCGTCGGCGGCAGCCTCCACGACAGCCAGGCCTCCCCCACATCGGTGGCGGCCTCCGAGGCATCCAGGCTATCCCCTGCGTCGGCGGCAGCCTCTGAGGCATCTGGGCCTCCCCCCACGTCGGCGCTGGCCTCCAAGCCGTCCGGGCCTCCCCCTGCGTCAGCGGCGGCCACTGAGGCGTCCGGGCCCTCCTCCGCGTCGGTGGCGGCCCCCGGGCCCATGACACTTTCCCATATTCTTCAGAAGAGCTTTGATATAGTCTTCATGCTTTACTATAAGTCACTTGAGTTTAGTATTTGGTGCATGGCAAGAATTATGCCTCATGTTTACCGTATTACATAAGCTGTTCTTAATATTCAGCTTGAGAGCAATAATAAAAATTAACCTATGGGCACACTCAAAAAGCATGGGTATTTTAAAATATACTTTACACAGCTGGCATGCTTTAAACATATAACAAAATTGTTGAAAAGCAAAATTACATAAACGTATATAAAACACAAGTCTCATTCTTAGATTCATTGTATCAATGGATTTTACATACGCACTAACTCTAATTCAACAACTAATTCAATAGGTCAAGTCCTGTTGGGACAATCAGTACTATTCAGGTCTATGTTTTCTTACAGTATTGCTTAATTTCTCATTAATTATAATAAACAAAGACAAACTTTGCTTTAAAAATGTAACAAAAAGTATTGAGACCACTAGAGTACACAACAGCAGGTCTAAATTGTCCAGTTTAGCCAGGCTTGCTATGTTCTCATATATCACATGTGGTAGCTGATCTATAAACTAGTTTATACCAGGAAGGTGGAGTTCAATGCAGAGAGTTTTGTTAAGCTGGATACAGCCTATGGGTCTTAAGTTGAGAACCCCACAACTAATTGCATAGTCTAAATCTCACAATACTATGTGTATGTTTTCTTAGCTATTCCAATATTCATAGACATCTGTGCCGGCTCTTCTCCTGGATTTAGTGGAACAAAGAGAGTTCCTCTTCTATAATTTTTATTTTATAAAATGGCAAGCAATCACTGGAGCATTTTCATATTTTAACAATGCAAGAAAACAGGTGTGCATGAACATGATGTGATTCCCATTGGTACAGTTCCATGAAATATAATGTTTGTATAATAGTTTTCTGCCTCTTCTACGAGCACTCTGATCTCAGAATACTGACTGGGCTTTTAATGTCTATCTACGTATGGGAATACTTGATACCTCAAACTTTCATACTTGCTACTATTGGCCACACTTCCATGCCTCCAAAAAAACATTGCAGTGGTGTGAGCTATTATTCTTTATGGCACTTGACTCTTTGCACTGACTCTTTCCCTCAGAAACAGGTATTCAGAAACATATATAGGTGCTGAGTCTAGAAGGCACATTGTGGCTTACACCTATTAACAGTTTTATTCTCCCTATGTCCATTCCCATTTTAAAATGATCTAAACTAATGTCATCTCTGTGATTTGTGTCAGTGAATTCAATAGCTACATTGCACTGCATGAAGAATTTCCTTTTCTCTTCAGAACTGGATGATCCTGGATTCTGGTCATTGACTGCATGATCTGTATTCTCATATTGTATAAGAGGGAGAGGTGTCTATATTCACCCAGCATACATAATTTTATATACTCCTTTAATGTCCTTCCTAAATTAATCTGTTTTTTATTTTGTAAACTGAAAATCAAACACATCCACCAAATAATTTTAGTTTTGCTTTTCTCCATCTTTAATATCAATATCTTTGTGATGTTGCAATGTTTTGATGTTGGAAAGTTTTTGAAAATATTCAAAAAATTGTCAAAAAATATGTTTTTCGGGGATCAAATACCCTTAACAAGGACAATCCTGGACCAATGAGAATCTTTCACACTTTAGCATCTATTCTGCACAAAATGCACATGTGGTGTGTGCATGTGTGTAGAAAACAGCATTTTCTCTGCAGGAAACAGAGAAATGTTATTTTCTCTGCACAGAAAAGGCCATTTCTTGTACAGAAAATTCTTAACTGGGACTTACTCTGCATAAAACTCACATGTGAATGAGTTGCATATAAAACAGCATTTTCTCTGCAGAAAACAACACCATCAATATTATTATTATTATTTAATATTATTATTATTTCTATCCCACTTTTATTCTCATTCAGGACTCAAAGTGGCTTTAAACAATTTTAAAAACACATCATTAAAAAAATCATAGTATACAAAAATTAAAACAAGATTAAATGATTAAAAAATAAACAAAACCGGATTAAAGCATATATCATTAGACACACACACACACGCCTGCACAACAGTTAACCAGGGCAGTGCGCAGTTTAGGTGAGATGGCACTTATACAGTAACTCATCAAATGTCTGTTCAATTAGAAAAGTCTTTACTTGTTTATGAAAAGAAAGTAGGGAGAGTGCCAGTCTAACTTCTCTGGGGAAGGAGTTCCAGAGCTTTGGAGCAGCCACTGAGAAGGCCCTCTCCTGTGTTACCACCAGAGGTACCTCTGAGCATGGTAAGACAGAGAGAACCAGGCACATAGGCTGGTTCGTAAGGGAGAACACAAATCTTCAAATAACCTGGATTCAGTTTTTTCCCTCACAGAAAATAATATTCATATATAGAAATGTAATTTTCTGTGTAGAAGATGCTGTTTTATTTGGAAACCAGCCACATGCAAATTTGGAACAGAATAATTCTCAAATTGTGAATTGGCTTCAAAAACTGCATAGCTTTCAAAGATTTTCTGATAGCAAAAGGAAATTTGCTCATGCTTTCTTCCCCGGTGCAGCACGAGAAAGAGGTGGTCTCATTGCTCATTGCTTTATTTGAAAAGAAACTTAATCAATAGTTGTATTCCTACAATATATAGGTTTTCTATGGGCATCTCATCCATATATTTAGTTAAGACTATTTCAGTACTGTCCAGCTGTATTTTTATTATTTTTTTAGAATTTTAAAATTTATTTTGAAAATTTTCCATAGCTTTATCCAGATGAAGACTTCAGGGAAGTGCTCCTTTCCTAGCGACCTTTAGCAGAGAATATTTTTCAAAGCTTTGCTCACTTGGTCAGTCTCTTCATCAGGATATCCATGACTTAAACACTGCTTACCTGGTATAAACCTCATCAGTATATGTATTAAGCTGGGGATTTATTTAAATTTCATTTTATGTATTCCCTTCTTACATAATCTTCAGTTGTGCTTGCAGTGTTATTGGCTTAATTGTTATTTGGACTTCTTTGTAGCCTGGTTTTGTTTTCTCCATTTGGAATATTTTAGTGCCATTTATAAAACTTGGCTTATTCCTACTTTCAGATTATTTAGTTCAAAAGCAGTAGGCCCAATGTTTGTTCTTGGGAAACTTCATTTCGTTTCTTACCTTCCTCCATGGTGAGAAGTTTGTGAGGTCTTTAGCAGAAGCAACAAAAAAGGGAGTCAGAAAGTAATTTGGGCTCTTCTAAAAAGAAGCAAGGGCTCTCATAGCTCTGATTTTAGATAGACTTTTGGAAAAGACAATGAAATCAAGCCCGATCTCACATTCCTTTTTTATGAGCCTGTTTGGAAAGAAGAGCTTTGAGATCAACCAAAGTCACAAGCTCTGATCCTACACTGACTGGACAGAGTGAACAGCTCTACAAAGCCTACTTCTGCACATGTAGCTGACCTGTCAACTCTCAGAGCATGCTCCAATAGCCATTTATGGCTGAGAGAGAGTAAATATAGCCTGGTAGTGTCCTGCAGCATTTCTGTAGCTAGCAACACAAAGAAAATGTCATCCTTTGGATCTCCTGGAGGCTTGGCACGAGGATAACTTCTTTGGGTTCCTGACTGCAGAAACACAGCTGGAAGCTACCTGGATATCTCCATCTTTCTCAGCCACTAGATGGCAGTGGTTACATACTCCGGCAACTGACAGGTCAGCTACACAAGTGTGTGTGGGGGTCATTGCACAAGGAGGCAAGGGCTAACAACCTTTAAAGGACATAAACAAATAGCAGTTCACACCTGCATATATTACCAACAGGATTTTAAACATAGTGTGTTACTGCTGTGTGAGAAGTAATGTAGTACAACTGCTGTATCAGGACTTGCAAGTTAAAGATTCAAGTCCCTATGTGAGTCATGAGAGTCACCTGGCCTGAGCCGATCATCCTATCTCAGAGTTAGCCCTCTCGTGTGGTTAGTGAATACTGTCTTTAGTTCTTTCTTGGAAACGTGGGATATCAATGTAACAAATACTCCATTAAACAAAGAAAGAATATTCTTTCATTATTTTGCTATTTCTTTCTGTTTTTTTCTACTTTATTCTTCTCCTGTCCTATTGTATTTGCCTTTCTTTTTGTTTCCTCCCCCTCTGCATGGAGATACCAGTCTTTGTGTACAGTTAAATTCTGGCCTTGGCTTATCAAACTTGATACTGCCCAAGATTGTTCCCAAGTCAGATGCTGGGACTATTCTTTGTATGGATGAGAGCCAGTCCTATCATTAGGCAAGGTAAGAACTGTGATAAATTGAGTGAATGGGCAATAATCTTAGGCACCAGATGCTGATGGTTGTGAATCACTGATAACATGCTGGAGAACAGAGTCGTGTATATCATGCGGCTCACCCGGAACTCTCTCAGAATCA
Organism: Iguana delicatissima; assembly: GCA_948472985.1. Lineage (NCBI taxonomy): Eukaryota > Metazoa > Chordata > Lepidosauria > Squamata > Iguanidae > Iguana > Iguana delicatissima. Next base: position 307,123 of record CAOKZL010001326.1, on the reverse strand, counting down.
GACACTTTGAAGTAAGATTCATCTGCTAGCCCAGTTACCTTCTGCATCCAGAATCATTTCAACACCTTACCAGTTGCCATCGTGATCCTGGTGTCATCCTGGCAGCACCTTTGCCAGAATGGAAACATGACATGAATGCTCCCCTCCACACCCAGCTGGCTCCCTGCAGAAGGGAGTGCAAGCAACATGCATATTCCTTCCACAGCGCAGACCACCTCTTTCCCGTGCTGCACTGGGGAAGAAAGCATGTGATCACACTTCTCTCCCTTCCACATGGCCAGTGGTGACATGAGCATCTCATGATCATGGGCGCTTAATGTGTCCCCATTGTGGGATGGTGACACCATGCAGAAATGGCCTTTGTGTCAGGCAGCAAAATATCTTCAATGTATGTGAGTAGGTATGTTTCATTCCCTTCTGTTTTTATAGCCTTGTATTATTGATCCTGGAAAAGTACATACTGGCATTACTTTAGAAAACAATTAAATTGTAGTATTTTAAAACAACGTTGGCTAAACGAAAGTGATGTTTACACAAGGATACTATCTTTTAAAACTTCACAGACAACAGCCAGAATGTATCTGGATCAGGAAGACATTTCAAAAACTGAGTGTCATATTTTAGCAGTTCCACATTCATTTTTATCAGTCCTGAAGAATAGGTCCTTTTCATTGGCTTGTAAGATAACTACTTTTCTCAGGGGAACAGTTCAATAGCACAAGGGTGGGGGGACTGTAGTGCTTGGGGGAGAGTTACAGTTTATATACTATTCGTGTTAATCACATTTGGTTTTTTCATGTTTTTAAAATGAAATATAAGAGACCTTTTAAGCAATAAAGGTCTATTTTGTCCATTATCAATAAACAATTATATGTACGTGATCTATAATGCCCTTGCTTCCATTACAATAGGTCACTGGAACTTAAATTAAATTAGGGAATAACTAAAATAGACCCACTGAAGTCAAAGGAACTTGGAAAGCCAACTCTTCCACATGTCCCATTGATTCCACTGGGACTGACAACTGGATTTACCCCAAAGAATTATAGGACTGTCTGTTATTAGAGGGGGGCTGAAGTCTTCTAGAAGTGAGGTTCTAAGGCAGTAGTTCTCAACCTGTGGGTCCCCAGATGTTTTTGGACTTCAGCTCCCAGAAGCCCTGAGCATTGACCATAGTGGCTGGGGCTTCTGGGAGCTTAAGTCCACAAACATCTGGGGACCCACAGGTTGAGAACCACTGTTCTAAGGCAAAACAGTCTTTAGGTCCATGGAAAAACATTTCAAGTTTTGTGGGAAGGGCAGTAGACAAGGCAACTGAAGAGGCTGCATTTTTCAAATGGTGCACTGGGATTGACACTATATTATGAGGTAAGATCATAACTAGGAGTTTAAATAGGAAGAAGAAGAGATACCACTGATCTTCTTGCAATAGTGGCAAAAGCTTTCAGTTTTAATGGGAAAGAGAGAGAGTGACAGACACAGAAGAAACTTTTCTTCTGCCATCTTGTCTTTAATGTTATCCCCTAGGGAAGTCCTCACCCTAGAGTGAGTTCCTCACCTCATCTCACCACTAAAAAGCTTTAGAATGTATCCAGTTGCAAACTTTCTGCACTGTATTGGACTATGTATTATCAGAAGTGTTCTGCCCCTCATATTAAATCTGATTCTGGTCATAGAAAAGGCAGTATAAATCCTAAGTAGAATGATTCTCCCATATCATTTTCAATTACAAATCATTCAAGAATTGTTCAGAAGAATTAGGACCTAGGTCAATGTTGGTTATGCTTGCAATGAATGATCACACCTCCTTTGACCAACTGTCCTCAGTGGGCCATAGTTCAGAATCTTGTCTAAGCCTCCTCTTATTTTCTGATCTAAAAGAAAACCCACACCTAATAGAAGAACCGTTATAAGAGGAAGCCCTAGCTCAGGCAGAAAGGCAAGAAAAGAAAAGTCGACAAAACATTTGTTCACCACGCTGAACATCATCTTTTCAAGTGGTGAAAAGGAAAAAGACAGATGATAAACAGAGCCATGTGGACTCTGCTTAATGAGAACCACAAGGATGTCACAGCTGAAGAATGGGAACTCATCTTTAACACTTTTCTGTATATGTTCCGCATAAAGGCAGCGTCTAAGCTTTCCATGGGATTGACTGACGCAGAAACAGGGGAAAACAAACAAAAAATATTTTGCTACGAACAAAGATGCTCCAGAAAACGGTGAGATATGCCACCACCCAGTCATGAGACTTGTAGGAGCTGATCATCTTTCTTGTTTAATGTCACTGAATAATTATCCATATTATATTATACATGAGGTCAACAACAAGTGGTCGTCATTCACATACAGAACAAAAGGTTAAATGAGGCTATACTCCAGTACTATACTGCATTCAGATGAGAACATATGGTGAAAAGACATCAAGACAAATCAAATTAAATAAAACTGCTGAAACACATGGTTAAATCCCCCGGTATACATTTAATAAACAATGTTTTTAATGTGTAGAAAGATAAATCATACAAAAGTATAAGTGCCTGCTTCAGGTTCAAGCATATGCTATATAACCTTGTTTTTAAAATGTATCTGTTGTGTCCCAACTGATGTAAAATAATTGGTATTACTTTTATTCCTGAGAACTCAATTGATTCAAAGGATGTAATTCTTGTTCTAATTTTGTCTACTTTCCACAATCAGTCTGAAAACAGCAGCATGCACTAAATTGCACAAGTGTCAGAAGCACAGAGAACTAAATCAAGAAATTTCCACTATCACATCTGAAAGCAAAGAAGAACTGCTTTGAGTAGAATAAACAATTTCTTCCAGTTCTACTCAGTCCATGATCTTCCCCATTTTATCAACTAGAACTGTGTACTAGGAAAACCAGACATGCTATACCTAAGAAATTAATCTTTGATAGTGTTTCACATGTTAACTTCAGAAAACATATTTCAGCTAATGTTCTGGCTACTACAGAGAAGTACCAGAGTGTTCCTAGCCACTGTACAGGAATCTGTAACTTTCTTTATGAGTATCAACAAGTATGCCAACAGAAGACTTTTATGTTTCAGCTTTCTTCCAAGCAGCTCAGGATGATGTACATGTTCCTCCTCCCCATTTTTATCCACAGAACAAATTTGTGAGTTATTAAGCCACGAAACAGTGAAGGGCCCAAAATCATCCAGTAAGCTTCATGGCCAAGTGGGAACCTGGACTTGGATTTTGGAAATCCTAACCATTGAAAGCCAATGGTGGCTTTTAACAGCAGCAGCAGCAGCAACGACAGACATAACCTTCATCTCAATAGAGAATTGGTCCTTTATAATTCAGTATCTCCTAAGATAGGGGAAAACTGAAAGCAGAATAAATGGACAGATCTCATAACAGTCACCAAGATGATTCCAAGATCTACTGGAATCAGCAGCTTTCAAGTAGTCAGAAACTATCTAGAGACAGAGGAGCCCTGCAGTTGTTATTGTTGCTGCTGCTGAATGCGAAGTCAATTCCCACTTAAGGCAACCATATCATAGAAGTTTGTTGGCAAGATTTATCCAAAGGAGGTTTGCCATTGCTCTCCTCTGAGGCTCAGAAAATGTGATTTGCCCAAGTCACCCAGTGGGTTTCATGGTCCTAATCTATGGTCCATGGTCTCCCAGAGCATTACTCCAACACTCAAACCACAACATTGTATTGCCTCAGAGAAGAGACCCAAGGTAAATAAAAAATTGGGATTGCAAAGAACTCCATAATAATCTGGAAAAATCTCTAGACTTAGATGGGGCCAAAGCTATTGTCAAGCAGAGGTTGAGGGACATTGATTACCAGGAGCTGCAAGGAACAGCCAGAGGACCTTGCTCCCCTCAGTCATTGGGTTTACCATGCTTAGCTTGCAAAGATGGAATGCCTTACTTAAGCTGGTTAACAGTTCCAAAATATAGAAGGGCTTTCTCCCTGGCAAGGTTTAATGTCCTTCCCTCAAATTTGCTAACTGGCAGATTCAACAAAACACCACTGAGCAAAAGATGCTGCCCATGTGATAATCAGGAAATTGAATCTATACCACATGTACTTTTTCGTTGTAGTTTCTACCAAGGGGCTAGGGAAGATTTATTACACCCCATCACACAATGCTTCCCTGGGCTTCCCACAGAGTCTCTAATGGTTATCTTACTGCAAGGTTCTGACAAAGAGATTACTCTTCAAGTGGCAAAATTTTTAAACTTAGCTATTTTAACTAGATCCTCCTTGTCTATGTAAATGAGATATCTGCTTACTTACATTGTATGTTACCATTATCATCCTGATTGTATTTTCTCTGGTAAATGTGAGCCACTATATGTTTTAACATGCTGTTTTAATGGTCTGTTGACCGTAATAAAATAAAATGAAAAACAAATAATCTGGAAAAATAGGCATTTCAAAATGGAAAATGCATAGAATCACAGAGTTCGAAGAGACCTCAGGGGCCATCCAGTCACCCCCTGCCATGCAGGAACACACAGCAAAGCACTCCTGACAGATGGCCATTCAGCCTCTACTTAAAAACCTCCAAAGAAGGAGACTCAACCACACTCTGAGGCAGCATATCCCACTGCTGAACAGCTCTGACTGTCAGGTGTAAGTGGAATCTCTTTTCCTGCAGTTTGTATCCATTGCTCCTTGTCCTAGTCTCTGGAGCAGCGGAAAACAAGCTCTCTTTGACATGATATCCCTTCAAATATTTAAACATGGCTATCATGTCTCCTCTTAACCTTCTCTTCTGCAGACTAAACATACCCAGCTCCCTAAGCCACTCCTCATAGGGCATGGCTTCCAGACCTTTTACCATTTTGGTCACCTTCTTCTGGACATGCTCCAGCTTGTCGATATCCTTCTTGAATTGAGATGCTCAGAACTGAACACAATATTCTACATGAGGTCTAACCAAAGCAGAATAGAGTGGTACTATTACTTCCCTTGATCTAGTCACCATACTCCTATTGATGCAACCAAGAATCGCATTTGCTTTCTTGGCTGCAGTCCAATGAAAGTAATTATAAAATGATGCACAACAGTACAGAAATTCCTAACTTCACACATATATTGGTGAAGGGTAGATGAACAAGAAAAAGACCCTTTGGTTGTTTTAGATAGCTCAGTGAAATTTCACTCCATAGTATGATACATATAGAGGTGTAAGCATATCTACAACTTTTCTCAACCTTGACACACACACACACACACATACACACAAAATTAAATTGCTACAAGATTTTCTGCATTTCATGTCACTGATTTTTTTTAGAAAATTCCATTAAGATTTTTTGTACAAATCAAAGTATTTACACAAAATATTGACTTTCCAGTAAAAAAAATGTTTTTCATGCAAATCTTTTTTGCCTTTTTGTGCAAAAAAGCCTTTTGTGACATATTCCCCAAAGTGCCAAAATGCAAACGATCATCATCATCACCATCATCATCATCACCAATGTGCAATAACTTCCGTAATCTTGACCAAAAAGGGTAAAATGTTTACATTTTTCATTTACAAACATGAGAATGAACCAAGTAATGGTTTACACATCAAGAAAAACACCAGGTTAGGGATGAGTAGGAACAGAAAATGAAATATTGTACTATTTTTATATGGAACTGCAATGTGAAAACACAGGCCACTTCCACACAAGAGAGGAGGAGTGGTTCACCGCATGTCAAGAGCAGTGTTTTTGTACTCCGATTCAAAAATTGTGCTGTTTGCACCCCTTCATTTACATCGTATTCCTGTGGAGAACAGTGGTTGCTGCATCTGCAACAGGAAGTCCCTGGTCACTCCCATTCCCCTCCCTCAGCCCACTCCACCATAGCTGATTGGTCTGTTTTAAACACACACACACACACACACACACATTTTAAACGCATTTCTGTGTTGCTACGTTCGTGCATAGGTATGTATGTTCGTTGATACGTGGAAAAAAACATGTCAACAGTCCACTACCAGATCCATTCTCTTCCCGCTGTTTAGCGCATAAAGACAATAATGACAGCAGCCTGTCCTTTGATTGACGGAGAAAGAGGGACAGAAATTATGGAAGGGAACACCCATATCTGGCCACTTCTGCACTGTGAATCAATACTACACTTCTGCATGTAGGCAAAAAGTGAAGCAGAACTGATTTGAGAAATTTACATAGGAGTTTTTCCAGTTTTACGATACAGTGGTTTCTCATCGAAGTTAACCAAGCTAAGAGCTGAAAACGTACAGAACCACAAGGAAAAATTACAACACTAAAATGGTTCAATGTGTAGATGGGAGGGTAAGGATTCGACGCTACTACGACGTATCGACCTCATGCGGAAATGGCCACAATATAGTGTTAAAGTCTTAGAACCATTCCTCCAAAAGTCAGAGAATTTCAGAAAAGGAGGAAGAAATTATCAAAGGTCCAAAGCAAATCCCTAGCAAACATTTGGGGCTAATATAGAGCTTGGAAAATTGCTTTTAAAAGAAATTAGTTACAGCTACCATTACCGTACTAATTATAATTATAATTCTAAAAATAAAATTTTAAAATTTTAATTTCCTATTTATTTTCCTTTTTTACAATTAAAAAAGAACTAAACTAAAATAGTTACTTTTAACTAATGTTACAAACTTTGGCCTGTGATGCAACACTCATCTACATAGTCTAAGATAACATTAAAAATAAATGTGCATACAGAGATGATTAGTTTTTTAATCCAAAGGATTAATAAAAAAAAATAGTCAACAGTAGGTCCAACCCTCTCTAAACCTCAGCAATGAAGCCACAGAATTGTGCACAGAAATAAATTTTAACATGTAAATGCTCCTGATAAAATACAGTCCTGTTTGATTTCTAGAAAACCAGTTAAACTTTTTAACCAGGAGTTAAAAATGGCTAAGAGTTTTGTTTTGTTTTTGCAATTCTTTGTACACTCAAAATGTAGTCATTGCACAGAAAGGACACAGCACTAAACTATTCCTAAAACAGAAATTATGGAAATGATGACAGTCTACAAAGCATAGCAGAAATACTCTCTTGCAAGTCCATCTGTTGTTCCAGCTCCAACTTTTCACCAGGAAAGTGAATCAAATAGCTAATAATGGCTTAGTTCGCAAATATTATTTAATTGGCACTACTTTAATAGGCATTGATATAAAATGGAACCTGGGGTAATTGGAAGGTCAAGCTCCAGAGAGGAAAATTACTGACTTTAAATGTGAGATTGCAAGGCAAGTAAGCCCACATCCCCTCTAGGCGCAGCTGAAGTCATTGTCAGGCAGACTACCCAGCAACACTGGAGACAATAGGCTGAAGCTGAAGCTGGAACCCCTTTGCACAGAAAAGGAAAGTTCTCACCAAACAGTATTGTTTCAGCCCTGTTTCCTCACATCTGGATGTCTCCCTGCTTTGTCTCCCAAACCTCTCCACAATACAGAGCTTTACTACAGCCATTATCCCTTTGACACCTAAACACTAATACTATTAACTCCATCCAGACCTCATTGTTTGTGTTGCAATTCCCACTGCCCACTTGGCTGGGAAAGTCATTCACACCCATACTCACAGGGTAGTTTTTAGGAATAAAAAAACTCAGTTTTTAGCAGTTCAATGCAATCTCTTGCTTCGCTGAACGCCATACTGCCACCCAGATTTCTGAACAAGAACTGTCCTTAGGGGCCTACCTAAGCCACATTGTCACTTTTTCTCGCTTCGCTCTGGACCGGTAATTATTACCTGAAGCTTAAAATTCTTCTGTCCATAACTTTCTTCCCCTTATCATCTGGATAGTCCTTGTGTGTATGTGTGAGTACTTGGATCTTTTGTGTGCATGTGTGAATCTCTCAATAAAACACATTTTTAGTTTACATTTTGGATTCTCTGGCTAGTTATTTCCTGCAAGACCCTGTAAACATTGGTGGAAAGATCTCATTAAGTTACACTCCCTTTACAGGCCTCCTCATTTTGAGCTCATTAATTCCCTTCTGTCATGCGGAGGTTCTGGCATTGCAGGTGAACCACTGAGTCACTGACATCCCTGGGTAACAATACAAGATGTGGTGGCCACTGAAAATATATCCTACTTTAATTCTGGCCTGAGTGGCACAGTGGTGATAACCAGAAATGATGAAACTCCAAAAAAAAAAAAAAAAAGTGTGAAAAATGAAAAAAACATCTCAGCAATGAGATATGAAAACTGTGTAAAAATGCAATAGCTACCAACCTCACCCACAAGAAAGAGTGCAGAGGGATATTGGGAAAGCCTGTTCCAAGTAGGAATGAAGAAAACTGTTTTAAAAAAAGGAAGGTTTGCATCTGAAAGGGAAATCGACAAAAATTAAATTGTAAAATAATTTTTAAAAAGTACAAAACTTGAATTCATTCAAAATTCCTCAGGATCCAAGTATGTAGTGCGAAAAGGATGTCTGAGAGAGAGAAAAATATCCTGGAACAGATTCAAAGGCTGAGCCAAGAGCACATTAAAGCAAGAGATCACTTCTAAAGTGAAAGAAAAAAGGCAAACAGGTAAATTCTCAAGAGAACAAAAATATGTTCGCAGTACCTGGAACTTAACAAATATAAAAATCAACCGAAGTGAAGACATGAACTCCACTATTGAGTTGCAATTACATTTAACTCCATTTACTTTTGACAGTCCAAATGTTTCTGGTTTCTATTTACCTTCCCCCCTCCATTTGTCTATAAAAAATCAGTTCTGCATTGGCAACATGATAGACCAGGACACCAGAAACTTGGGGGGACAAAACACCGTTTCCATTATTTTATAGGGTTGCCATAATCCTAGGACTTATTGTGATACATGGGAATCCTCCAGGCTCACAGAGCTGTTAGCCATCATTCACGGTCTGAATAACAAACCTTGGAAGTTCTCATACTTTTTGTTCTCTGGCTTCTTTAACCTTTTTCAGCAAGGAACAGAGACTTGCTTTGTGAAGTCCTCCACTGCTGTCTCATTTTCAGCATCTGATCCCATTCCCCGACATAGCAATAGTTAAGATCATTTTAAATGAGGCTTATTCAAATTCATGAAGGAAACAGTTGCAACTCATAGGCCATTTCTGCACTAAACTGTTATAGTGCTATTATTCCATTTTCAACATCCCATGGAATCTTGGGGCTTGTAGTTTAGGGAGGGGCATTTAGAATTCTCAGCCAGAGAGCTCTTTGGCCTCAGTAAAATACAAGCCCCAGAATTCCACAGGATGTTGAAAGTGGAATAATATCACTATAACAGTGCAATGCAAAAATGATCATGGTATCTACACGCTACCATCTTGGAGTATACTTGCCATTTTTGTTCAAGTTACTAGTTTGTATAGTACAATCTCAGTTCCAAGGATTTTGGATGAAGCAGAATATCAAAACTCATTTCAATTTAGTTTTGGGCCTGATTATGGGTATTAATATGCCTTGGAGACAATACATGCCAGGAACTAGAAAGGCAGACTAAATACATGTTGGTTCTGCTGTTACCCCCTTGGTAGACCCCATCCCAGGGGAATATAAAATTAATATCAAATATGCCTTCCATATCTTCTATGCCAGAGAGGTTCCCGGGTGGATGCGTAGACAAATGGGTCAAACGACAGGACCTAGGTCAAGGCCAGGAAAATTCCCAGTCACATTTCCCAAGGAGACCTCAGGCTAGACACGTCTGCATGAACAAAGGTCCTCAGCCACAAATAAGATTACCAGGTTTTCCCCAAGTTGAGCAACCCTGACTTCAGCGAATCCTATAAGGCAAGGTCCATTTACATGAACCAATCATGCAGACCATCAAGTTATTATTATGTGGCATTTTTCCTTCTATTTTGGCCATTGTTCTTCCTGTGAATGGGCCTTTTCTCGAGGTACATTCTGCCCTATAAGGAGTCCCTGTTTTCAAGACTTTCTTTGGAGAACTCCTCACCATGCTAGCAGACCAGCACTCTGTTAGTCGAGTGCTCCCCTCAGCCACCTCTCTTCACTGAGCTCCTTCCTTCTCACCGCTTCCCAGACTGAAGACTTCTGGACAGGTGCAGTATCACCACCTTTACACCCTCTCTGCTATATCCTCTGTAAGTTTTCACCTCTTTCCCTTATCAATAGGCCTTGTGTGCGCGAGTGAGTGACTGTGTTGGTGCATGAGAACATATTTGCTAATAAAACCCATTCTTTAGTACAATTGGCTGGCTTTTTGCTTTGTCTGACCCCATAAAAATTGGGTTAGAGCTTTCTAGGTTACCCTGCCCCTCGTTTTGAAACGCTAGTGCTCTGCTAATTTCCCCAATCTTTGTATTTTTGGAGCTAAACAAGGTGTTCCCCAGAGGACTCCCAGAAGTCAGGGTAACACTGCTACCACAGAACCAAACAGTAGGAATGGATTTGAATGCATCACGTTTTAGTGCTTTCAGTTCTTCCTTGGGACTTGGTTCCAGAAGATAATATTGGGGGGTTGTCTGTTTAGTGCCTTAAACACTTGAATATATGGTATCTACTAATGATTGATTTTGTTTCCTATGTTGTTTGGTGTCTAAATGGACTCACTGGGAAAGGTTGGAGAATGTCTAGAAGCCATTATCACTAATATGCATTTTCACCAGTACACATATGCTTTGGAACTTACTTCTGTTTTTCATCTAATACCAAGGAAAGTGTTAGGGCTCTTAGTGCAATGTTTTGGTGCAACAATGAATTCTTTGAGAATTAAATAAGACATAGTCCTGATCAGAGCTTGGAAAAGTTATATTTTTGAACTATAACTCTCAAATGGTCCTGTGGGCTGAGAGTCCAAAAAGTAACTTTTATCAGTTCTGCCTTTGATCAGGAAGAAAATTGACTCTGGATTTACTTTAGTTGCATAATGTCCAGTCTCCAAAATTGACTAGAAATTTTACACAATTTCAATTGTTTTTTCTATTAGAAAAAACCTTTTCATTCCTCCCTCTTTTTCTTTTTCAGTATTATATGAGCTATATAAATTTAAAAGCTGTTAAGTATGGTTGCTCAGCTGGCATTTAAAAAAAAAAGACTGAACCATAAACTTTTCCTCCTGGCAACTTCCAACTTTAAATGTATTTTTCAGCCCTTTTTTTTACACCATACCATTTATTTTCCCCATAACAATATAATTATTAATTTTCTAATTCACAGTTTGCCAAGACCAAAATATGTTAAATCCATAAAGTGCTATCAGTCACTTCCAAAATTCATTTTGACTTAACAATATTCGATCAGATTCCTAATGTTTACATGTATTACATGCACAGAGCCTATACCTAATCTGGTAATATTTTTTGCAAAAATACAGCCTCCTTTAGCCATGACTGTGGTTATATAAATAACTTTTATATCTGGCCTTTTTTTGTTGTTGTTACAAGTGTGGAGAAGTACATTAACTAAACATATCTTCATGATGTTGAATCAAATCTTAACCAGCTTATAGGCTTAAATCCAGTCTCTCGTTCCACTTAAAGCAGATCCATTGAATCAACTGCTAATAGTAAATCAATACTTACATAAATCTGATTGATTCAAAGGCTCTATTCTGCTTCGGATTAGCAAATACATTTAAGCCATAGTGCCTCTCATTCATTACAACATGCCACACACTGAAGTGTGTCTCCGTGCTGTTCTAAATGTTTTGTGTTTGCCCCAATAGTATGGGGGTACATTGTGGAATTTACCCTCACTGCCAAATTTAATACAATGTTTAAAATTGTTTCCTGCCTTACTTTCAAGAAAGAAGGCTCAGGCAGCAAACAAACAACAAAAAGAAAAGACCAACAATATTTAAAACAATAACATCAAACTATAATTGGGTTCACATTTTCCCATGTAAATATTGGTTTCTCAACCTCAGATATATGTATATTTTAATAGATACTTTAAAATTATTTTTATATTTCTTTCATATATATGTAAGAGAGAGACAATGCTTTGATTGTTAACTATTTTGATCAAATTCTTTTTGTTAAGCAATATATAAACATTAAATAAATAAATGTTTAATTCTTAACCCTGAAAACATTGTGGAAAGATTACACATTACTAGCCCAGAATGCTCTCAATTCTGTAAATGCATACCTTAGTTATTAGCAAAGTTGGGGAGTTCAGGCAAGTGTTCCTAATATTATACTTACATTGCCTGACACATTAACTGGGCTACACAAAAGGTATTTTATTGGTGGTTTCAAAGACCAATAAGAAGTCATCACAGCTAAGCAGATAAAGAAGCTCTTTTAGTTTTCATATACACACAATGAAACTACAGTGACTAATGGGCAAAAGAAGATTCTAATTTGCATGAAATTGCATAAATAGATAGATGCAAAATTGGGAAAAATTAATATAGTTTTAATAGAACTATAATATATTTTTCTTGAATGGGAACATGAATTCTGTGTTTACTCAGTCTGCTGTCCAGGTGCTAACTTGGATGGGCTACAACAACCCTGATCTTCCTTCTTTATTTTAAATCATACTTGGTCTGGACAGCTCTTTAAACAGACTTTCAAATAAAAAACTAACCCTCTGTAAAAGAGAGAAATGGCCATCCTAAATACATACTGCAATCAGAGAAGAACTAGTCCTAAATGTTCAAACCATGGGATTTAAAGTGGTGCAAAAATCCTGAAACATCAGGTGGTAGCCAAAGTGGCATTAATGTGATTTGAGCATGCTTTCAAATATTAAATGCCAAGGCATTATTTTATTATATGCCTTCAAGTTTTCTCTGACATACGGCAATCCTAAGGCAATCCTGTCACATGGTTTTCTTGGCAAAATTTGTTCAAAGAGAGTTTGCCATTGTCTTCCTCTCAGAACGAGAGAGTGAACTTGCCCATGGTCTCTCAGTGGATTTGCATGACTGAATGGGAATTCAAACTCTGGTCTTCCAGAGTCCTACTCCAACAGACCACTACATCACTCTGGCTTGAACTATTTTGTTACTACTGTAGTTTGATGGAAGTCAGTGGCTCTAGTCTAGCAGATGCTTACCCATCCCCCTCTCTCTCATACACACACACACACACACACACACACACACATATCATTAACCAGTAGTGGAGTAAACACTGTGATGTCATGGACTAGTATTGGAAATGCTGTTTAATTTCTGTCGTATAAATTAGAGTATAATATAAGGGAGAGCGAATGTGGTGAAGCAGTTTGAGTGTTGGAATATAAACCCTGGAGACCAGGGTTCAGTTCTCCACTCGGCCATGGAAACCCACAGGCTGATCTCGAGTCCATCAACACACTTAGCCCCAGAAAACCCTATGATAGGTTCACCTTAGGGTTGCCATAAGTTGGAAAGAACCTGAAGGCACACAATAACAACAGCAACAACACATAAGGTTAGGAACAGTAGGCAGCAGAGAGAGCATGCAATGTTGGAGTGAATGTGGATTGGTGTAATGTTTGAGAAGTCGAATGTTTGAGATGATTTGCGTAAGTCTGGTGAATGGCAGTTGGACACTTGATATAGGGAGTATGTATTGTTCTGGGTGAAAAAGTGTGGAAGATTTATAATGAATAGTCTGTCAGATCTTGGAATATGAGCAGTTTATAAGGGTATGAGTTAGCTAGGGGGAGCGTGAGATAGTATGCATGGTGTTTTAAATGTAATATTTATTCTGCTTTGTTATGTTTAACTCCTGTAGATAAATTTGTTTTGTTTTGTTTTCATATACTTTTGGCCTCTGAGAATGCTATCTAAAGCTTGGAGTCAGATAAGGTGTGTGTAGTGGCAGCACTCCATTTAGAGAGGTGGTATCTAGTGGGGATAGAAGTTGCATAAATCATCATAGGAATTTTGAGGACATTTCAACAGTCACCACAGTTGGTGTCACACAAAAGGGACTGGAAGTAATCCTTACACTGGTGACAGAAGCAGGAATCAGAGAAAGCCCTCACAGTGAGTACTGTGGAAGTCTTCATATTTGGTGGGTTAAAAGATGGAAACCTCACATATGACCACAGTGGTGAGATTTCTGAGGGGAACATCCACAGTTGCTGGCAAGGAAGGGATTTCTACAGAGCAAACCCCAATATTTGGTGGCAGGTTGGTGGGATAACGGTTGGAAAACCTCACAAACAGCCTATGAGTTAATGAAATCTCAACATTAAAAGGAGGAGACTTCATTACCAGTCTTAACAGTCTCTTGATTTTGAAGTGATGTTGAATAAATCTGAATACAGACAGCCCTCCATATTTGTGAGTTTGACTTTCACAGACTTATTTGTGAGCTTCTCCAACCTCTGCTCCACCCAACCTCAAGTGCTTCTTTTCTGGGGGAACCTTCCCTCTCAGCAGCTCCAACCAGGGCACACACACTTTTAAAAACCCACCCCGGTCCTCCTCCATCAGCCTCTGCCTAGCCAGCTAAGGACACCTCCAATTTCTCAGCACCACAAATCCTCTCCTGATCCCCCCCATCACCACACACCCAAGAAAAGAGATGGGTGAGAAAAAGGAAATATAAGACTACCCAACTGACCCATCTCCTTTCCCTTGACCTGGTTTTGACCCTGGGTGCCTGCTCTTCTCACCATGCCTCTGCCCCTTTCCCACAGACACATATGTACATTTTGATATTTGCAATTTTTCCATTTTTGGAGGGGGGTGCTGTGGCCCTACTCCTAGCAAATATTGAGGGCCAACTGTAGTTCTAAAGCATGCAATTCCTAAAATAAAAGGGCTTTCATAGTGCAACAACACTTAGCACTGAAGAACCCAGAATACCTCACAGTGGGACAGCAGTAACAGAGGTAGGTAGTTAATTAGGGTGACCCTAGAGTGTTCTCCCTCTTATCTCTACCTATCCTGATTCCCCTATGATGTAAACTGAGGCCATTTCCGCACTACACTGTTATAGCGCTATTATTCCACTTGCCACATCCTATGGAATCCTGGGGTTTGCAGTTTCGGGAGGGGCCAGAAACTGCAAACCCCAGGATTCCATAGGATGTTGCAAGTGGAATAATAGTGCTATAACAGTCTAGTGCGGAAATGGCCTGATACTCTTAGGGATGTCTCTCTGCTCCTTCTCAAGATCCCTCCTGTCTCTTCCCAGTCCTCCCTGAGAATGCAGCTAGACTAGATATTCCCTAGTAACTTTCCTATCTTGGTATGGAGTTGGTATAAGAAAGCTTTAGTTTATTTTCCTTTAAGCCATGTGTCTACTAGTTCTAAAACATTCAGCCACACAATTCCTAAAATAAAAGAGATTCCATATGCTTGCTCTCCTCATCTCCATCAAACTGTTTTACTGATTTAATTATAGCATGCTGAAGAATTAGGGGGGAATGTTGGGCAGCTGTCAACATTGTATTTGGCAAAGTGTCACCCTTATTATGTAGTCCAGCAGCCATCTGCCAAAGCTGACCTCTGCATCTTCCCTGTTAGCAGTCTTCACATACATTCTCTTTCCAGCTCCCATTGGTCTTGCCAATAGCAGCCTCCCCTCCCCAAAGCTTTGAAACCTCCTTCCCATATATTTACGGGCAATCTACAGTGCTTATCCTTTGAGGGGGTACCATGTGTACTGTGTACAAGCTGCTCTGCGAGTTATGAACAACATTACATTTGCTAATAATTTCTATAGAAATAATGGAGCAGGAGAAATGCAGGACTGCTGCTTGCATTTTCCTTGCTTAATAGTCCAGAGGCTGCCAAAGTAACTTGAACCTCTCCCCTCCACACACCCAATCCCTAGGTCACTAACCTTCCCAACAGCACCAACTGCAATAATTCCCTGAAAAAAGAATGACAAAATCTAAAAGTAACTTCACATACAGAAAGAACAACTTGCCAAGGGTCTGAACTGTGGTCAGAATGTTGTCTTACCAATGGCATATTTTGAAAATTTTCTGCCTATGTGTTTGTTCTGAAACAGTATTTTCTTAAACTTGCACTCATTTCTTCTCTTCTCCTCCTTTTTGTGAAAAAAGCAAAGAAGCTTCTTTTTCTACACACAGCCACACTTTATGTCTTTGTTACATCAGAGAATACTGCCTCAGTGAAACAGGAAAACACAGTACAGCTGGCAAGTTTGGCAACCATCCATCAAGCTTTAGGGGGATTTGTTGTTGTTTTTACTGTTGTTTTTGTTTAAATAACAATAATGCTATCATCTCTCTCTGTCCTTCTGAGAACTTAGCTCTGCAGGCCCATACAGCCTGTTTTGGCTTAGGGAAACTTTCTCACTAGCAGATGAAGCCTGGCACAAAACGAAACAAAAAGTTCACAGCTGTGCAATATGTTGTGCTGTATTAACTACAAATCCCCAGTCACATTATAAAATATTAATTTCAACACTTTTCCCCCACTTCGAAGTCTCTATTTGCTACATTCTGACAGAATGACAGACATTTAGAAGATCAACCCAGCCCAACCCACTTATCTGGCATGGAGTTGTTAAAAGAATAATTTTTAAAGCTAACCTTCTGGTTTGGGAAAATCCCACTGCCCTGTCACACTGTTTGTTGTTAAATAATTCAGCACCCCCTTACTTTCTCTCATTCTCTCACTCACTCTCTCTGTCGCTCTCTCACATAGACACATTCACATGCCTTGTCCTTTTCAGAGACCATATTTTCTTCAGCAGTTTGCATAATCAGCTTACATACATCACCAAATGTAACCTTTTCACTAGGCACTCTCTGTACAACATTCAGAGAATCTGGGAAAGTATGTGGTCCTCCATGGAAGAACACACTGAGCTTTTAGAAAAGAAAACATAATAATATATTGGGCTCCTTTGTTTGCTGTTCCTTACAAGCTACCTTGCTTTGCAGCTTGTTTCTAATGCATTGTCACCTGCCAACAGAAGGGAGCATTAAGCTTCCCAAGTCCAACTAAAGTCAGCTGACAGCTGTGGAATCAGGATATCTGCCACTTGGTAGAAGGATGTATTTATACTCCAGTGCATCATTAAGCAATTACAAAAAGACTTTTTTGCAGTTTAGTTTTCTTTTTCTAACAAAAACAAAAGACAGCTAAATTATAACACAGCCAATAGTATTTAGTGGCCAAAATCTATCATAAAATGGTTCAGCAAGGAAAACTGCTTATTCATGACATGTTTATAATGCCACATAACAAATTTGGGTGATTTCTTGAGTGTTACAGAATAATAACAATATTAGTTTGCAGTTGACATTAGGATAAGAAGCCCCACAAAGCAGATCTCAATGCACTTGAAAAATACAAATTGTACCATAAAAACAATAACATTTTGTATATGAAATATCAGCAGGGAAAAAAGTAATTTAATGGAATGGTACACTAAACTTGACCAAATGGAAAACAGAATAAGTTTTAAAATCTTCATAAAGGCAAGCAAAAAGGAGAACATAAGTACTTTTGAGAGAGAGTACTTCAACATGTGAGTCTGACAAAGCAAAGGGTATTTCCTTGGTATTGATCAAAACCACAGCTCTCACTGGTAGATCAAAGAGCTCAAGAAGTAGGGATGGGCCAACTGAATCCTCGAATCCTCAGCAGAGATTTGAGATTCAGGAATCCAAATCCCTGTGCCAAAATAGGCAAAATGAATCTTTCGAATCCGCCACCCAAACCGGGATGCCTGAAAACCTGGGAGACCAGGATGCCTGAAAATTTAGGAGACTAGACACACAAGGGGAGTTGGCAAGTAGGTGAATTTTTCCCTTGGAGTAATAATGGCCTTTGCTAACAATTTCACAAATTACATCTAGGGTTGTATTCTAAGATATTTAAATTGAACATTTCATATTTAACTTCAGCACTTGACTAGAATCTACAGGCTTGAGATTTCAAGGACAGCTGAAACATTCCTTTGCATAGCTCACTTGCAAAGCTCTTTCAGACACAATTCTGGGGTTTCTAGTTTTACAAGGTGTCACAGCCTTCTCTGCCAAAGTGTGCTGGTGCATCATCAAACTACAAACCCCACGATGCCAGAAGCAGCTATGCAAAGAAAAGCCAGTTTTGAGCTGGATTATCTCTCTACTGCAGTGGTCCTGTTTACACAGGCAGGAAAATGTGGAATTAAGCCACATTTTCCTGCCTGTGTACAAAGGGCCTTCATGACATTTTCAGTCTAGGGAGATCCTGAGGCAAAACTATGACAATTGTCTTGGCCAGATTTCTTCAGAGGGAGGTTGGCCTTTGCCTAGGCTTTTGCTAAGGCTGAGAGAGCATGTCTTGCCCAAGATTATCCTTCTTTCCCTTACTTTTTAAACTCTTTTAAAAAAAGGATTCAAAAGATTCAAGATTTGTGAGATTCATGTATTCCCAGAACCTTCCAGGGATCTGGATTCGGATTTGGAAAATTCTGGATTCGTCCCATCCCTATCAAGAAGGATTATACAGTGCTTCAAGACTACCTTATTACTTACACTTTGAAGGCTTTAATGGCTAATACAAGTACCTTGAACTCCACCTGGAAATGAATCAGCAGTTAATGTAACTGGCACAGAAGAGGTGTGATATGATCTCAGCACCTCAGTCCTACAAGAATACCTGTTGGAATCTACTACAATTGTAGGTTTGGAATTATTTTTAAGAGCAGCTGAACATTACAGCAATTGTACTTAGATGATGGTGATAACAGTGAGGATTATGAATACTTATCCCATGTTTTCCCCAAGATTGGGACTCAATGCAGTTTACAAATTCGAATGATTATAGTATAATTTAAAACATACAAAAATTCAACATGAAAAAAGAATTAAATTATTGTAATAAAATAATTGTAAACATGCACTTCAAAGTAATAAAACTAGTTAAATCAGTACAATTTAAAACAATACACCACACTCTTAGAAGTCCTTTCTTTAAAAAAAGTTTTCTTTTTTTAAAAAGTCTGTCTGAAAAATAATCATAATAATAATGACAGAAGGGGCAGGTTTGAGGCATTGAGTGAGCAAATGAAAGAGCCCTATCTTTTTTGTCCATCTGCCGTAACAGTGAAAGCAGCAGGACTGAAAGAAGGCCCATTTCTGAGGATCCCAGGGTCTGGGCAGGCTCATATGGGAAGACAGCATGGGCCTAAGTGAAATAGGGCTTTATAGGACAAAACCAGCACTTGGAATTGTGCCTGGAAATAGACTGGCAGCCAGTAGAGCTGTTGCAGATGTAGGTTCCCAGTTAACATTCTGGCTGCAGCTCTTTGTATCTACTGAAGTTTCCAAACATTCTTCAAAGGCACCCCATGTAAAGAGTGTTACAGTAAATCAAGTGGGGTATAACAAAGGTGTATATCACTGACCAGATCAGGCATCTCCAGGAATGGGCACAGGTGGCACACTAGCTCCCAAAGGCACTCCTAGCCTAGGTTCAAAGCTGAGTCCAGCAGTACACCAGAACTGCAAACTTGCTATTCAGGAGAATGTAACCTATCCAGCATAGCTTCAATCCTTTTTCTTTGGTATGCCTCTCAACTGATCAAGAAAACCTCTGTCTTGTCTGGGCTGAGCTTCAGTTTGTTTGCCTTCATCTAGCCCACTACTGATGCCAGAAACTGGTTTAGAACAAAAGTTTGATGAAAAGGGAAAATAGAATTGGATGTCATCAAAATACAGTTTGGACATTAACCCCAATGTTCTGGACAACCTCTCCCAGAGGTTTCATGTAGATATTGAATAGCATGGAAGAGAACCCTCAGATACCCCACAGACCAATGACCAAAGAACCTAACAGGACTTCTGTGGCACAATCTTTGACTGCCTGAGTCCCATCCCTGCAAGGTGACCCAGAGGGATACCATGGTCAAGGGTACTGAAAGCTAGGGAGAGGTCCAGCAGAATCAACAGAACATATTCTTCCCATTTTGTTCCCACTAAAGGTCAGTTTTTAGTTATGTATTTTAACATTGTTTTAATTCTTTTTGATTGTTTAATTATGTTTTAACTTTTGTATTCTGCAGGTTTTAACTGTCTTTTTAATCGGTGTAAGCCACTTTGAGTCACAACATGGGAAAAAAGTTGGGTATAAATAAAAATCACTGTCATCATCCATCATTATCTACTTTAGGCATGCTACAGCCCTGCTTTGTTATAAGGTGGCACTGATTATTCCATTAACACTCTCAGCCAGTTTCGCTCCAGCCCTTTCAATGAGCCCAAAAGAGTAATGATCTAGAGGGCATCTAGTGGCTCTCACTTCTTCAACAATCCTGTCCACATCCTCAGGCTGTGCAAACTGAAAAGAATCTATTATTATTGGACAAGAGGGGGCCAAGGTTATACTCACTGGGACTGCTATCAACTATGGCATCCAAGTCAGAAGGGATCTGAGTGATTTTATTTGTAAAGTGCTGTGCAAATTCTTCACAGCAGGCTGTTGACTGGTCTGCATTATGCTCTCAGAGACCAAAATGTAACAAGCCTCTGATTACTAGGGACAGCTCTTCTGGGCAGATCCATGCAAACAAAATGGTGACAGAAAATAACAATTTCTTTTCTGTCTGCATTGCCAGGAAGTAGGCCTTCAAATAGGCTCTAGCTTGTGTTCAACTAGACATGCTTTGCGTTTCCTGCCAACATCATTCTAATCTCTATCTCACTCCATCACTGCCAGGTCCTTGGAAAACCAATCGTCTATTTTGCATCAGTCCATGATAAGGAATGCCCAGGAGTGATCATGTTTACTGCCCTGGCTGTTTCCCCATTCCAAAGATCAGGGCTTTGATAGAACCACCTGCCAATGTGACAGGAAAATTCCCAAGAACTGTCAAAAATCCAGCTGGACGCATCAGCTTATTGGGGTAGAATATTCTGAACAGTCCCCCATCCCTGCAAAGATTCCTGTTCAGTGGTAGTGATATGTCTATGACAAAGTCACTATAGAGACTTCTCCAGACCAAGATCCCCATTACCCCATCCACCATAGAAAATAAGGTCCAAAGTGTGACCAGAAGCATGAGGAGGTCCAGATACTGCTTAAGACAGACATGTAGTTGTCATGAAGGCTAGGAAATCTTGAGCCACGCCTGGCTGTCTGAGAATAGATGTTGAAGGGATAAGGCACCTGGTCAGAGGAACAGAATCACACAGACCACTGCAACTCCGCTCCTCTTCCAAATCTTGTCTGCTGCTGAACAAAGAAATCTGGTAGGCAAATCTGAGAGAGATTTATCCCCTGCCCTAAGTCTCACCCAATCAGATCTCTGTGCTATAGGCCAGGTTGGAATGCTCATCCATAATCAAATCAGCTGTTTTTCCAATCATTCACTGATAATACTCTCATACCAAAGCTATTCAAACTAATTGACCTGGAAGACAATTCAAGGACAACTATTTGAAAGTGGATGTCAACAAACAATGTTAAAGCCAAAGCAGAAAAAGAACTTCTGTCCAGCAATATACCTATGCCTCCTTGGTAAGAGCTGGAGCCCAGAGAACTTCTAGATTGAAATTATGTCCCTTAAGGCCCTAAAGAAAAATTGTTAACCCCTGCAGGCCATGGGGACCACAAAAACAGTCCTGGGGACCATGTGCAGCCTGTGGGCTAGTCTTTGCCCACCCCTGCTTTAGAAGAAGCACAACCCCGTGCAGAATCAGTTTAGTAAAATTTCCATACTCACACTTCTGCCTTATCTAGATTTAACCTTTAACTTCTTTTCCCTAACCCATGTCAAACTTGCTTTCAGACTTCCTTTGCAGGCTTTCTATCAATATCATCAGGACTGGAAGAGAGGAATGAGAGACAGAGCTCTATGACATCTCTATACTGATGAAATCACAGACCATATTCCCAGCTGACTGGACCTAGAAGGTTCACATAGGTGCAAATGAGCATAGGAAACCAGAGCAACCCCAAAGGCCAGTACCTATGGGGTGAATACTCTGAACAGTAGTTCGAGAGCACCACCTGGAGTCATAGAGTCATCTTCTGATTTCTTATCATCAGATGGTGCCAGAACCACTGTTACACAGTGCTGCCAAGTCTCAGCCAGCAGAAATTACCCCCCAAAATACTATGGAAACATCCATGGTAGCTAGTAATGTAATCCTTTGCTCATTTCATTCTTGAAGAAAGCAATGAGTAATTTTAACTATTTTCTTTCCATCACAAGAAAATCTTTGAGAACTGTGCAGTTTTTGAACACCATTTGCAGTACAAGAGTTATTCTGCACAGAATTCACACATCGTTTGTCTTGTGTCTGTGTGTGTGTGTGTGTACATGCACATATGTGTGTGTGCCCAGGAAACAGCTGTTTTCAGTGCAAAAAAACCCATGAGCTACAAAGATTCTCAGTAATCTAGAATTCTCATTGTCAAGGTTTCTTTGCACTTAAGAAAATGTTTTCTTAACTATTTCTGAAAATTTTTGAATATACTGTCCATCCCTGATGAGAACCAAGAGTATCTTATCCTCCCATGTCCTTAGAATTAATTTTATTTAGTTCATCATTCCCTCTAGGTGCAAGATCAATCACTTGTGGAATTTCTTGAAAAGCTAAATAAGAAAGATTTCTGCATATTTAATTCCAAAAGATATGGAGAAATACATTTCCTTCAACAGTAGCACAAAGGAATTATTTCCCAAAGAGCAATATGGATGCATGCTGCCTTCTTGTTGCTACATAATGCTGTCTACCAGATGCAGTTACTGTCCTCTTGTCATGTGCATTTGACATGCACAACACTAATTTGACTTAAGGTGAACTATCTACGAAGTGTTAATCCTTCAACTTCCGGGTCTCCAATGGCGTCGCGATCAGCGGGACAGTGACGGAGCTCTCACTGTCCTAACATCTCAAGCGGGAAGCCGAAAGAAAATACTCGGCAAAGAGCCTCCCCGGTAAAGGTGGGTTCTGAGGGACTCGATGGGGACCCCGATCTCTTTTAGATGAGAGGAAGATCGTCTCGTAAGTCTGAAAGAGGGGGTTGAAAGAGTATCCCGTCTGCTTGGGCATTTGCTGGTAATGCAGCCTAGCGACGCCGGAGATTTTTAAATAATTAAAGTTTCTTGATATATACCATTAATTTGAAGAACAGGGACATTGCCTTAATCTTAAAACTATGTCTCAGAGATTGAAAGATCAAGTCGAACATTAAATAATAAATCAGTGGAGATTTTGTGGAGGAGACAGTGGAGAAAGAAGTTGAGAGAGGAGGAGGGGAAAGGAGAAAACGAATGGATATAAAAGAAATAATACAGTGAATAAAAGAAACACTTTTGGACTGAAGAAATAAATCGGGAAAGACAAAAATAGAGAAAAAAGGGGGTTGAATGAGGAAGATTGTGAGATTGAAAGACTGAGTTTAAGTGAGAAAGCAGCGGAGGTGATCAGAAGTCACTGTGACGGGAAGCGACAGAAATGGCGGCTGTTTAAAGTGTACAGTGAAAGTGTGGAGACGCAGCTGGAGCTCGCGGAAACGCTGGAGCTTGCTGTGTAATAAACACTTCAGAAATTAAAAATTTTGTTGGAAATAATTGCTGGAAAGACGTTTAAGTCAAAGAAAAACAAAGGTATAATTGAGAAGTTATATTGTGGTTAAACTTTGGAGATGAGATCAGTCTGAAAGGGATTGAAGGAGGACGGAGTTTGTAATAAACTATCCAGGTGAGTGGGGAGACGATTAACAAGTACAGGACACAGACGACATGAAAACGGAGAAACTAGAAAACAGCTGGAGCTCACGAATAAATCGTTTGAGCTCGCTGGAAGAACGGATGAGCGGAGAGTGGACAGTAACGAGAAAGTAGCCGGACGGGACGGAAGGAGATCAAAGAAGATTGGAGTTCGTAATAAAATATCCAAGCGAGTAAGGGACAGAGTACAAGTAGAGGACACAGAGGACCTACGGGAAAAGGGAGAAGTTAGAAAGCAGCTGAAGCTCACGAACAGAACGTTTGAGCTCGCTGGAAGAACGGAGGAGCGGAGAGTGGAGTGTGGAGGGAAGGGAGATAGCAACTGGACAAGTTTGAAGAGATTGAAGTAGGACTGAGTTCGTAATAAAAAAAAATAACAAAGTGAGAAGAGAGACGAATAACAAATACAGGACATAGAGAACAAACAGGAAAGAGAGAAGTTTGAATAGCTGGAATTCACAAATAGATCGTTGGCGCTGGAAGAACGGAGGAGTGGTAAAGACACAGATTGTTGTTAACTTGGTGGAATAAGCAGTCTGTGTAAATAAGGTTTTTTTTTTTTTTTTTGCTAACATTGGGCTGCAAAGAAATGGAAATATTGATACAGAATCGGACTTATTGAAAAACTAACGGATTTAATGAACCAGTGGAGTACAGATAATTGGATATAGTTCTAATTTGTTAGATTTGGGTTTGATTGGGTATAATCTGTCAAAACTGGTGTAAAAAAAAGATATAAGGGGAGGGGGTACTGATTGAAAAGGAAGAATTGTATAGCAATTGTTATAATTTCAATTGTAATAACTTAAAGGTAATAGATTGTTTAACTGTTTAAGTAATACTGTGGAGGTTGGGTGAGATAGTTGGTGGGATACTTTGAAGAGGGAGGGGAAAGAAAAAAAGGGGAAAAAAGGGAGAAAATGAGGGGGGAAGATTGAGGGAGAAGGTGTGGAAAAATGGCATCTGGTACTAGAAAGGGAACTAGGATACAATCTCAGACACAATTACAATTGATAGACCCTATAAGAAGAGCTTCGGCTGAAATAGGTAATCCAATGATGGAAATACTAAATGAAATAAGAAGTTTAAAGTCGGAGATGAGGAAAGAAATGAAAGAAACGCGGGCGGAAATTAAAGCAGATTTACGGAAAGAATTGGATGGAATAGGGAAAAGAATAGATAATATAAGTAAAGACATGAATACAATGAAAAATGATATTCAGGAAATGCAAGAAAGGACAAAGAAAATTGAAAAAGAGAAGAATATTCTGAAGGAAAGTCAAAGACAAGAAGACATGAGAATTAGTCAACAAGAACTGAGATATAGAGACAAGTGTATTAAAATGAGAGGCATTGGGGAAGTTCCAGGGGAACTGTTGGAGGAGAAGGTCATTACATCATTGGCAAATTTCATTGGTATGAGGGAAGACGATTTTGAGCGGGAGGTAGATAGAATTTTCAGGGCTAATTCGAGAATAGCAAGGGAAAGGAATTGGCCAAGGGATGTTATTGTTTGTTTTACAAGAACAAAAATTAAGGAGAGAATACTTCAAGTTAATTATGAAAAGCAGTTAGTGATGGGAGGAAGAAGTATAAAGATTTACAAAGATATTCCATATGAAATATTGAAAAAAAGGCAAGATTATAGACCCTTGACACAACTGTTACAAAAATACGGAATTCAGTACAAGTGGGAAAGGCTGGAAGGACTTTCATATACTTTCCAACAAAGAAGATATAAAATTACAAGTGTTAATAGGGTGAGAGAGATGGTTGAAAAATTAAGAGGAGAGTTTGAAAAATCATCAGACCGAGTTGGGAGAAGAGAACAGGAGCGAGGACAAGACACTCAAGAAAGAACAGGGGAAGTAGGAGAAGAGGAACAGACTACGGGATATGAAGACAAAAAAGATAAGGAAGAGAGAGAGGAGAAGGAGAGTTATTCAGAGCTAGAAATAGAGCAAGAAGAGGAAACGGACTCACAGAAAGCGGAGTTACAATTGGAAGATTTATACGCAGAAGAAGAAGACATATAAGAGAATAGCAATAGAGGAAGAAGATGTCCATAAAGATTGTTTCATGGAATATTAAGGGTTTGAATTCAAATTATAAAAGAAGACAGGTTTTCCATTATGTAGAAAAGAGTAAGGTGGATGTGGTATGTTTGCCGGAAACAAAGATAAGGAAAAAAGATGACAAATATTTGAGAAATCTCAAATTAGGTAAATGTTACATTTCGGCGTCTTCTAAGAAGAAAAAGGGTGTAGTGTTATATGTTAATCGAAAATATCCCTCAGAGTTGAGATTTCGGGATGATAAGGGACATTATGTGGGGGTGGAGGTACAATTTCTTGAAAAGAAAATACTATTGATTGGAATTTATGCCCCATTAGAAGAAAAAAGTAAATTTTATGAAAAATTATACCAGGTTATATTGAATTACTCGGCAGAATTAAATCAGGAGAATTACTTATTGCTGGGGGACATGAATGGGGTGTTGGATCCCATGACAGATAGTTCTAGTTCATTTCTGAGTGGAAAAGTTCATGGAAAGCTCCCACATTCCTTTTTCAGATTAGAAGAATCTTTGGGGTTACAGGATGTATGGAGAGGAATTCATAAAGACTCATATGGATATACTTTTTTCTCAGATACTCATAAGTCGATGTCACGTATAGATTTATTTTTAATATCTAAAAATTTACTGTATATGGTCAAGGACATGGAGATTCTCCCTCGGACTTTTTCTGATCATCATCCTATCCAATTGGATTTGAGAATGATGAGGAAAAGGACGAGATGGAGGTTGAATGATATTCTTTTTCAGAATGTGGATTGTTTGGAAAGAATAAAGGAAACAATTAAATTTTATTTCAAGGAAAACATGTCTGATGAATTAAAATGGAGTACAGTATGGGATGCTAGTAAGGCAGTGTTAAGAGGGCATTTCATTAAATTAAGCTCCGAACTTAAGAAGGCGAGACAGCAAAAATATCAGGAACTGTTAGAAAAGATAAAAATACAGGAAATGAAATTAAGGGAAAATCCATTGGATAGAATAGTGCAAATGGAATTGAAAACATTGCAAGGGCAGGTTATAGATGAAAATCAGCAGGAAATGTGTAAAAATCTGATGTGGTTGAAACAAAGGCATTTTGAGCAAGCAGATAAGCCGGGACGGTGGCTGGCTTATAAATTTAGAAAGGAGAAGGAAAGGAGATTAATTTTGGAAATAAATAAGGGAAGTAAAATAATGGCGAATCAAGAAGAAATAAAGAAAAATTTTTATAACTATTATAAAAATCTTTATAAATTGAGGGAAAAAGGAAACATTTCAACAAAGCTAGAAGAATACTTGAAGAATCAAAAAATTCCCCAATTTAAGGAAGAGCACAGACAGATGATGAACAGGAAAATTATGATAAAGGAA
The DNA here is from genome assembly GCA_948472985.1 of Iguana delicatissima. Lineage (NCBI taxonomy): Eukaryota > Metazoa > Chordata > Lepidosauria > Squamata > Iguanidae > Iguana > Iguana delicatissima. Next base: position 280,100 of record CAOKZL010001326.1, on the reverse strand, counting down.
ATAAAGGAGGCGATTCAGAAACTGGACACATCTAAAGCTCCAGGTCCAGATGGATTAACAGCAACTTACTATAAGAAACTTCAAGGGTATGTAATAGAACCATTGGAAAAGACGTTTAATGACATTATAGAGAATGGTAAACCCAAATCTTGGGGGAGGCTTACATAACGTTAATCCCAAAAGAAGGAAAGGATTTAAAAGAACCAGGGAACTATCGTCCTATATCGTTGCTCAATAGTGACTATAAAATTTTTACTAATATATTGGCTGAGAGATTGAAGACAGTGTTGCAAGAAATTATTCAGAAGGATCAAAATGGCTTTCTTCCAAAACGACAAATTAGAAATAATATAAGAATTGCTTTGAATATCATAGAACATTATGAAAAGAATAACGAAAGGAAATTGGCATTAGTTTTCATTGACGCAGAGAAGGCTTTTGACAATCTTCAATGGGAATTCATGATGAGGGTGTTAGAGAAAATGGATATTGGCGGTTCTTTTTTAGAATAGATTAAAGAAATTTATAAGGAACAAAGTGCAACATTGATTATTAATGGGGACAAAACGAAATACTTTAGTATAGAAAAAGGAACAAGGCAGGGATGCCCACTTTCCCCACTTTTGTTTATTACAGTTTTGGAGGTGTTATTAAATGCGATTAGAAGTGATCCAGAAATAAGAGGGTGTAAAATCAATAAGCATATATTTAAAGTAAGAGCTTATGCTGATGACATGATGGTTATTTTGGAAAACCCAGAACAGGACATGGAAATTTTGGTACAGAAAATGGATCAATTTGGAGAAGTGGCAGGATTAAAGATAAATAGAGACAAAACAATAATTTTAACAAAAAATATGAGAAAGGAGGAAGAAGATAACTTGATTCAGATGACTGGGTTTAAAGTAGAAAAGAAGATTAAATATTTAGGAATTTGGCTGTCAAAAAGAAACAATGAGTTGTATGACAACAACTACAAAAAAACTTGGACAGACATAAAAATATCGTTAGAGAATTGGAACTCTTTAAGGCTATCTATGCTGGGAAGAATTTCAGCAATAAAAATGAATGTTTCGCCCAGATTAAATTTCTTATTTCAGAATCTGCCGATAATAATTAATGATAAACCCTTTAAGAAATGGCAGAAAGATATATCAAAGTTTGTTTGGGAGAATAAAAGACCCAGGATTAAGTGGAAGCTTTTAACAGAAAAAAAGGAAAGAGGGGGTTTTGATTTGCCAGACCTGAAATTATATTATTCTGCTAGTGGGTTAGTATGGATTAGAGATTGGATAACATTACAGGATGAAGAGTTGTTAAATTTAGAAGGAGCAGGGAATCGAATGGGCTGGCATGCATACATGTGGTATGGCAAAAAATTGATAAAGATTTTCAAAACCATTATTTAAGAAGAGCATTACTCGAAATTTGGTTGAAATTTAGGAAGAGTTATTATATGAAAAAACCAAGATGGTTGTCTCCACATGAAGCATTATATGGGAGGTGGAAAGATCCAAAGGATAAGTGGTTACGCTATGAAAATATATTGAAGGAAGAGCGAAATCAGGATCTAAAATTAAAGTCGAGGGAAGAAATTGAAAAGGAAGGATTTAAATGTCATTGGTTTTTGCATCAACAACTGAGTGAAAGATTTATAATGGATAAAAAGTTGGAAGGAGTGGAATCTTTGAGAAAGGAAGATATTTTTGAAAAAATAATTCTACACTCAGAGAAACAGACGATATCAAAATTATATAATTTGTTGTTGGAAAGAGAATTAGAGACAGAACAAGTAAAAGAGGTTATGGTGAAATGGTCAAAAAACGTTGGGCATGAAATTCAATTTGAATATTGGGAGAGTAGTTGGAAAGATACAAATAAATTTACTGCTGCTCAAAAATTGAAGGAAAACTATCTTAAAATGATTTACAGGTGGTATTTGGATCCTGTAAAATTGAGTAAGATATATAGAACGAAAGAAAATAAATGTTGGAAATGCGGTAAGGATAACGGAACTTTCTTTCATCTATGGTGGACTTGCGAGAAGGCAAAGATGTATTGGAGAGAAATTAAGAAAAGATGGAAAAAACATTACAGATTAAGATACCACTGGAGCCTGAATTATTTTTATTGAATATGATGCAGAAAATTGAGAAAGAACAGAAAAAAAAACACTGGAGAGTTATTCTTTACATGGTCACTGCAGCGAGGCTGAATTATGCAAAAAATTGGAAAAGTAAAGATATACCCCGAATGGATGAATGGTTTGTAAAAATGAACGAAATGATGGAAATGGATAGATTAACAGGGATAATTCAAGGAAGAATGCAAGGCTTGCATAAAGAGAGTTGGAGATTAGTAAAGGAATATATATAGATAGAACTTGACAAAACAGGATGGAGGAGATAATGATGATTAGAAGGAGTAGGTGGTAAAAATTCGTTGGGAAAGGGAAGAATAAATAACTAAATAAATAAATATAAATTAATAAATAAAAAGGCTGATGAAGTTTTAAGAATGAATAAATACAATATTACGGTGGAGGGGAAAATAAGTCATTAATAAGGTTCTGATTTATAAATATATTTTTTACAAATAATGATAGAAAGAAATCTAAGGGACAGTGAGAAGAGAATCTTAATAAATAACGAGGGAAATGAGATAAGGCAATGTGAAGGAAGTAACGAATGAGGAAGAATGAGTAATATGGGTAAATTACAAGGTAATTAATGGGTAGAAAGTATGAGAGATTGTCTGGTAGTGTGAAATAGAATATAGGGTAGAAAGACATAAGTTGAAGTTTGGTATATATCATGTTGGAATGTAGGGAATATATGTAGAAGAATGTAAGTAATTGTATGTGTGTACGAGTTGTGATATTTTAAAGTATAATGGAAAATGGAATAAAGAATTTTTTTTTAAAAAAAAAAAGTGTTAATCCTTCACATCAGCAAGAAAGGAAGTTGAAGAGACAGAGATGAGATTGAGCTATTATTCCACCCCTATGAATGCCAGCCCTCATTCATGCCATACAGTTGACTCTCTGTACCTGCAAGGGTTCCATTGCAGGACCCGCTGTGAATGACGAAATCCATGGATGCTCACATCCCATATTAAACAGTAGCAATATGTGCGCAGGTGCTTCAGTGTGTCTAGGTTCACATTGCCAACATTTTAGGTGTAGGACACAAAGCTCCATGATCACTGGAATTCACTGGCCTGGAGGCTGCATATTTGGAGGGGCCACTGTACTCTTTTTCCAGGCATGCAGGTACACTACAACATTTTATTTCAAATTTCATTTGTTGATATTAAATAATTTACACGTATACATGACAGAAGTACAGAATAATATATTTAGAACAGATGGTAAAATCATCTACTATTAAACAGATTTAAAAAACAGATATAGTCTTTATGTCAGCAAGTCTCTATGTCTGTTAGATTTGGAAGAATGTGGCTTACTTTGCTACTTCTATTGGTCCATATCCTCCAACTGTCCTGATTTGGCAGGGACAGTCTCAATTAACTCTCTGTTGTCCCACTTTATCAGCTGATTTTAGATGTTTCTGCTGCTCCTTCCACTTTTCCCCTTTGTCCTCAGCTTACTTCCACTGCCACAAACTGAGTTCAAACTGCAAAGGTAGTTTGCATACAATTAAGTCAGCAACGGATAGAGGAGAAGGCAGAGTCTTGCCCTTTCCAGTAGGCTCAGGCAAAAGAAAACTGCTACAGCCTTTCCTGTGTTACAGTACATGAACTTAAGCAAATACTCTTTAATATTTATGCCCGCAAACAATCAGAATTAACATGCATAACATGCATTAACATTCTACTTTGAAATGTTACCCATATCATTTGGCACATCTAGAAGTATTAGATTCTCCGCCACATACATTTTGAACCAGAGAAAATGCCATGTAAAAAAAACTGATTTTGAAGTTTTTCTTTGGTGCAGCTGACCAGAAATGCAAATGTTTGAGTTTTGTTCAGGAACACCACTGGAGAAAAGGAGTAGAGAGAGACTTTTGGAAAGTGATCTTGAGCACTTTTGAAAGCAATGTTATTAATTTTTTTAATGGCTACCTGGCTTCTAGTTTAATCAGGCTAAGATAGAGATGTCAGTATGTTGACTCTCTGTTGCATAATTGTCAAGCAAAGAATTAAGTATTTATTTTGAGACTTATTTAGCAAGTGTTAATAAGTCTTCAGTTTCAGAAGCACTTTGCCATATAACGTAGGGACTAATCAGATTCAAAAAGTAAGCAGTAAGGTCTTTCAGAGAACCACTAGTCCATTACGAGGACAGGGAAGGCAAGCTCAAAGAGCTCTCTGGCTGAGGATTCTAAATGCCCCTCCCTAAACTGCAAGCCCCAGATTCCACAGGATGTTGAAAGTGGAATACAACTATTTCAAAAAATATAAAATCAATAACTAATACTTAGTGGTTACCGTAATCTATGAGGTAGAAAATGGGAATTTAAACAAAGAGGGTAGCACTTAAATAAAACTAGTGAAAATACATAAGCAATACTGAGTGATGATTCAGATAACGTGAGACATAAAAACATATATTTGCATGAATGTATCAGGAGCAAAAACTGTAAATAGAAAATATCTGTTTTAGAAGTTCTATTATGTTATACCTGTAAATAATAAATCATCCTAGGCAGGGATTGAGGAAGATTAAGAAGACACTTTAGATTATATTACTGCTTTTATGAACAATACTGTGTTTACTGACATGTATTTTATTTGATATAACCTTAATAAAAATATTTTTTTAAAAAGTGGAATAATAGCACTATAACAGTGTATGGGGGAAATGGCTTAGATGGGGGAACTGCATGGCTCTTTAGATATTGTCGAACTGCAGCTCTAATTTATCCTTCACTCTTGGCTATGCTAGCTAGGGTTGACAGGGGAATGTAGTCCAATAATATGGATAGCCATATACTTCTCACTCATTCTCAAAAACTTAAGACTGCAAGTTTCTCAGACAGTGGCTGCTCCCAAATCTATAGAACTCTAACAGGAGGCTAGGTGCCCACCTCTTTGTTCTCCTTCCACTAGCAACTAAAGACCGTTTTTATTTAGACAGCCATTTGGCCACTAAATGGCTACTGTGATAAGGTCTTTTAATGAGGGGGGCTATACTTCTGCTCTCCTTTTTGCTACGTTTTAAATCCTTTCAAGATGTCCTTTTAAGATGATTGCATACTTGATTTTTAAAAACGTTATAATTGATTTTTTTCATTTTCTTCTGCCTAATTGATGGTGTAAGCTACCCTGAGACTTGTATAGGCAGAAGGATGTGATATAAAATAGACAGATAAAATAAATCTATTTTGTTTACTTATTGAAATCGTCATATATAACCCTCAGAATCTAAATAATTAGCTGCCACTATTGTGATTACCTTCTCATAAAACTTCGCAAAGAAAACAAGGAATAAAACAAGATATTCACACAATATGCCAACATACTGAAACTAACCTTCTTCTGTTTAATCTATGCTGCTTTTACTTCGTCATCATCTTTCTGTTCATGTCTTTCATTTTGAAAATATATTAAATGCTATATCAGTCTTCTTAAATACATTCTAATCTTGTCCTTCCATCATGAATGACACTGTAACCAAGAGCCTGAGAAACATTGGTATACTCCAGCAATTCAAGAGCGGATTCCATAATCAGTTGTAAGATTTCTCCTTTTATTTTTAGAATTATCAAGGGTCAGGTGCAGGGGAGCAGAGAGCTTATTCTTTTGCAGAAAGCATTACTGAACACATAATTATTTTCCACCCTTTGAATGCACACTACTATTTTCAGAAGCTCATTTTCCAGTTCTGACTCTGGGGCTGGATAATATCATGTTGTTTCTCCTATATGCTTAAACTAGCTCTCCATCATGCTGTTTCTATGTTTGCCTTTGTTTTCAACTTCTCCATGGCTCTAGAGTATCCCCACTCTGCCCCCATTAAAGGTAATCACAGATGGAAGTTGGCATCTCCACCTACTTATACATACCAATGCGATCATGAGTAATGAGGGGCATTTCATATGGCGGGTGGAGTGGCTCCTAACAACAGGAGCTGTGCCAATTGCCATGTGTTTTGTTAACTGAATGTTAAAAGGTAGGTAGGATAACACTAGGCAAGTGTCCTTGGGAAGTTATTAGTCTAAGAGGCTGTTTATTGCTGAAACATTCTTAACCCAAAATAGAAATACATTAAGCATCCTGTCCTATATTTTCAGAAACTATCTACAGAGGAAATACTCCACAGGATTCTATGGACACTAAATACTTTCAGATGTTAGTGATAGCAGCAAAGAGATCTGGGCTCAGGAGCTGGAAGCAACAAATTATAAAACAAATTATTTGCAATTAATCTGCTTCTACCATACTAAGGTATCACTATATTACACGATCACTTTAATTTATTTAATAAGTGGCAACTTAACACCTTTTGCAGTATAATCACAATATTTTAGTTTTGATATATTTATGGAGGTGTGGCCTTACTAAATGCTGGAAGAAGAATATCCCTCAGTTCAAGTGCTCACTTGTGCTATGTTTCATGGTGCTGCCTATCCAGAGTCACAAAATGATGAAGAACATTGGAAGTCAGCTAGTACCACTTATGGACGGAGGGATAGGGATGGAAAGCAGTGCCAAGGTAGATAACAGTGTGCAGAACCAGGGAACTTTGAACTTCTTAATGTGCAGCAGGAAAATGAGCATGTACAAAAGAACTATTTTTGGCTTGTTGTGTTCATAATGTTGATAATCTTGTTGATCATTATGACTGCTGTTGCTACTATTGCAGTCAAAGGGGAGCTGGAACATTAGAATATGCTTACAATAGCAGGTTTTTCCACTGTTGTATCCACTGGCACTGCTATCATCACCACCAGTATCACATGAAAGGGTAGATATTAGACACTCTCAAAATTTGTTTCCCATGCTTACTCCTGTCCTTTTTACTTCTCAGTAGGCCAGGGAAAGGACAAACTGTGGCCCTGCAGATGTTGTAAGATTTCAAATGCCATCATTGCCATTGGCTATGCTGGGCAAGACTGATGGGAGCTGCAGTTCAACAACATCTGGAGGGCTACAGGTTGACCACTGCTTGAATAAATAATCAATTGTTCCTTACTCCTTTGTAGATAGGCATAAACTGGAGTTTAGTGGGAGTTTCTTCCGCTCAGGAAAGTAAACACACTGAACTCAGTGGACCTTACTGCTGAGTAGACGTGGATGCAATCACATAGTAAAGGTTCTATATTGCAAGTGTGATCACCCTCTACTTCAATTCAGGTGTTCACTTGCTTTTGTCGTTAATCACATGAGTATACAGGTACATACCCAAAGGCCTAGTGAATTGAACTAAAAAAGAATGTAAAAAAAGTGCAAACAGAATACAGTCCTCCACATTTGCAGATTTCACTTTTACAGATTTGATTTGTAAGTTTCTCCAATCCCTGCTCCCCAGTCACATAGGGACGTAAGGGTGGGGAGATTTGCCCCTGGTGGTGATGTTTTGGGGGTGTCCCAGCCCGTAGCCACACCCCTGCATGCTCTGGTCATGCCTCCACATGCCCTGGTCATGCCCCCACATACCGCAGCCACACCCAGCACACAGTGCCTACACCTCTTGTGCTGTAGCCCTGCCCCCTCCCACCCTCCCCTCCACACACTCCAAGCTTCATCACAGCTGCTCCCCCACCTCAAGTGCTTCTTTCTGGGGGAACCTTCCCTCTTGGCAGCTCTGATCAGATCACACAACTCTTTAAAAACTAACCCAAATACTCCTCTTCCTCCACCATCTGATGCCTAGCCAGCTGAGGACAGCTTGCAGCCTGATTTCCCAACACCACAAACCCTCTCCCAATGCCCTCACACCCAAAGGAGTATATCGGCAAGAGAGGGGAAGCATAGGTTACTATCCTGACTCACCTCCTTTCCCCTCCTTTCTCTGACCTGGTTTGAACCCTGGGTGCCTATTCTCCCCACCATGCCTAGGTCCTTTTCCCACAGACATAGACACACATTTTGATATTTGTGATTTATTCACTTTTGCAGTGAATGTGGAGGGCTGAGTGTACTACTAATGTCACTAAATGCATCTGATTTAAACAAAGGTTTCCCATCCCCACTAAGACTACATCAACAAACTCACTGGCTCACCCACTATTTTTCTACCTACTCATCTGGAATTCAATGCTCAATCGATTGGCTCTGAAAATGGCAGAACAGCAAAGTTCATTTTAGCAGTAACTCAAGCTTAATTTTATCTGTCAACAATTTTATTCAGCTTCCCAGACATAACAGTTATTGCCAAATTCAGTTTTGAATGAAAACCACCTTTCTGAAAAAGTACCATAAGAATGTGTCAAACAGATGATAAACTATTTTAATTACACAGTTTTACTTCTTGTTTGCTGGAAAATATTTAATTTTCTCGTCTCTGCTTTTCTGGTGGATTCCGTAGACTGGACAACTCTTGGAGATGGCTATTGGGCCAACTTCAATGCTGAAACTAATAAAGGAATATACACTTTAATAAACATCCTAAAGATTAAGAGCTGCATGCATACAAGGTTTCTTAAATCAATCAAGTATCAGGACTTTACAATATTATTTCAACATGAGAAGTAAAAAAGAAGGAAGTTATAGAACAGGATTTGGATTCATTTATAATGTTACCCAACAGTGAGATGAAAGAAGGGGCAAGAGAAAAGCCTTCAGTTTTGACAGCTCTTCTCAGCTTTTCAGTTTCTTCAACCTTTAATTCACCCCTATAATGTCTGGACAAATCAGAGTGAAGGGAGTTAAGGAAAGTTAATAAGCCATTATGCCAGGCTTAGTGACACAATATAGTGTGAATCTAGCTTTAGAACAGAGTCTGGTTCCTCCCTTTTGTCAAGCACCCGGCAACATGACACAACTTCCATTTCTTGGGGAAATGGACAAGATTTAAAGTCACAGCTTGATCCTACAGGTAGGAACATTTCTTTCCTTGCATTCCTCACGGCTACACAAAAGGAAATCTGATCCTCTTTCCCTGTTCCCATGCCAGACCAGATTTCCAAACTGAATGTATTTTAATCATGGAGAAGAAAGCAAATACATTTTTGAATTGTATTCATAGAGCAATCTGTGGTGTTTCAGATGGTCTGACTATGCAGCATCCTTCATTCTTCGTTATACTGGCTATGACTAATGGAAGGCAACTTCTGAAGGCCTATGAGTTGCCCACAGCTGTTCCTTTGCCTTAAGATTCTCTTTTTTAAGAAATGGAGATTTTTCTTTTCTTGCAAATTACATATGAGTAAGGACACATTTTCTGTCATTTAAACATTGATATCTGTTCCTCCAGATAGGTCTGGATGTGTAGATGCTATATTATAACACATCAGTTTAAAAAAAAAAGTGTTCAGCTAGCAATGAGAATAACAAGAACAAATGCCAAGAGAGAGAGAGAAAGGAGAAGAGAAGGAATTATAAAGTCTAATACAGGCTCTTTACATTCCATGTGTTCAGGTGCAGGAAAATGAAACAACGCATGTTCTACAATAACTGGTTTCCATTTCCCATAGTAAATCCAAAGTGCTGAATCCAATTATAAGCTGAAAAACTTTTAAAATATTTTTATTTATTATGATACACTTTCACATTAAAAAGGTTATAAACCAAGAAGTAGGAATGAGCAGATGTCCTTCATTTAATTCTGTTATTTTTCACAGTGTGGCTTTACCCGTATTTCTGCTCAATCTGTCGTCTAAGGACTGAAGAGATCTTACTTTTTTACCCCCCATAAAGTCTGTTTTTCTGTTCCCAGGTTAAGTTCCATCCCATTTCTATAATGCAGACTGTTACAAACACTCTCATCTATGGATATTTTCTAAATTATGAAGAACAATTCACAGTTATATGTACAATATTTATATAAACATTGGCCATAATTAAGTTATCCTTACATATACATATGACAAGGAAGATTCATCCTGGGCTGTTCCCTCATTTTGACTTTCCCCTTGTCTATCCACTTACTTAAGACCATTTGACGGTGGTATAAACTTGTATGACTCTCCAGATAAGGAATTCTGGGAGACCTGCACAATTCCCACACTTGCCAAATGAAGAGCCATGCTTCCTGTGAGCCAGAACAAAAACCTGTGTAATCCAACATTCTTTTTGATGGTAACCAACCAGTTGCCTCTGGAGAGCCCACCAACAGATGAGCAATTCCATCCTCCATCATAGCAAAAGCCCTCCTAATCTCAATGGGAAGTTCATTCCATACGGTAGGATCTACAACAGAGAAGGCTTTCCTCAGCACAACAGCCAAAAGATTTCCCCCTTGTTCCTCATCAACTGATTTACAGTAGTATAGAGCCTGTGGGGCTAAAAGTACTATTTGGCCATAATGACTAGTAGCCATTAGTAACTTCATTTTCTGTGAATTTGGCCTGTCCCCCTTTAAACTACCCAAGTTGGCAGCTATCACAGCACATTCTGACAGAGAATTCCATAGTTTACCTATGCACTGTGTGAAGAAATGTTTCCCTTTATTTATTCTCTCTTGTCTGTTCAGTGTCAGTGGATGACCATGGTTCCAGTCTTATGAAATATGGAGAAAACCTAGTCCTGATTCACCTTCTCTACATTTTCTTTTTCTGTCTCTTTGTTTTTTTAAATTGACTTTGTTGAATTTTTTGCATCTCCTATGTGCTCTTCTTGCCTACATGGCTAGACATGGGCCCTTTCCACACGTGGTTATTAAGGCAGGCCAATGCGTCCTGCCACGGAGGTCTTCTGCATGTTGGAGTGGACTAAGTTTGGTTTATTTACCTTCGTTCTGCATGTAATTCTGACTAAATGCACCTCCATGTGGTGGTAAAGTACGCTATTTGAAAACTGGAAGAAATCGGATTTCCAATTTTCCATATCGATCCAATTCATACTTTCACAGTGGTGCAGACACGTACATTCACACCAATGCAAATCGGTGGTCAGGGGAGGGCTCATGGGAGGGGCCAGGGGGTAGTATGGACTTTAGCACGTATGCAATGACGTACTAAACTATGCAAAAAAGGGGGGAGCCAATCACAGCTGACGGGACGGGGTGAGGGGAGTAGCGGGAATGGCCACGGCGGAGGCAGTGTGGATTCATGAACTCACACTCCCCCGAATCAGAATGGAACATATGCAGTACCTGTGCAGAAGGAAATGAGGGAAAGTCCACCTTGTTTCGAGCTCAGAAAATCCGGTAAGAAACAGCATGAACCGATTCACCAGCCTCGTGCGGAAAGGGCCATGGTGTCCCTTTTCTCTATGGGTTTAACCCAAACTTTGCTCTCTAACCCAAGTACTGTAAATATGCTTTCTCTGTGTATCTGCTAATATGTACCACATTGCTGTTGCACTATTACAGACATATAAGAGCTGTTTGCAAATATCAGAACTTGTGAGAAAAGAAAATGTGATTTGTGGATCCTTCTGTATAGGATGGATTAACCAAATCTGAAATTAATTCAAGCTCTGGGGTTCCTTCAAGTGCTTCTCCTGCCTTTCTGTTTAACATGTGTAGACTCTAGAACAGTGGTCTCAACCTGTGGGTCCCCAGATGTTTGTGGACTTCAGCTCCCAGAAGCCCCAGCCACTATGGTCAATGCTCAGGGCTTCTGGGAGCTGAAGTCCAAAAACATCTGGGGACCCACAGGTTGAGAACCACTGCTCTAGAACTAATGCTGGAATTTACGCAAGAACAAATGCTGAAGGCTTAAGTCTCTACTATTTTGGAATCCATTATCAAGCATCAGGCCTCTGTCAGGCCCCAGTAAACATACCTTCAATTCCAGCAAATGTGTCTCACTGCATGATTGTAAGAGGGTTTCTCAGTAGCTGCTCCCAGACTCTGGAACTCCCTTCCCAAAAAAAGGTCAGACTGGCACTCTCCCTGCCTACCTTCTGGAGATATCTAAAGACATTCCTATTCCGGCAGGCATTTAACACATAATTAGTATGTAGAATGGTGCTGTTTATTTTAATTGTCATTTGTATGCTGTTTTTAATAGGTATTTTAATATTTTAATATTGCTTTAATCACTATCATTGTTTAAAGTGTGTTTTAATTTTTGTATATAATAGTTTTAACTATGTTCTCTTTTAAGCTTTGTAAACCACTCTGAGTTCTCTCAAGAAGAAAAACAGGGAGAAATGAAGAAGAAGAAGGAGAAGAAGAAGAAGAAGAAGAAATAGTACTTAACAGTATTACTTAACTAATCCCATTTGATATCTCACTTGCCATTTTGTTAGATCCATCTAATTATTGCTAGTTACACTTTCATGTGAAGAACTTTTGTAAAGATCTCAAGAATAATTACATACACACACATGCCTGGTCTTTCTTCCAAGGAGTTCAAGATGGTATACACGTTCCTTCTCCATAGAGAGGAGAGTTAGTGGGGACAGGTTGTCACAAACTGGTCTCACCTTCTCTTCTGAAGGGGTGAGACTGGCCAAAAATTGTGTCTGCACTCCTTTGCAATAGTGCACTCCGTGCTCTCTCCAGAACACTTCCATTGCTGACAGGTGAATGTTTCTGTTTTTTAAAGATATTTCCATCAACCAAGCCCCAAACCTTTGTATCTCACAAATCACAAATGATCCCTCTTTTTGATAGGGTGGTAAGGGCTTTAGGCATGAGATGAGAAAGCAATAACTGCAAACCACAACAATGAGTGCATCCATATTGACTGAACAGTTACAGATTTTGTTCCTATTCTTCCAAATTTATACTGTTTTAAAAGGAACCAATCTGAAGAGCTGATATAAACAGTCTCTGATCATACCAGGAGCTGACAGAAAATATTCTGAGATAAACAAAATGTGTATGAATTCCCAAAATAAAATTGGAAAGAACAGGAATAAAATCTGAAAATTTATGGTCTTTTTAATCAATCTGGTTGTTGATGTTGTTATGGTCTTCAAGTCATTTCCAACTTATGGCAACTCTAAGGTGAACCTACCATAGCGTTTTCTTTGCAAGGTTTGTTCAGAGAGGGTTTGATTGCCCCCCTCTCAGACTGAGAGAGAATGACTTGCCCAAGATCACCCAGTGAGTTGCCATGGCTGAGTAGGGATTCAAACTCTGGTCTCCAGAGTTATGGTTCACTGCTCAAACTACCATACCACACTTGCTCTCAATCAGTCTGAATGCACCCCCAAATAACTTTTTTTTAAAAAAAGGTTTATGAGTCTAATATTAAAACAAGAAAAAAAATGTTTGTTAGAGTTTACAATTATTTCCCAAAATGCTTTGAAGAAGAAATTGATGGACAAGAAAGCTTCCAAGTCACTACACTCAGTCCTAGGTCCGGCTCCTGTATCTACCACAATTTTGCTTTCACTTTCTGTTCTCTACAAATCCTTGTACTTACAAATAAATGAAGCTTAGCCCTTGAACATCAACCACATATATTTAGTATAAGACAACATAAAACACTATTAATCACATATATAAATATAAAATTTCACAGAGCACTGTACTATCACAAAATGTTAATGAGTTAGTCAATCATATAAGCAGCTAACCAAGCTAAACAGCAAAACTGTAATACATTTATCTTAGAAAGAGTGAAAGTACCTATTAAATTTTGGGTAAATTGCCATTTATATTTAAGTCAACTGCCGACACTAAAAGCCTTATCAGAATAAAGCGGGGAGGGGAATCCCATCAATTATTTTATGCCCCTCCACCTCTATTCTGATCTTGGGAGAAAAGCTGCAACAATTTTTGAAAACCGCATTACTTTTCCACCCCACCTAAAGCCCTTCTCTTGCTTTCCTCTTCACCCTCTCCTTTACTCTCATTTCATACTTTTCCCCTTTCTGTAACTCGCTCAATGCCACGTGGCTCCAGCAAAAGTCTTAGCGTTAACAGCTCCAGAATTCTCTCCCCACACCTGAAGCTGAAGGCACAAGACACACTTCAACAGAACAGGCTGAATGATTACAAAAATTAAAACAACCATTTAAGGCTTTTACTACAAGGCAGCAAGTATCACATTTTTCATAACTTTGCATCTCAGAAATGCCTGTGGTAATGTGAATATTTTATCCGAGACGAATCCTCCATGCACCAAAGTCTGCTCTCTTACAGTGGCTTACAGCACTTTCCAGTTTACCACCCGAGAATGAATCAAGTAAGGTTTTATGACCCTAACTACAACATATGAAAAATATTAAAAGCATGCATGCTTTTAAAAATGCTAGATATACTTTAGTATAAAATATTCAACCACAATCCACCTGCCTGAAATTTTTGCAAGTCTCATTAAGATGTTTAACTGGACTACAGAGCATTGCAAATATGCAACATTTGATGTCAGCTGAAAGTTTAAGAATGTTTTATAAAGTGAGAGTAACAAAAAGCAGGGAAAACAATGAGAGGAACATCCTATAGCTGGTCATAGCTCCTATTCCTTCAGAAAATAAGTGCATAGAATTATCAGTTCAAGTTTTTAGCAACTTTGGTGTCTGGTCAGCAAACATTATTCTCATTTAAGTTTTCGTCATTAAGTTTTCTTCTATTACTTCAGGTCATTCAATACAGGCAGAGATTGCTTAACTTACCTGCTCTGCCTCTGTGAAAGTGATCCATCAAGAACACACACTAATGACTTTTCAGAAACAGGTACGCACCTGCACTGTGAGCTTAATTGTATTTGGATGGTGCTATGAGCATTCCAGGAGTGTGGTTGCTTAATTAGTCATTTGAGTAGTAGGCCTGAAGCACAGGTGGAAAGATTTTTCCAAACAAGCTATAGTACAATTTTGACTTCTTATATGTACAGTGGAACTAAACTTGAGTCTCAGCTCTGAGGAAACGGAAGGGTATAAATAAAATTAATGATGGCAACAACAATATTCACAAACTACACATAGGACAATAAATACAAACCTTATATACAGGACAGTAAGCATGACTGCACTCTTTGTTTTACTGTGAATGCCTGACTGTACTAATAAAGATAAGGCATCATGGCTACAATATGAATAAACGTTTGAAGCACTGTCCTAGGACTAGCAAGCACTGTATTCCAATATTCATCCTATCATGATATTCCACTAGGTAAGTCACCACTCTTTAGGCTAATTTATTTCATACAATTGTGAAGATAAAATGGGAGATGTAGCTCCACATAGAGTTTCTCCTTTTCACATGTGACTCATCATGGATACCCAATTAATTATTGGAGATAATATGGAAAGGTAACTCCCAAATACCTTTGTGTTGTCTGTGAAGCATTTTCTTTCAAAAAGGGGAAAGTCTAAACCTTTGCTCTCTTGTGAATGTGTCCTAACGCCTCAATAAGATAAAGTGACTTAGAAGGTAAGAGACACTTACCTGCCAAACTTTTATTCTTAGTTCTGTTTATGTGTGTATGTGCCTTCAATTGCCTGTCAACTTAGGGCAGTCTCATAAATTTCACTGGGTTTTCTTGGGCAAGGAATACTCAATTGTGGTTTTACCAGTTTCTTCCTCTGAAATTAGCTGACCACAGTCATAGGTATAATCTGTTTATACAGATTTCTCACCTAAAGCACAGGGGAAAGAATGTCCTTTTGAAGCTAGAAATAATTAGATCATAGTTCTACAAAATTTGGCAGGAGGAATGAGGAGCAGGTGTACATTTGGAACTACACTGAACTCTTTGTTTTCTAAAATGGCTAGAATTCAATTTGAATCCACTTGAGCTGTTGAACATGACAAAAAGAATTTATTCTCCAAACAGCTACACACGAATTGTCTCCTACAACGGAACCCCAATCAAGTGAGCTCCCTATTGTAGAAAATAGGTCTTGCAATGGGATACAGATATATAATATTGATTAGCAGTTGTCATTAGGCAGTTAAAGCCCAAGAGTGTATTTGTTATTATTTCCTCTTTCAAACACTTTTAGATGAACCTGCAGTTTCAACTGAAAATAACACAGAGCTAAAAACAATATGAATGTTTTACTAAACATTCTTGTAATGTGGTGTTCTAATTTTGAGTTAAAAATATTATCTGGAACATGCGCAACTCTCAGCCACACTTTTGAAACTCATGGTCAGGAAAACATGAACAAAAATGTTATGTGGATTTGTAACCACTGAGAGATCCAAACCCAAAGGGTGTTCACCAATGTCTTTTCTTCATCTTGAAGAAAAGTAGGGTGCCAGAGAGTCCTGTCCTAGGCCTGGCGTTGTTCAGCATCTTTGTAAATGACTTGGATGATGGAACAAAGGGCATGCTTATCAAATCTGCAGATGATACTTAATTAAAAGGGTTACCTAATACCCTAAAATATAACAGTCAGGCTTCAGAATGATCTTAACAGACTGGGGAGTTCGGCTAAAACTAAAAAAATGGACTTCAAATGGATAAATGAAAGGTACTACTTTACAGCAGGAAAAATGAAATCGATACATGTGGGATGGGGGACATGTGGCTTGACAGTAGTACATGTGTCAATATGGTGTGGTGCCCAAAAATGAAGGAAGTAATAGCACCACTCTATTCTGTTTTGGTCATATCTCACCTAGAATATTTGTCCAATTCTGGGCACCAGAATTTGAGAAAGACATAGACAAGTTAGAATATGAAAAAAGATGTGTGACCAAGATGATAAAATCTCTGGACACTAAGCCCTATGAGGAACTGTTTAAGCTTGGCTTGGGCCATTTTTGCACTACTCTGTTGTAGTGCTATTATTCCATTTTCAACATCCTATGGAATCCTGGGGTTTAGGGAGGGGAAATTAGAATTCTCAGCCAGAGAGTTCTTTGGCCTCAGGAAACTACAAAGCCCAGAATTTCATATAGGATGTTGAAAGTACAATAATAACGTTATAACAATGTAGTGTAGAAATGGCTTTGGTAAAGAGAAGATTTGGAGGTGATATGATAGCCATATTTAAATATATGAAGGGAATTTTCAGATATGATAGCTTCTTTAAATATGGTGACATATTTAAATATCTTTAAATATTTGAAGGAATGCCATGTAGAAGAATTTAGTCAGAATAATAAATTAATAAATTATTATTAATAATTATATTATTATTATGATTGTTACTATTCAAACATAAAAACAATAAGGTCAACATACAACCTAACATATCACAGTTCAATCATTCTGTTACACTCATTCTTGTTGAGTTCCTCCTCACAAGTCTTGGTATATACTTTACTAAATTTACATATCTATTTGTCATATTTTAAGTCACTAATCCTAACATTTAACTAATATAAAAGATATAAAGATCATCATTACATCAATTTTATGTATACAGGTAACTTGAATTAGAAAAGACACTTTTGTGTCTTTCTATAAACAATATTTGTCTTCATTCTTTAAAGCTAGCTGACACCAGCTCTCCCCATGTATTGCACATATAAAACATAAAAATGTCCCAATCATTTGTAAAACTGTCTAGTCTCCCCTCTTTTACTAGACACATTAGTTTGTCCACCTGTATCATATCAGCTAACTTGACCACCTAATTACTAATTGTTAGGAGTGCATTTTGTTTCCAGTTTTGTGCAAGTATGATCCTTGCCACCACTTTCATATATAATATATTTTTTGCCATGTTGGCTTAAAAAACCAACCATCTTCCAATGTTCTGAATAAGTACATTTTGAAAGTCAACTTAATTTAATTTTGACATTTTTTTTTCAATTTGTAAGGGTAGAGATTTCCCAAATTTTTAAACTTTTTCACATGTCCACCAAAGATGGTAGAATGTACCTCTCTCTGCCCACATTTCCAGCATCTGGGATAATATTTCTTGTACATGTTAAATAATTTTTCAGGTATCATATAACACACATAGTGCATCTTATATACATTTTCTCTTAGATCTTGTGATATTGTCTATTTCACTCTTTTTGTCCATGTTTTTTCCCATTGGGTCATTTCAAATTAATGCCCAATATTTTGTGCCCATTTTATCATTGTTTCTTTAACACCTTCTTCTCCTGATTCCCATTTTAGTAATATTCTTTAAATAATCTGTAGAGATTATTGTTCCTAATTCTGTACTTTTTATTGTATACGATTTAGTTTTAGTTCTATTTTTAATTTCTCTTTAAGTTGTTTATATAAAAGCCAATGGCAGTTTAATCCATTTTTTTAAAGTGTTTCCTGTGTTTTGATACTGTATCCTCCTTGGAATATCAACATATCCTTATGTGTAATCCATTTCTTTCATTATCTTCTCTCTTTTAAAAAAAGCTTTGTGAGGTGAGATCCATAAAGGTGTTTTAAGGCTGCATCTACATTTATATCTCTTCCAAATTTTCACTAATGATTTCCTTATATAATGATTGTTGAAATCTCTATTGATCATATCTTTGCCATACCATAAGTACACGTGCCACCCAAAATTGACATCTTCTCCTTTAAGTTGTAGTAGTCATTCATTCTTCAAATTCACCTAGTCCTTTAATTATTCTAGACAACTAGCATGGTATTGTAGTTTAGGATTTGGTAAATCTAGATCTCCTCTTTTTTTTTTTATCTTGCAGAATTTTCATTTTAATTCTAGGTTTCTTTACATCCCACACAAACTCTTGAGTATCTGTTTGACATTTCTTGAATATACTCTCATTGCCAATCATTGGGATGATTTAGAATACAAATAACAGTTTTGGTAGAACAGTCATCTTTCTTGCAGGTATTCTCCCTAGTATTGATAATTTTAAATTTTTCCAAATTTTTATACTTTTTAAAAAAACTTTGGGCCATACTTTCTCATAATTATTTCTATGATGTCATAATTTTGTCTATGTGAGGAGCTGGAGTAGCTCAGGACTTAAACTAAAAATCATCTCAGCCAAAAACTCTTCTTCTCCTTCTGTGCCCCTGCATACCTGAAGCTTCTACTATTTCGGCTTTTAGAGGACAATGAAAACGAATGAGTTTTGAATGAAATAAATGGGTAACAAATGAATATATGGACATTTGGAACTTATTTGTTACTACAGAAATAATTTTGGGATAAATAATGGATTGAAAAAAATGAGTCTCATTCATTTCAATTTTCTATTTTTATTTTTTTTTTGCCAAACATAGTGCTTACAATATTTCATAGAAAAAGTGATCCATGCTAAATTCTCTCCATGGCAACACCCTGCACATAGCCCTAAACTGTATATGCATGGCTTCTGCAGCTAGCTATCAGTGTTCTCGGCAAAAATTAAAAGTGTCCCATCAGCTTTTGCATTACCAGGAATAGATTTCAGCTACTGACACTGTTCCTTTTCTTCAGGATCAAGACCCGACATAACAAGGATGTAAACCTTCACTTTATTTCATTCTCAAATACAATAATAAACAAAGTCAAAATTATTTCCCTGCTTTGTAAAATAACAAGAATTTTAGCGCATTTTTAAAAAGTACTTGAAAATTGTATTTGTTTATTTTCATTTTCATTTTTTTTTTTTGCACAAAATTCATGGGTTGGTGGATTTGTTTTGCATAAAATATGAAGTTCTAGTGAAAAACATAGAATTTGTGCAAAACACAACTTATCTAGATAGAAGCATCAGATTTTGCTCTGCATCCTTAACTTGTTCCATATGGTTAAAGCTTTTCCAATTAAATAAAAAAAGTTTGATTTGCAGTCAGCATATGGAGCCCTGGTGGCGCAGTGGTTAAATGCTACTACTGCAACCACAAGGTTGTGAGTTCGATCCTGCCAGGCTCCAAGGTTGACTCAGCCTTCCATCCTTTCGCAGGTCGGTAAAATGAGTACCCAGCTTGTTGGGGGCAATTAGCTAAAATACACTGTAAACCGCTTAGATAACGCTAGTTGATAGGCGGTATAGAAATAACTGCTATTGCTATATATGGGAGATGCAGTGTATACAAACTGCACAAATTTGGATCCATTTAAGTTCTTCTGGACTTCTACTGTATTTAAATCAAGATGCTTGTATTGGTCTCATTCCAGCATTAATACAAAATTGTCACTCAGGAAGAGCTCCAGTGCAGAAAATGGAGCTAATGTCAAACATAAAAATGGTGAAGGACAGAATAGATAGGCATCATATTCAGTCGCGTAGGGATGGGGGGATGATGGGGGTGGTCCACCTCGGGTGGCAATGTTTTTGGGGCACCTTAGCCCATAGCCATGCCCCCTGCACCCTAGCCACATCCCCACATGCCCTGGCCATGCCCACATGGACTGCAGCCATGCCCCCGCACTGTAGCCCTGCCCCCTCCCCCCTCCCCTCTACACACTCCAATTTCCACCACTGACCATATTTGTCTTAGCAGCTTCTTACTTAATAAAAAAAATTATACAAGTTTATCAGTAAGGAAAGACGTTCTAAAATTAAAGCAAAATTATACATTTCTCTTGGCACAGAATTATAAAGGGTGGTCATATTTACTAACGTCAGAATCCCCTAATCCGATCCCAATCTAGCTGTATTGTGTACTTTAAGACAAAATTGTCTGAGATATGTTTGTTGTTATTGACAGCTAGCAAGTTGACTTTGACTTATTTTGATCCTATGAATGAGAGGCCTCTAAATCACCTGATCATGAACATTCCAGCTCAGGTCCCACAGAATCACAGCCACGGCTTCCTTGATTGAGTCCATCCATCTGTAATGCAGTTTTCCTCTTTTCCTTCCACCTTCTACCTTACCAAACTTTATTGTCTCTTCTAGTGAGTCATCTATTCTCATGACATGTCCTACGTATGGCAGTCTCACTTCAGTCATCTTGGTATCTAGGGAGAGTTCAGTCCTTGCTCTGGGACTCATTCATTTGTCCTTTTAGCAGTCCATTGTATCTGTAGAACTCTTCTCCAGAACATTTCAAATGAGTTGATTTTCTTCCTGTCAGCTTTCTTCTCCATCCAGCTTTTGCAAACATTCATAGAAATTGAAAATAACAATGGCATGGACAATTTTAACTTTAGCATTGATTGATGTATCTGGACACTTCAGGATCTTCTCTAGTTCCTTCACTGCTTCCTTCCTTGTCTTCTTCTGATTTCTTGACTGCAGTCTCCATTCTGATTAATGATTGGGGCAAGGTTTGGATTTCCCAACCATTATGGCCAATCACCATGCTAACTGCAGGATTATGGAAGTTCTAGTCCAAATAAAGGTAGTTATTCTAAGACCCACATTTTGATATATTTGAGTCAAAAACTATATTGCCAAATTCAATGACATATGAAAACTTTAATCACATTCTGATCTGCGGATTAGTCTGAACACTGCAGATCTGATCACGTCAGTTCATATCAGACATTGCAAAGAGATTATTAAACCATCCCCAAATTGACCCGCTAATCCACTGATCTTAACCTCTCTAACCTGCTGTCTCTAGCACTTCCATTTCCCCCCTCTTATATTAATCTTATTCAGATGCTTGCTAAAGGTGAGGTAAAAATGTTTGAAATAAACTTTATGACACAAGTCTCAACAATAAAGATAATAGTTTTACATTGTCAGGGACTGATATAAGAGAAAGAGAGCAAGACCATACCTTTTTTTTTTTTTTTTTTTTGAGGAGACTAAGCCTATGCAGTAGCCCACCAATTTGTTTCCTGGCTAGCTCTAAGAAGTCATTCATTTCTATCTCTGCATGTCCTCCCTATTCTTCAACACTGCAGATTCTCAGGGTAAAAAGGTCTTTCAATCATTAATAAAAACATAAGGTGGAAATGTTTAGGTAATACTTAATACAATTACTCTCACCAGTATTAATTATGTTCCTGTTCCATGCAATAAGTCTTTTTCAAAGTGTGCAAATAATCTGAAGACAGTAAAAAATTGGCACCAGAAACTTGAAATCATTTAAAGTGAGTAACTGTTTCTGTGCTACCCTTTTACCTATTCTGGGATGCAAGCAGTGGAGTATCTAGGTTCAACAACACCTAGGGCAAGCGTGGAAGTTGCGCCCCTAGGTGTTGCTTCTCCTGCCACTGCCACCCTGGCCTAAGGAAAACCCCAGTGAGGGCAGCAGTGGCATGCCCAGGTGGAAGAGTTGCGGCCGCCACCACCGCCATTTCCGCACTGGTGGACGCCAAGAACTTCCTCGGCGGGGGTGGGCCAGGCCCAGGTGGAAGGGCTGCTTCTGCTGCCACTGCTGTTGCACCAGGCTGAGAACAACCCCAGAGGGTGCAGCAGGGGTGGCAGGGAATGCTGCTTTCAGGCTGCACTGGTGGGCCGGCTGTCCCAAGCAACGAGGCTGGGAGGCACAGCGTTTTTGCACCCCCTGACATTGGGGACCAGGGCACATGTCCTACTTGCCCCACCTTAGGTACGCCTCTGGATGCAGGGCCCACACTAAATCATTTCTTTTACAGTGGGCACTCAGTATCCACTAGGCTTTGGTTCCAGGACTCTCTGTGGTTACCAACATTTGTGGATGTACAGTGGTGTACTAAAATGGGGTCCGCTATATAAAAAGGCAAAATCAAAGTTTGCTTCTTTGCTTTTTTTGCCTTTTTAAAATATTATGTATTATATTATATATTTTTATATTATATTTATATTTTCAAGCTGAAGTTGGTTGAATTGGTGGATACAGAAACTATAGATATATGGAGGGCCAACTGTATTTTATCAGGTTGAACACTCTTTTTGCTTTGGAGAAAAAATATAGGTAAAATAAATACTGAAAAGTTCCACTTTCTTTCTCTCATCAATTAGCATTTCACCATCTTTTCCACACAGCAAGACCCAGCACTTCCTCTTTCTCTAAACGTAACTAAACTCTCCCTTCAATTATTTTTAACCTCTCTTGCAAGTCGGAATATATTCTGAGTTTATGTGTTCCTGACTTTTGCCCTCCAAACACTAACTGCCCATTTGTTGTTGTTGTTGTTGTTGTTGTTGTTGTTTTTTTAGTGATTTGAATACCTTCTAACATTCCACAGATGAAACCAGGACGTAAGCAGCCAAATGGCATCAGATTGGTCAAGATGGCAAAAGTTATTAATAAGAGTGCAGCCGTTTGCTTTTGGATGACCCAGCTGGGAGGGGCAAGATTGCACCTCCTTCCCTACCTCTGCTGAGTTAATTGAAAGCCAGCTATGTTTGAACTTGAACATAATATATAGCAAACGAAGTTAGCTGAGGAAAATGAGGAAGGTAAGAAAAGGAAAAAGAAATGGAGGCATTTTAAAAGCAGCTGAATAAAATGGGGCAACAGAAGACTAATTGGGCCTGTCACTCCCAAATTTTATACACGTCCCTTTTAAATCCCATCTTATCTCATCTAAAATCTCTTTACTCAACTAGCCCCCCTTTTTCTCATCTGAATAATTGTCCCTTCAATACCCCATAAAGTCCCTTTTCTTTTATGACCATAGAATCTCACTAGTATTTTCTTTATCTTATTGAAATCAGCTTCTCTGTCCAAAGGGCATATCCAGCTACACTTGACTTTTTCAAGTCTAGAACCAATTCAATAATTCTTCAGTGCATCATTTCTCACATGACAAATATTTCCAGAAGATACTGGTTTCTGCATTATTGTTAATTCTCTCACAATATATTATTAATTAAGTCAGTGGTTAGCAATGGTTATGATGGGGTATTGAGCTTTCTGGGGGGGTTTTCCCAGAATTATCATTTTATTTTATTAGGCTATTTCTTATTTCTTTCAAAACAAATGACACTGCTGTAAAACAGTTATGGAACTCTGCAAAGAATTGCCTACATTTAATTCCTTTACAAGACCAGTAAAGTCTTGAAAGGTGTAGTTACTGATAAAATTAGGGTATAATAACTAATCGCAATGGAGAATTCAGAGAGATCAATAGCCCTGTAAACGAGAGTACCTCACAGGCCCATTTTGCCCCTCACTTTGTCCTTCAAATTTCATATCAATGCTTTGTGTTCCTAAGAGCAACTGTATGAATAGCACTGCATCCAGTATGCAGCCAGCCTTCCACTCTAGGATCTATACGAGCAGTTTTCCAGATGGAATTTGGAAAGAAAGCAGCATTTGTGTATAATACTTAGCTTCTTTTACTTCTCAAAGTCATTAAAGGAAAAAAAAATGCATGTAACAGTGAGGGAGGAGAGGGAAATGGGAATAGCTGTTCTTGTTTGAGAGTGTGGATGGAAATTGGAGTGGAGTCTGGCTCTTAAGCAGAACATTCACTCATCAGGGGTGGTTTACAATGGCCAGAGACAGAGTCTAACAATGGGAGGCATGTTGTAAATGGAGAGGTTTTGTTATGACAGCCAACTCTTCTACAGATGGATTTTAAACAAGGAGCATGCTACATACACACACACAGATCCCCTTAGATGTGATAGTGGTTTTTGTTTGTTTGTTTGTTTGTTGGAGGGGGATTATTTTGCTTCTTATATCTACATAATCATTTTAACCTTATTTCATTTTCTTATGCAGCAAAGCAGAGTTTCAAAAGTTTTCTTCCTACTGGTTGAGATTACAGAAGTTTCTGCACATTTTTCAATTATTTTTCACATTTTGTGGGCTGCAATAATATTCTGCCCCTAAAACAATTATATTTTACACAAAAACAATGTATTGTTGCATGAATTTTTGTGCAAAAATGCTGGCTGATTTGTATTTTTTATTTTTTGGCAAATAGGTCTCTAAAAAAACCCCTCACACTGGTGTCTTTCAATAGGGCGTCTTGATATGTTAAGACACTATTTCTCATCAAAGACAAGAACATTTGTGAGTATTCTTTAAAATCCAGATATCTAAGCTGGATTTAGAAAACAAAGAGGTGCTATGGATCATATTTCAAGCATGCATTGGAATGGAATGTATCAAAGAATGTCAGAAGATACTGAACTAAGGTACTTTACAGATTGCAGAAAACCTTTTGATTGTGTAATCATGGGAAATAGTGGTTCATTCTAAAAGATATGGGTGTGTTGCAGTCTGATTGTCTTGATTGTCTTAACCTCCATTCTGGACAAGAGGCCACTGTCATGAGGTAAGATGGAGAAACAGAATAGTGTCCCACTGTCAATGAGGTCAGACAAGGCTGCAATTAATCACCCCTATTTGTTTTATTTATGTTGTTGTTGTTGTGTGCCTTCAAGTTGTTTCTGACTTATCACAACCCTAAGGTGAATATTATCACAGAGTTTTCAGGGGCAAAGGTCAGCCAGTGGACTTCTATGGCCAAAAGGGCTGTCGAACCCTGGTCTCAAGGGTTGTAGTCCAATGCTCAAACCACTACACCACTGGACGTATACGGAAAGCAGCATTAGACTCAGAGGAACAAGGTAAAAAAGTTGGGGGAAAGGGACATCACCAATTTAAGATAGACAGATGACACCATATTGAAAGATAAGGATCTGGAATGACTGTTGATGAAACTTAAGGAAGTAATTGCAAAAGTAGGCTTACAGTGTAACATTAATAAAAATAATGACTACAGATAATTACAGAAAAAGTGGTTAATGAGGACATCAAAATAATTAAAGATAGTTAAAGATATTATATACCTATAACATCTGAAATTTGGTGCTGAAGGAAAGTTCCATGAGTACCATAGACTCCTAAAATTAAAAAAATGAATGGAGCTAATCAGGCCTGCACTCTGAAGCAGGGTGGATTAAACTGAGGCTGTTGTACTTTGGACATGCCATGAAATGACATGACTCACTAGAAAAGAAAATAATGATCAGGAAAGGAGAAGTCTGTAGGACAACTGGAAGACCACATTACTGGTGGTTTGACTCAATCAAGGAGGTCACAGCCCTGAGTGTGCAAGACTTGAGCAAGACAAATGATGACCAGGGCTCTTTGAGGTCTCTACTGTGTGTGTGCGTGCGCATGTGTGTATGTGTCTGTACATGCCTTCAAGTCGCCTGTTGACTTATGGTGACCCCATTGATTTCATAGGGTTTTCTTAGGCAAGGCATACTCAGAGATGGTTTCACCAGTTCATTCCTCTGAAATATAGCTTGCAGCATCTGGTATTCATTGATGGTTTTCCATCCAAGTATTAATCAGGGCTTCCACAATCTGGTGTCTTTAGGGTGTCTTTAGGGTAAAGCTGGTGTCTTTAGGGTAAAGTACCACAGTAAGAGCAAGTCGATTTGAGGGCAAGCAACATCAGCAACAACCCTTTATATCCCTAGTTGGCAATGTGTTAAATTTTTGGCTAGGCGGTTGTCCTGCAGATATTCTTTAACAGTGTGCTACCCAGAAATCTGAAGGAATCTTTCAATAAAAATAAGCACACAACCTTCAAACATGACCATCAGTGTTATGATCTATCTAATAAAATTGAACTGGATAATTGATTATCCCTAGAATTGCAGCAGCAGCAGACAAACTTCTGCTGATGTTCTTTGCTGGTTCCAGATAATGGGATGCTCAGGGATTAAACAGGATATGCCATACTTTTTTTCTCATGGATACAAAGCACATTGACATTGAAAATGCTCTGAGATCCTTGTGTTGGAAGTTAAAGGAATAAGCTGTACTCCCTTCCAGTAAAACAGGAAGCAGAGAGGAATTTTGCCTAGAAGTCCAAAGGCATGGCTGGAAAGGTTCAGATTCAAGAAAGGATAGTGATCTATAACTGAACAATAAGTTTTACAACGTCAGACAGAAACATACCTGAAATGTGAATAATCACAGACACCTTCCTTCTGTTTCAACAGAAGATCGAAATAGTATCTGCTTTGATTAAATGGCCATGAGTCTTTGATTAAGTGCATTTTGTTCTAAAAGAGTGAGACTCTGAGGCAGAAACTCTTTCTTCAAAGCCTATGGACAAGATATGTTCAGAGCTCAAACATCAATTCGACTGGTAAATTTTCTTTGACAGCCTAAACACTGTAACTCTAGAATATGAGTTCAGCTTGTCCTCCTCTAAGAAGATACATGAGCCTGCCCAGGTTTTAAGAATCTTAGAGAAGGGCTTTGGTTGCTCAGTCCCATTATTTCCACAGACCCATCTGGTGAAGACACAGCAAAGGACCCTCTCAGAGGCTGATTTCAGGCTCTGCAGTTATCTGCCATAGAAGGCTAGAGTGGTCCCCTCTCTGATCTCCTTCGTCTTGCAGGTAAAGAGTTTGTTATTTAAACAGGCATTTGGCAATTAACTGGTTGTGCAGAAAGGTCTTTTAATGGGTTATATGCGCTGCACCTTTACTCTTAATATTATGTTTAAAAAAATTCATATTGTTTTAAGTTAGTGGTGTTTCAATGGGATAGATTTAAAACAAAACACTTACCAATATTGGCTGGGTTAGCTGTACTTTAATTTCAATCCATGTTGTAAACAGAAAGCTAGGATATTAAAGAAAGAAAGGAAGGTACACAATGTTGAGGAGAGGACAAGGTTTCACAAATGTACCTTCTTGTTGTACAGAAATCATGTACTTCTTGGTCAGTGAAAAGTTATTAAAATTACTTATGAATCCCTGTTACAGCCTTCCATTATTGCCAGAACTAGTAAAAAGGCATACAACTTCACTTTTAGCAACAATGCTCATAGAGTCTGTAACCCACATCCTCTTCATCTGAGCAATGATAGTGGTTTGTTTGTTTGTTTGTTTGTTTCAGAGAGAGAGCAATGCTCATAGTGTCTGTAACCCACATCCTCTTCATCTGAGCAAAGACAGTGGTTTGCTTGTTTGTTTGTTTCAGAGAGAGAGAGAGCAATCTATGTGTGAAAACATAAAAAAAAAATATTTTGGCTGTCAAAGAAGCATGGGTTCACTCTTCCAGTTCTAGCTATCACTGATTTGGTTGGCTAGTAGTGATGTTGAAGCTTCCTTGCATATATTTTGCTTTGATGGCCCAGACTAATAGATTTATATCCTGGGTAGAAAACCTTTGCTTTATCACTTAGATCAACTAGAAGAATGATAGGATTTGCCAGAAAAAAACTATTGTGTGAGGCACAGAGACCACAAAGAAGTAGAAATGGTCTTAATGTTTCTGTTCTGAAATTTCTGCAGCCAAGAAACAAACTGTCCTTTCAAGAAAGCCCTTCTTTTAGAAGTGATCAACTTGATCCTGCTTCAGAAGACCAAGAATATGACTTCCCATGACTCCATGCTCCCATGCTAACACTTGAAGGAGAAAAGACAGTTTGCTCAGGTATTTTTGCTTCACAGAGGATTTCAAACAGGAGAGAAACAATGATACAATTTAATCTTCCGTGCAATAATATAATATAATATACTATAGAAGAAAGACTCAGAGATTTTATAGTCTTGGGTAACAGGTTGCCAGTTTTTGGAGCTGCATAAGACCATTCAGGCCCAGACTGACCTATGGCCAGATGATTTTTCTTGTTTGCTTGCCTACTGGTTTTGGAGTGTGGTTGGTCAGGAGTATATTCTCATTTTTATCTGGAATAAATAAGGTGGGATTTGTTGGTTAATGTCTGGAACGTACTTTTGTGAGTGTCCAGAGGCATACTTTGAAAGGTTTCCTTAAACTCCCTCTCTGTGGCTCTATCATTGTGGAGGCTGTGGTCAGGTTCTTCATTGCAGGGCATTTTGATCAGTTACAGAGCCTGTATGACAGGGATGTTGAAGGGCTCTCTTTAGCTCTTACATGTGTGAAGGATAAGGCTGGAAGTATAGCCAGCATCACCCACAAGCCCTCACTGAATTGGCTGACAAAGAGAGATCTTCTGATCCTTCAGTCTGGCATGCAATTAAAGGTGGAACTTAATTAGATGGACATACAAATGTTTTTGTATACCTATTCCTTTCCCTTGTAAATTAAAAAAAAATTATTGCTTCTTTTAAATTCAATAATCACGTAAGAATGCAAATGAAAGAACTGTCAGAGAAAAGTTAATTTCTGCAACAGAATTATTCACTGAAGATTCTCATCTCCTAGACCACGCTCGAATGTCAAACTCATGGTAGAAACTAAATTAAAATACATTGCATATACTCAGAGGTTAATTTCTTAGTTCTGTCATGCCACAAAAGGATTATGTGAGTAGGCTTATCTATCAAAAGCACCTTCACTGAAATCAATGAGGAAAATCAAAATGATCAATTAATTATTCTGTTCACACCAAACATTTGCATGACACTGGTTGTTGTTTATTTGAAGCCTTCACACTATTTTATTTGAAATGTGCATCCATCTCTCCTTATCTCCAGCTGCTGACTTTTAAATAATCCTTCCTTCTGCCTAACAGCCAATATTTCCACAGGAAAACACACGCTAAAGTTAGCACAAGGGGCTTCCAATTTTTTTTTAAACAGAACATAAAAAGTTGTGCTCAGGAGAATTCTGA
This sequence comes from Iguana delicatissima, assembly GCA_948472985.1. Taxonomy (NCBI): domain Eukaryota; kingdom Metazoa; phylum Chordata; class Lepidosauria; order Squamata; family Iguanidae; genus Iguana; species Iguana delicatissima. The sequence goes on along the minus strand of CAOKZL010001326.1, from coordinate 250,802 downwards.
GGAAGTGATCTGCAAGTGTTCATATTTGCATATTAAATTTTGCCATTTTTGTAATAAAGGAGATTTCATGATCACTCAGAACAAGACTAGAAATAATCATTTTGGTTTGAATTATCTTGGCCCTAGTTTACTCCATTGCCTGTGTCTATTAGGATGCAATCAGCAAAACTTCAGAGAACAGCAGAATTGCTTGGCCAAAAGCTGTTAACAGGAACTGTGCAGGCAAACACACAGAGGCACACAGATTAAAATGACAGGTTCAGAGTTGATACACCTTAGGGCCTTCTCTAAAAGTCAGGTTAAAACAATGCAGAGTTTGTTAGCTATTTTCAGGTAAATTCATGCTAGATTTAATCACATCTGGCAGATATACAGAATTGCAAAGATTAACAGATGAATCATTGCATCTTTCATGAATAAGATCATATCCAGATCATATTAAAATAAATATCATATTAATATAATGTTGCAGGAGCCCAGAGAACACAGAGACCACAGAGAAAGAAAAAGAGTAATTTATTACGCGCGGGCTTTTGGTTGGATGTTTCCAAAAGACCAAAAGCCCTGAATTCAAGTTTCGCAGCTCTTTTATAGACAAAGTTCAGAGCATACACAGAGATCACAGGCAAAGATCACAGGCATATCTCAGTCCGCCCCTCTGGGGTCACAAATACCACATGCTGTTACCAGCTAATTACCCCCGCGCTCAGAAAGTGCTTATCTACAATCTACAATTACCGCTGCCAGTCAGTAAACAAACAACACACCGGCTATGTGACACACAAACAACATCCTAGCTACGTGATACATTGGCTCTCGTGACCTTTTTACCCTTCTTAAATCTTTCTCCGTTCCTCTGACCTAAGCCCCCAGCTTCTACTTTATTTCTAATTTATTATTTCTAATTCATACCTATATCAATAAGACCACTGAATTAATAACAGATATATATGTTTGATACTACTCACATAAGAAAAAACACAGTAAACATTTGAATACAGAATACTTGAATGAAAAAAATCAAAGGCTCCTTCAAAGCCTACTGTTTCTGATATGGTATCATAACCTACCATAGCATTTGCAACCACTGAATTACAAGTAAGTTACCTACAATAAGTTGCATTTTTTGTTTTTGTTCCATGGCTGCAGTAAAGTTCAAACATAATGTAACAAGTTTCAAACATAATGTAACAAGTGAGAACAAAACTTTTTTGGTGTAACAAACAGTGTAACAAACTGAGTTTGAATATTAGATTTGAAAATTAATTAAATTAAGTGTCTGACTCAGCATAAGAGAAGTGAATGAGAGAGAGAGAGAGAGACAGACAGAGGAGAGAGACAGAATGGTATTTTAAAAATGTCATAAATAAATAGTCTGTTGTGTTTGAGGAGAACCCCCCACAGATATCTAGAAAGATTGGTCAGAGAATCAAGAATTCTTAATCTGAATTTTTTCAGAGCATCTGAGCATATGTAGTATATTTTTCTGAACAAATGAATCACTGCATCCTTTATGCTCTTCCAGTATCAATCAAGAAGTATAATGGAAAGATCGGTGTAGAAGAGCACAGGTTTGCATGCAGGAGAAGGGGGATTAAAAAAAAAAAAAGAACATGAAAAGTGTGGAGATGGAGAGAATGGTAGTAGCCAAGACAGACAGACATGGTGAATGGGTTTAAGGAAAATGTTTTAATTAATTAAGTGCATAGCACTGTTTGAACAAAATTACAGAGGATTCATTGCAGTTCACCTCTAATAATATTATGCAGTTCTGCATATTATACCATAATACATAATAGAAACAATCCAGAATATAATCAGTAGAGGAGAAGAAGCCACTGAAGGGAATCACAGTGCACTCTCATCCCCTAGAACAGTGGTTCTCAACCTGTGGGTCCCCAGATGTTCGTGGACTTCAGCTCCCAGAAGCCCCAGCCACTATGGTCAATGCTCAGGGCTTCTGGGAGCTGAAGTCCACAAACATCTGGGGACCCACAGGTCGAGAACCACTGCCCTAGAAAGACTCCAAACATGTTTCTTCCATAGAGGTTCATGTTGAGTTGGGACATTTGCCTTCCTGGCTAAGGGTCTGGAGGATTTGAGAGCTTTGGTTTCTTCCTAGGCAAACAAGTCACCTCCTCCTTTTCCATTCCAAGCCTCATTTTTAACATTCTTTTCCATGTTTTTCTTTCCCAAACTGAGCTCTTCTTCTGGTGCACAAACCTAGCTCTTCTGTTCTGAACTGGGCTCCAAAATTTCTCTTTGTCCTTCTCCCACCTCCCCTCACTCTCTTCACATGGATTACCCTGTGCTTCACTTCCCATGTTCTAATATTTCTTGTCCTGGGGCTACGATCCTTCCTGTTTTCCTGGATGTGACATAGGGAAAGGCACCCACCATAACAAATTTGAAAAATCCAACAAATTCTAACAACTTTCACTAAGGATACTTTTAACTCCAACATTAACTGAGTAATCTAGTGAGTTGCATGAAACCAGCAGAAAAATCTAGCAAATTAATAACCTAAATGTCACGGTAAAGCTTGGTCTTAAGTTTTATTCAATTCGTTTATTTATAACAGACAGGAACAAAACAAACAAAAACAACCATGAGTAATGCACCATGCACTGTTACAGTTATTTTCACAAAATTGCAAGCAGTTATGACAAATTCCTTACAAAAACATTAAAATGAATAGGAGGAACAAATTACTAAGAGAGAGTAAACTTCCAAGCTTTGCTCTAGCCATTATAGCTTCCTAGGATGGCTCCAGATTTGAAGGCATCTTGGAATAATGTCCTCTGAAGTACATGCTTCTATGAGTCCTAGTGGGCTTACCTGGTGATGCTGGTAAAAAGGGGCAAAGGTAGGTGTCATTTATGGAATACTTGGGGAATAGAAGCTCCTCTAACATGCTGAACTCTGCTCTGTAGCTTCCATGTCAAAATGACCACCAAACAATCCTGGCAGCAAATAATCAAAGTAGAATGGAGCTAGCCTTCCAAACTTCAAATCTAAGCAGTCAGAGACATGATGGCAGAAAGGCATAGGGGATGAGATAGAAATATTCACCAGTCCAAACCAGGCGTTCTAGCCGCTGCTTGTTCTTAAAGTTACATCAGGCTAGTTATGTAAACATCTCATATTGCCATAATGAGTCACTGCCAGGAAGAACTTTAATAAGTTTACCCATTTTAAAAGTGATTATGAAAGGCTAAATCCAAGGTTAGTCCTATTTAAGTAGATCCATTGAAATGAATGGATAAAATGAATGGTTGTTAGTTATTTGATTTTAAGGAGCCTGGTTTAGCAGTACCAATGCTGTATTTAGTCTATAACAAATATCTTATTGGTAGGCCACAAAACTCAATCCTAATAAAATATAGTCTAAAAATAAATGCTAATAATCTACAAACACTTCTCTCTTACTCTTGTATAGCTGTTACCTAGACAATCCACTATGGTATGAGGGGGAAAATTGGCTTGTTACAAAAACAAAATGTTTTTAAAGTAAAAGTTAGAATCTGAACCATTGTTACAATTATTCAGTTACTTGGAAGTATTTATGCTGCTAAAAACTAGACCAAAAGGAGCCAGCTATACAGATATACATTAGTTTGTGCATTGTATTATGGAAGCGTAATCAATCAAGTAGACCACGACTGATTAAGAAAATCTAGTATGGATTGGAGATGGTTAAGCCTGCAGCCTCACAGAGTACTTTTTAAAATAGACAGTGTGGTGGTAATTTGGTGAAAACCTGTGATTTGGGAGGCCAAGTGATAAAAAATTCACAATTCCTCCCAATCCATGCTCTTTCCTTATCCTCTCCTCCATGTACACTTGCTGCAGAATCACTCAACATTTCCTTTAACGTGTTTTTGGGTTTTGTACATCTCTTCCAGCGACTAGGCTAATGTAAGTACACAAAGCATGCACGTCAAACATGCATAACTGGCAGCCAGCGTAGTGGTGACATGGGGGGCAAAACAGGTGAATTGCTTGCCATCAGAATTCTATCTTATCCAGTCATATGTTCCTTCAGCATCCAATATTTCTAGCATCACAGTGAGAGAGACACTGGAAAACATTTGCATCTAGAACTCATATTCACATTCCCTTGGTTACTTTGCCTGCCCCCTTTCTTTGGATGTCTAAACTTGTTATTTCTAAATGTTAAACTAACGTTTTAAGTTATCACAACAACAGGAATTTGAGAATTACACAGCAATTCCATGGGGAGCAGAATTCTGATTTATGAATAATGCAACCCATAGCAACACACCTGTGGCCAGCCATCATTTATTTTACCTGTCATTTACTTAGCTTTCTCCTCCAACTTCATTATTGGGCATTTTGTTGAATAGGTTAGGTATTTTAAGCTGGGAAATGGGTTCTTTCAGTATTAACCACAAGCCCTAATATACCAGAGCTTTTGGCTACCACTCTAACAAAGCCATTAGAATCTGCCCCATATGCTCCTGTCAGAATAGTTTATTTTTAAAACAAGTGAACAACCCTACAGATTTGCTATCTCCCATATCCCGGTGCAAGTTCCTCATTTGAAAAGCCCAGACTGCATAACTTCTCAGTATTGGGAAATTATTGTAGTAGTGATGAAATATAGTGAGCCCAATGTTTAAGTCCAGCATAATTCAAGAAAATGCAACTCTGGTGGAAATTCACAAGAATTGTGGAATTTTTAAGGGAGCTTCTTAGTTTTGGATCACATAATAATGGTGAACCAAACAAGTGTTGTTTGCTTGTTCATTCTCTCTCACTCACATACACAAAATAAGAATTGTTCTTGTCCATATATCTCTTTTAATAACAAGACACTTTGACTGTATTAACAACTAGCCACCTAAGTACAGCAACAAGAACAGGAACACTAGCTTTGGTCAACTACAATTGCAAAGGTGGTCAGTTCTGATGGACCTGTAGCCAGTTATTTAACCCCTGGCACTTTTTGGAGGTTGCATAAAATACCAAAAATATACTCAAAGTGGGGGGACAACAACTACACACTGGTACGGGCTGGAAGTCAAATAAAACGAGTATCCTTTGACATTTTAATAGTTTGGGGAGACAGGGCTGTAACATATTTCAAAAGTGAATCATTTTTCCTGGAAGCTTCCAAAGAGGCAACTTACCCAGTTTTTGGCAGAAAAGGGGAGCCTGAGGGTATCACAGGATGCAAGACCACACTTTGTCTAGCCGTGAATTATTGGATGTACATCAGTACAGTATGATTAGAACACTATAACGATTCTGCAATATCATATTAAAGACTATTATCACAATTATGGCTCCTAGGCTTTGTTCTGTTGTTGTTGTGTGCCTGCAGGTCATTTCCAATGAGGACCTTTCCTCAGAAGCCTCCCATTTTGGCATGGGGACAGGAGAGGAGTGGGACCGCAACAATGCTTCTGCATGATGTCGTTGCACTCCTGGTGGCACAATCATGGATTAAATCATTGACAGGTTTTCCCCATCAGTGCGCCATGATCGCATGACCATCCCACACTTACCTGGCCTGCAGAAGCACTGGAAACGCAATGGAGGTGCTTTGTGCCCCAGCGCAGCCTGGGAAAGTGCCTGGTTGTACTGAGAAAAGAAGAGGCATCTCCCTCATGCTTCCTTCGGCAGTGAGCCAGCCAAAGGAGGAGAGCGTTTGCATCAGTGCTCTCATCCCAGCAAAGCCACCATCACGAAGATGCTGGGACAATGCTGGAGATAGGTAAAGTGCAGAAAGGGCCTAAGATCTTAAGGTGAACTTATCATGGGGTTCTCTTGGCAAGATTTGTCTACAGGTTTGCCACTGCTCTGCCCTGAGGCTGAGAGAGTATGACTTGCTCAAGGTCACCCAGTGGGTTTCCATGGCTGAGTAGGCACTGGAACCCTCGGCTTCAAATGCCACTCCAGTACTCAAATCAGTACACCACACTGGCTCTCTTCTGACATATATACATAAACATACACACACAAATACATGCATACACACACACACACACACACACACACACAAGCTCTGTAAATAATTTTCATATATTAAGATTTCTCCTCTTTGCTCAGGTGTCTGTGCTATAAATGCTTCAGCCACAGTGTGGGATCTGATGCTGAGAAAGCATGATTTGCCTAAGGTCACTCAGTGGGTTTCCACGGCAGAGTAACCATTAGAACTATGGCCTGCCAAACTCCTAGTCCAACACTCAAAATGTCCATTCCCAGCCTATAACTAGATATTCACTTTACCAAGGACTCAACTCACCACTGTTACCCTGCATTCCATATTTTGAGTGTTTTCCAACAGCACCTTAAAACCTCACACCTCTCCACAAAAAATCTGTTTAGCTTTAGTTGTAAAAGCAAGAAATATTTAAATTGTGTAGGATGAATTATCTTAAAATAAGAATCACCAAAAAACAAATTGTAAATAGAGGTTGCAATATTATTTGGAATTTTATTTGTGGTGTGATTAAAAATACAAGCAATTAACCAGAACAGAGGGCCAAGTTGATCCCGCAATTAACATCTGATGCAATCACAACAGCAATATTATTCACTTGGCACTAATTCATACATTAACTGCACCAGGACAGTACAGCTATTGTTAGCATATGAAATCTGGACCTGCTACTTACTGTTTTATAGTAGGCCAAAAGGTATAAAAATATCCATAAAGAGAAATGTTGATCGTAGTTAAAAGTGAGTAAGAATGTGGGAGATAGAAAACTTCTTTTGATGTTGTTTTCAATACTGGAGACAAGAGAAATCTAGAAAAAAAATTAGAGTGAAATATTTGTGCAAATGAGAAAAATAAAGTGGAAAAATCTTGTGATGGGATCCCATTTGATATTTTGAGCATATATATCAATAGTGTTTACAGAGATGGTGTGTTTACTTTTGCAACCATCTGGCAAAGAAACAAAGAGTTAAGTGATAGAGCGGAAATCATCACTCAGGTGTATATGATTAATTGGAAACTTTTCAGCTTCCTGGATTAAACTGAATTTTAAAGAGAGAGAGGGAGTTAGAAAGAAAGATAAATTGATAGGCAGCCAATGCATTCATAGTGCTTGTAGGAATCTGTTTCCACTGAATAATTTCTACCTTTGTATTTAAAGAAAGATACTCTGCAAGAAATCCACGTGGATTTCACGTGGATAAAGCAGACTCTAATCCACAAAAGTTTAAGCCACAGTAAATTTGTTAGTATTTAGGATGCTATGAGATTCTTTGTTGGTTTTTATACAATAAACAGATCCATCCCTCTGGAAACTGTTTGCTTAATTCAACTGGATGTATAAAACCAATGTTTACTATGTTGTCAGCATCAAACTAGACAATACTTTCAAGATGTAGTTAGCAGCTCCTTCTTTCTTACTCTAAACTGAGCACAGGAGACCTGATTCACAGCAAGGCCTCAGTGTAGGGGTTATATAATCTTTAGCCCTTCTCCGGCTGTATTGATCCTAAAACAGACACAGCCTCTACTCCAGCAGATTTTATGGTCAGATGATGATCTACATGTTTAATACAGCACTTTTTGACATGAAAAATTGGAGCCACAGGGTTGTAGTCTGAATCAGCACTGCAGTAGTGTACAAAGGCTTACAGTCCTCCTACACTCAATTTTAGGAGGAGAAAAAACCCACCACCACCCCTTAGTTACCTCTCTAGTCTAATTTGACTCTCAGTGACTCTGCTGAGTAATTGCTCTTCCTTTTAAACATCTAATTGAAAACACTATTGATAACATAATGTTTATACATTTCATGTTTCTTCCTCTCTTCCTAATAGAGATATCTAGATAACAAAGCAAATGTCCCAGCCTACAAAATACCTGTAAAACAAAGCAGGAAAAAAAATGTTCCTTAAAATATGTTCCATATGGTCCTTAAAAGAAGGAACAGGGAGGAGAATTTGCTGTGAATCATACTAGATTTCTTGTTATGTCTATTAGTTTGCCAGCTATCGTCTGCCCTGGGCAAGTAAAAGTAGGCAGGAGTAAAGAAATGCAACACCACACAGCACCTCTTTTCTGTGCGTGCCATCTGGTGACTGACAAGTCAAATTATAGGGCTATAAATGCGGAGAACTACTAGAATTCTTTTAAGCTACTTTCTTGCAAAAATAATTATTTCAGCAGTGGGATTAGATGTCTTGTTACTCTATAACAGATTCTTGAGGTTTTTAACATAGCTTCAGATAGCATATTTGAAAAGTCCCTTTTGAGGTTTTGTTTCTATGAATTCTGTTTGTTTCAGCAAATGCAAGGTCGGGTGGTATTTTCTCCTAACAGAACTGTTTTCCCACTTGCAAATTAGCAAGCTTCTGATTTGCATTTAATTTTTTGTTTCTATTAGTGAATTATCCCCACAAGAGTTCCTCAGTCCTAAAGAACCAAAGCTATGGGGAAAACTTTTATTTAATAAAATACAATATCAGGAATTTGTTTTTTAAATTGGTTTCTGACCAAAGAGAACATGAACATTCACAAAGAATTTTCATAAAAATTTAAACTCTCAAAAGGTAAATATCTCTCTCCACTTAGAGAGCCTAAATACCTTGGCAAATAAGAAATGGGAAGTGTCACAGAACATGCAAACCTGGACTGCTGCTTTGTTCTTCACAAAACAGCTGGGATGTATAAGCCACTTTGCTTTAGCTTTACACATCCTGGCTTGTCTGGGGGTTGATAAACCAGGATTAGATGTCATGTGAAGTTTCCCATTTCTGATCTGATTTGCTTCTTTCTTGAATGAAGTGGAAGCCAAGCCACCAGGTGCACCACTGTATTTGTTCACAGTGAATCAAAGTAAGTCAGAAATTCTAGTCCAATGTTAAGATCAGTGTTAAGAGCTTAAAAGTATTATTGCCCCTGGAGGCCCACTTGATGAGCGTGTGGCACAATGTTCTCTCCTCGGTTACTCCCAGAATGTGGAATACGCTTCCCTTAGAGTTGCATTTAGTACCCTTTCCTGTTGCTTCTTAACTTCTTTACTGATCATGATGAAGATTATAATTAATGTGATGATTTTAGTGGTTTTGTTGTCTAATCAAATTTTAGTTTTTTAAAAAAATATTTTTTGTTAGCTACATTGAATGTTATTTTTCAATAAATGTGTGTGCGTGCATGCATGCCTGTCCTCAAATAAGCTGTTGACGTATAGCAATCCCATAAATTTTATAGGGTTATCTTAGGCGAGGAATATTCAGAGGTAGCTTCACCAGTTCCCTCCTCTGAAATATAGCTTACAGCTCCTGGTATTCATTGGCGGTTTCTTATCAAGGACTAACCAGAGCTGACCCTGCTTAGCTTCCCAGATCATATAGGATGTTGTGCCTTTAGTGTATAAATAAATGAAATGTGCAGTCAGAATCCACATGGCCAGATGCAACAGGGGCTGTCCTGCAGAATTGCATACTCTCTGAAAGGGGTACATCTTGCCTTTGAAATTTGTACATTTCCAAGGATTTCAATGTGCTTTGGCAGAGGTGAAAGACACACATAGTCATGCATATATTTGAGTAATGTACACAACAAAAATGTATATATTTCAAAAAAAATATGTCTAAATGTCTTTTGGACCATGAGGAAAAGAAATATGTAGGTCAGGACAAATGTATACAAAAAAAGCATCCTTTAAAAAAAAAAAGACTGATATCAAAATGGATATGAATTTTCATGCCAAAAAAAGCAGAGGTGTAACTCAATACGGAATGGGATGGGGAAAATATGTATAAATGCACTTTTGACAATGGGAAAATATGTAGATCTAGACAAAGGTATACAGAAAAGACAACCTTAAAACAATACTAAAATGTGAGTGAATTTTCATGCCAAAAGAAAAAGAAGTATCTTTTAAAAATGTTAAAACAGATTAAAAAGTTAAAGCAGTTTGAAACAATGTACATGCACATTTGGGAACAAAGAAAGAAAGAAAGAAAGAAAGAAAGAAAGAAAGAAAGAACGAACGAACGAACTAGCCCCTACAGGCTTTAATAAGAAGCCACATTTTAGCCTGGTGAAAGAAAAAAACCAAAACTAGTGCCAGCTGGGAAGGCCAAGGGAATGCCAAGCCATACAAGTGGCATCGTGGCAGAGGAGGCCCTCTCCCATATTCTTCCAGAGTGTATTTCTCCCACAGATGGAAGACAGGAGGGCATCTCTTGCAGACTTCAGTCCTTGGACAAGTATGTGTGTATGTATGCGCTTGTGTGTCTATGTAAATGCATCCCTCAAGGTATCAAGTTCCCCAGCCATACAGGGCTTTGATTATCACCAGAAGCACTTTGCATACTGGCAAGAAATTACTTGGCAGCCTGTAAGTTAGCCTGTGCCCATCAGGAGTGGTGGAGAATGCTCTCTCATCACCATTCAGCAACCATCCCAGTGAGCTCCTCTACAAGGCATGATGGGGCACAGTCTTCTTTAATGCCTCAAGTAGCGATATGTCATGAGCTGGCTCTGTCTTCAAGAGTCACACTTGCATAAAAAGCACATTCTGTGAAATGATGGAACAATTTACAAAAGTTGGGACATAATCAGCTGGAGGGAAATAATTATTTAACGTATGGTATATTAAGGACAGCACAGTCAGTGTTTCCACAAGAAAGAAAGTTAATTAATGAAGAATCAGATCACCACCATCACATTCCAAATCTTAAAAACAATGATGCCCTTTAATAAGGAACAATTTTCAAATTTTCTATACTGCAAGTATAAACCATTTTGGTAGTGCTGCAGGGCTGCATTTGATCCCAGAACTTGCTGCAGTTTGCACCATCAAAGAGCGAGAGGTCAAAAAAGGAGGGGGCAGATAAAGTAAAATAAAAAAGAGGGGGAGCAATTTTAGCAGTTGGGGTTTTCAGCCACCCAGGTGCTCAATCAGTGCGAGACCAGTAGCTTCTTTTTCAGAGCTTGAGGGGTATCAGGGGAATTGGGGGAGTGCAGGCCATAAAATATGATTTGAGGTCCACATATACACCACAGGCTATCCTTTTCTGATCTGAGGCATGCTGTGTAACAATACAGCACTTTAGAAAGCAAACTTTTAAAATAATGTTTGCAACAAGCAACCATTATTCTTGGGAGGAGCTGCATTGTCAACTCTATCTGACCAATTTTGATCCACCTATATCAAAATAATCCAGTCACAAGGCAAAATCCAACCCTTCCCGGCCTGTGGTACACCTTACAATGATTTCAGTCAGAACTTAGAAAAGTTACCTTCCTGAACACCATCTCCCAAAATCTACACATTGCAGACCAAAAAAAGATCACTCTACTAAGCTATGGTTTCAGTGAATTCAGACAGAACCTAAATATAGAGTGACATGGGGAGAATATGGACTGATGTATTTTTAAAATGGCACAAAACTCAGGTGAGCCAGAGCAGCTGCCTGTCAGTTAGAGTCCAATGCAGCTGCTAGATTTAGCATTGTTGCTTTCCTACTGATTAAGTTACCTTAATTTGGGGGCAGGTTCACAACAAAGAAAAATGTGCCTCTGAGTATTAACATTCAATAAACTCTCTCTCTTTTTTTAAGGAAACTGGTAATTTTATGAAAGGAAAATCTATTTTTAAAAAAAATGAGATGAGACTGGGGAATTATCTTCTTCCTGGGAGCACTTCAGTAATGCAATCTGATGACACTTCTGGCTCATTTAAAAGCACACTGATGTCCTTAAAAGTGCTTAGCATGCAGAATAAAATGCTTAAGTTGGCAGTGACTTCAAAGTGCTACTCAAGTAAAGTGTTTTACTAGGATTACCACATGGCTGAACTTCAGAGGTGAATGATCTTGCCTGTAACAGCTAAAGTCTAAATGAGGGAACTCATGCTCCCTCTCTGTCCAGCATGCCACCTGTCTACTTTGTATAATTCAGAGTTGTAAAATTATAAAGGAGAATCACATGATATCAGGACCAGGGAAATGTCATGTCTTTAAATGTGCATATGTGTTTAGAAGAATGGGTGCTGATTAGTTCTATCATGACATCAAGAGATTCAGTGCAGAATTTGGAAGGTACTGTTTCTCTAGATCAGTGGTTCTCAACCTGTGGGTCCCCAGATGTTTTTGGACTTCAGCTCCCAGAAGCCCTGAGCACTGACCATAGTGGCTGGGGCTTCTGGGAGCTGAAGTCCACAAACATCTGGGGACCCACAGGTTGAGAACCACTGCTCTAGATCTAAAAAGAAAACACATCTAACTGAAGAAAAAGATAAAAAGTCAGAAAACCAAACCAGTCAGTCATAAGTCAGCCAGAAGAGGAAGAAGCTTGGGAAGGCCTGGAAGGTATAAGGCAAATGATAAGTCTGAGATATAAACACGAGACCTTCTTGGCACAGAGAGAGTTTGCAGGTATGAAAACTGTTTGTATAGGAATGATTGGCCAATCGTGTAAGAAGCTGAAAGCAAAGTAGAGGGCTGATGGATTTATTTGTACCCTGTGAGATGATCTTTCGCAAGGATGAAGCACTGAAAAGAGTCCCTTTGTGGCACGTGAGGCATATCACAAGCTCACTGCAGGCATCATTTCATTGTCAGTGCCTTGTCATGCCATATTGCTTTGGCATCAATACAACATCAGCACAGCAAGATGGGAGTATCTCATCTGGAGAAGATCGATTCATGGAAGACTGCTTCCATACATCCATCGCTACCAGATGAGGAACTGAGGATAACATAGTCCAGTGGGGATACTGTCTCTTCACTGCAATGCCTACATTCAGATGCAGATCTGGATGTGTATCCATAAACTTATTCTAAGCATAACAGCTGCAGCGTGGTGGCAAAAACTGTGTAAACTTTGGTAGATATTAACATTTTAAGCATTATTCACCCCTGTTATGGCAAAGTGGTATCATACAGAAACTCTTGTGGCCACTTTGTTCATCATGCCTCACTCTGAGGAAGCTCCTTCCCTTTCCTCAGAGTAACTATCAAGGCATGCTTTAGTCTGCATGGTGGGGAACCCTGTAGGAAGCAGCAAAACTGGTTATGGCACATAAGGGCGGATGGACAACAGCAATCACGGCAGCAGCAAGGCAATATGGGCAGCAGCAGGAAGAGTGGGAGACTGGGGAAACTAATCCTCCCTGTCTTCCACCAGAGGTTTCAGCCTAACATAAGGGAACACCACTCATAACCCTGCTGCTATTCTGAAATGAGTGATTTATAACTGGCAAATAGAAATGATGGAGGAGTTCGAATCAGGCAGCCTCCTGGATATTGTGCGTCTGCCACTCCCAGTAGTCCTAGCCAGGATTTCTGACGTTTAGGCATGTTAGGAGTTATAGTTCAACAACTTCTGGAGGGCTGCCTGACCCCCAGTCCTAAAATAATGGGATGGCTCTATAAATAATGCCTAAATCCAATTGTGAGCATCAACTAGAGTAGAACCACCAAGGTAATGGTGTTTATATCAATGTTAACTTACCATTTATCAGTTGACTCTATTGGTCAACTCTAGTTAGGACTAGTAACTGGATTTAAGCCATATGCAGCAAGGCATGACTTGTTCCTTCTAAATCAAAACTATTACTAGTACATTATGTATCCTGGAATAACTTCAGCTTGTAACTGTAAAAAAAGAAAGCAACAACTTTTATTTGAATAAACAGAGTGCTAATATAGAATTAAATATCAAGCTCAAATAAGAAATTTTCCTCAGGAACACAAAATAGGAAAGGGTAATCTCTCTCTCACTCTCTCTCGCACACACACACAGAAAGAAAGAGAGAAGAATATTAATCAAACTCCCCCAGCTGTTGTTTGCATTTTTTAAAAGCCAGCATGTCAAATGCAGAGGTGCATTTAATGTCACACATAGTTCAGCCCCCACTTTTCTTCAAAAGAGGATGAAAATTGGGTTGGGTATATTTAGTACACAAGGTTGCAGAATTTAACATTGGATCTGGCTTGTACATTTTAGCAACTATCTGTGGATGCAGTGGTGAGTGTGGGGCTTCATTTCTAGAAGGAGTGTGCACAGACAACATTTTGTTGCAACGAAAATCTCCCACAGCTTTATTTGTTACAGATAAATAGGCTTGACCCAGAGCATGGAGCCACATGCAGGCGTTGGTGAATCTGCCTGCAGGTTGATGGCAACCCATTCATTAGTCTATCTGCCTGGCAGCCAATGGAAACTATCCATTCTGCCTACCTGGTAGGTAGTTCTAGGATGGCAAATGAGGGAGTCTAATCTGAGGGAAGCTACTGGCTGATCTGTTACCCTGATTTCTGAGGTCCCTTGAGGGACACCTCAATGTGCTCCACGTGATGGGGAATGGAAACTAGCCAGAGCACAAGCAATAGCAATGCGAGAGGCAGGGTAACCTAGCAGGGTCTTTTTTACCCAGTTTTTACAGGGTCAGGCCAAGCCGAAAACCAAACAAAAATGTCCAATAGAATGATTTTATTGAATGAAAGTCTCACACACCAACACAATCACTCACACACTCACTCAAGACCTATTAAGAAGCAAAAGCCAGGAAACTGGATAGGGGAATATTGAAGGGATTGTAGCTGGGGTAAAACTGCACCTTTTCCTGAAGTTCTTGGTCTGGGAAAAACAGCAGAGAAGTGGAACTCAGCACAGAGATTACTCAATGGATGGAGAAATGGTCAGCTGGGATGATCGGGAGTGATCCAAAGAACCGCTCAAAAACTGAGACCATTTGTAGGGGGGAAAAGTACCTGGAGGGCTAATCCTTTCCCAGGGAGAACAATGGGTGTTGCAATGAGAAAGAAGCTCCACAATGGTAACTTCCTTTGCGTGATGAGATTACAAGGTGTTGCCAAAGTCTCAGGATCTTCAGCTGCATTGGGTTGTGGTGTGACTTCATGTAAATAGTCCTTGCCTGATAGGATTTTGCTCAACTTGGGGCAAACATGCTAATCCCCTCAAATCGGCTTCTCAGGGGCTGAGGACCCTTTTTCTTCTGTGGGTTTGCACAGCTTGAGGTCTCCTGGGGCTACATGACAGGGGATTGTACTGGCCTGACCTGGTTTTCGATCGTTTGACCATTGCTGCCTATGTGCGCATCCGGGCGACCTCTCAGGCACATGGAATCATATTTTAATATCAAAATTGTAGACCCCAGGACAGGGTTTTCCAGTGGCGTAACAGATTCTCTTGCCACTTGCCCCCTAAATAGGTGTGATTTAGTTGCTTACATCCATTGGTGCCTTAACAGGAACCTCAGTATAATTAGTGCATGGACTCTGTCTGCCCACAGACAGGATCTGCCTCCATGGTCAAAAATTATCTAAAGTTGTGACAACCTATATTAGCAATGTGATAAAACTAACAAGATAATAATCTATACAAATGGTATGAACAGGGATGATGACTGAAGCCAACTTGCTGTTGGTGAAGAAAGCCACTTACATAGACCAAGAGTGGACCTAAGTGAAGACTCCACTTGCACCTGAGCCCCACCCCCGCCAGTCAATCAGGCTGCCTATGACTGGCCGGCCTTCCTGCTCCATGACAGAGCCTAGGAAAATTGTGTGGATTTCTGGGAGCAAAAAGACCACCAGTACCTGGAATATGACAACTGTCCTCACTTCACCCACAGCTGCAGTCTGCAGATTGACAGTCCCAGTGAGCTGGCGAATTCATGCCTCACTTAGTTTATTTGAGCATTGTAGAACAAAAGGTAGAAAAGGCAACTATTTAAAGGGAACTGAACTTGTCCAATGAAACTTCAGCGGAAAAACATCAGTATTCAGCCTTTATTTTTTTCCCTCTGGTTGCTAGTGCTTTTCTATGGTTTGATGGCTTTCATTTATTTATATATTTATTTTGCAAGTGAACTGAACTGCCTACAGTGGAGAACAAATAGTTTTATGCCAAAAGCATTGAAACAAATAAGTGGGACAGTGGTTATTCATTCAGGGCCTTTGTGCAGAGTGGACAAAATCTAATTTGAGTGGGTGTATGTGAGAGACGGGAGGGGGATGAGGGCATGCTTTTTCATTTTGGTTGGAGACCAACTTAACGCATGGGGGGATATTATATAATTTTTCTAAAATTCTTCAAAAGCTCAAGGGAATAAACATGAAGACTAATTCTTTGTCTAGATTTTGGAACTGAGGTCTGTTTTATTTCATTGTGTAAGAAAATAAACATTTCTGCCCATTACAAAAAATAAGTTATTTTTAAGGAGTGTCCATTAGTTGAAGGATAACATGTAACCATTTGAAAGGAAGATACATATTTCCCACCAAGCTTTAATGTGTATTTGTTGTTGCTGTTTATCTTCAAGTCATTTTGGACTTACAGTGACCCCCCAAGGCAAACCTCCCCCAGATTTTTCTTGGCAAGATTTGTTCAGAAGGGGTTTGCCCTTGTCTCTCTCTGGGGCTGAGAGAGTGTGACCTGCCAAAGGTCACCCAATGTGTTTCTATGGCTGAGCAGGGATTCGAACCGTGGTCTCCAGAGTTTTAGTCCAATATTCAGTGGTTTTCTTTTGACTTATATACAAGTTTGTAAAATATTTTTTACATAGTTCAGTTCCCCCTCTTTGCTCTGGAGTTTGTGATAAACATGCTGCAGCACAATGTGGGATCGTGTGGCAGGGAGCTGGCTCCCACAAGGCTGTGTGTGTGCACATGGTTGCAGCATTAGAGGTAAGAGTGAGAGCGCCTTAGCTATACTTTTTCTTAGCTACAGTTTCCCACCTAAATTATCTGTCTTTGACATACTGACATATTAATCCTGCTGTCTAAAAAAAAACAGTTAACATTCTTTACTTGTCACTCTTGCTTGTGAAATGATATGCTTGTTTGCAGGTAGCTGAAACACACGGATGATAACAGGAGCACATGCCCTAGCAACACTGGGAGTCAAGTGGAACCGTTCACTGTGAGTTGACATCTGTTTCTAATATCCGCACATGAACAGGTTGCCAGCTAACAGGTGTTCTTAATCTCACCATTACAGAACCACAGTGACAGCTGTCAATAATGAAGTTTTCCTCCTGTCTTTTATGTTAAAACATTAGGAAGACATGTTTGTATTAAGCCATGTCAATTAAATGTGGTCTAAGCAAAGGAGTATTTAAAGAAAACAGGCCCAAATGTAATTGGCTTAAGAAAGTGCACAAAAATATTGGTAACATGCATATTATCCATGATTATTTATTGTGGAATCATCCTACCATGAAGAGCTTGAATAAATAGGCTGCTAATGCTTAAACAAATGACAGTTTAATTCTTTTCATCTGTCAAATACTCCTTGTAAGTCCTATTTTTAGAAGCGGCTTGTTCTGAAAAAAAGGGAATTAGCTGACAACAGGTCTTTTATCTTAAACAGAGCATTGCAGAATAATCAGTTTTAAAGGTAGCCTTTGGGCCAGATTATATGCCTAAATTCCACTATGCAATTGTGCACAGAAGACACAACGGTACTAAGGAATCTTATTATTTTAAAGAAGTAGCTCTTCAGATGTTAATGGAAGACACTCATAGCTCTAGCCAGCATAGCCAATAGTGAGGAATTATAGCCCAAAAATGTCTGGGAGACTACAAGTTGCCCAACCATTGTCTAGAGCACAGCTTTCCAAATGGTGTGTTGTGACACATTAGTGTCACCTGAAGGGTGTCACCTCCCTGGACCAAGAATGAGCCCCCCACTCAAGCCTTGGAAATGTATATGTTATAAATAAATCCTATATTTTTAAAAATATAAGTGAAAGGTTTTCGTGAGACATGTTGTCTCCCCATATACTTGGTTACTATGTTTATGTATGTGTCCATATTTCTTACAAGGGGTTAATTTAACCTCTGGTTTGCTTGTAAAACTGAATTACTGTGTCATGAAATGATGCATGTCTAAAAAGTGTGTCACCAATATGAAAAGTTTGAAAAGCTCTGGTCTAGAGTGTGTTAGCAACAGCAACATGTCTTCTTATTACACTTCTGCCTTTAGATATCTGTGCAAACATGTAACTGACTAGAACACATTGTCCTTACAACAATAAATTCTTTAGCACAAGGGAGTTGGATGATTGTCAGGTACATCTGGGCAGCTGCTGAGGAGTTGCATTAGATGCCCAAGCAAGTGATGAAATAACAACTTCAGGGTCGATGTGTGGTCTTAGGGCACATGATACAACACCTGCTTAAGGCAAGCAGGTTTGAGTCAATTTAAGTGCTTGCATGGAACAGATGAAAGGCAGGACATGCCTGTGGACATAGTATATCTTGATTTCAGTAAGGCCTTTGACAAAGTTCCCCATGACATTCTTGCAAAGAAGCTAGTAAGATGTGGACTGGACAGGGCTACTGTCAGGTGGAGTTGTAACTGGTTGACTGACCGTACCCAAAGGGTGGTCACCAATGGCAGATTCTCATCCTGGAGAGAAGTGACTAGCGGGGTGCCACAGGGTTCTGTCCTGGGCCCGGTGCTGTTCAATATCTTCATTAATGACTTGGATGAAGGAATAGAGGGCACGCTGATCAAATTTGCAGATGACACCAAATTGGGAGGGCTTGCTAATACGCCAGAGGACAGGATCAAAATTCAAAAGGACCTGGACAGATTGGAGAGCTGGGCCAAGGTTAACAAAATGAATTTCAACAGAGAGAAATGTAGGGTCGTACACTTAGGCAGAAAAAATGGTATGCAGAAATATAGGATAGGGGACACGTGGCTGGCTAACAGTACATGTGAAAGGGATCTAGGAGTCTTAATAGACTACAAGCTGAACATGAGTCAGCAGTGTGATGTGGCAGCCAAGAAAGCCAACGCAATTCTTGGTTGCATCAATAGGAGTATGGTGTCTAGATCGAGGGAGGTATTGGTACCACTTTATTCTGCTTTGGTTAGATCTCATCTTGAATACTGTGTCCAGTTCTGGGCACTCCAATTCAAGAAGGATATGGATAAGCTGGAGCAGGTCCAGAGGAGGGCAACCAAAATGGTGAGGGGCCTGGAAGCCATGCCCTATGAGGACAGACTTAGAGAGTTGCGTATGTTTAGTTTGCAGAAGAGAAGGTTGAGAGGGGACATGATAGCCATGTTTAAATATTTGAAGGGATGTCATGTCGAGGAGGGAGTGGGCTTGTTTTCTCCTGCTCTTGAGACCAGGACAAGGAGCAATGGATACAAGCTGCAGGAGGGGAGATTCCACCTGAACCTCAGGAAGAATTTCCTGATGGTCAGGGCTGTCTGGCAGTGGAATGTGCTGCCACGGAGTGTGGTGGAGTCTCTTTCTTTGGAGGTTTTTAAGCGGAGGCTGGATGGCCACTTGTCAGGAGTGCTTTGAGGGTTTTCCTGCATGGCAGGGGTTTGGACTGGATGGCCCCTGTGGTCTCTTCCAACTCTACATTTCTATGATTCTATGATTCTATGCATATATCCATTAAATAAATAAAGCAATCCATATCCAACTCAGAAGCAGAGAAGTGAAACTGGAAAACTTGTAGCTTTCTAAAGATTAGAGGATTTAGAGAAATATCAGTAGAACTCAACACCAAATTTCAGCACTACCTTATAAAAGAGATTTTCAGTGTGACAGCAGTATTAATTGAATGGCAGCAAAGGAAAAAAAGAAGATTGTTCTGGCATCTTAAAGATGAATAAGCTTTAGTTTGCAAATGCTTTTGTAAACAACAACTCCTTTCCCCCATAAGTTATGGATATTTAAAATATTTCACATAATAATTTCAAACTGTAAAAAGACTAAAAGCATCTTTTACTGAATGCATGATAACAAGGATAAGGAAAACCAAAGAAGTAGAGACAAACTCAGTAAAATTACAGTAGCACACCTCCAGTTAGAGTACCATGTTTTTCTGTGAATAGGTGGTTTGGTCCTTTCTCACTAAGTTCATCAGCGCACAGCATCTGTCTGTATTTCATTTGCATTCTATCAGGATATTCCGTGCTCAGTAGCCACTTCATAAAATTACAAAATGCTCAACAAGAGCTAGATGTGGCAGCATCCTCTTACAGTCATAGTATTATGAAAGCTAGGGAGCAGATTTTTATCTATCTGTAACAAATGGAACACATCAAGGAGGTTTATAACTCAACCAAGTAATGATATATTTTCTTAGACACAACAGAACATCTCTTTAACCTCAATAATGTTGTCCTGCCAAAATGTCATTTCCTCTTTAATCTTATGAATGCATTACAGCTGGATATTTTGAAGCTTGAAAACTGAACAATGTTTGAATTTAAACAGACAATAAGATTTTACGCTTAACCAATGTATCTATTTTCTAAAACAGGAGGGAAAGAGGACAATATAATATTTTTCACGATTTACTACTGAAGCTAAAGGTTAATCTGCTCAATCCAGGCCACCATGTTTGCTCTGTAATGATATTGCAAGCATGAGGTGGCAGACACATAAAAAAGGACTAAGGGGTGAAATGGCATGTATACTTTGCAAGGGAGTGTGCAGGAAGGAACAACCTATCCCCAGTTGATTCCATCCTATAAATACATATGAACTATCGCTGCAAATCCAGGTTTGAGGACGCTGTGCTTCTCCTTTTATATTTTCTTCTGTGTGCTGCAGTTTTAGCGTCAGGCATCAACTGTTCCCAACACTGTTCAAGAGGTTTAGAGTTCCATTGGACAACCCACTGTAACCAAATGACTTTATCTTCCTCCACCACCCCACGCACACACTTCTGTAAAGTTGGATCACACAGTAGGCTGTTTTTGCCTTGTAATCCTATCATGAAGAGCAAGATTAGCTTGAAATATTCTGAGCGCCACTGCCAAAGTACATCTGTCATCTACACCATACACATCAAAGAAAGGTCATGGTGTTATATAATATTTCACAATCAAGAGTCCCATCAGATCAGCCATCTGAGTACAGGGACCTGTCAATTTTTAAAAAGTTTTTCAGTGGCTCCAAATTGTTGATTTACAACATAGCAATAATTGCTGTGCTGGTGAAGAAAAACGAGGCTATGAAAAAATAGAACATTCACAGCTGTAGAGCATCTTTCACACTAGCTAATGGAGTTTAGCCATGCTTGCAGCACTCAGAAGAACATAAATCTGAATATTTGATATTCCCCTTATGTTCTCTGTGGGATACTGTGAGTCTGCTTTTAAGTAGCTAACACCTTTTAATCTGCCACAAATATTTGGAAATTAGCCTAATCAGAAAACCTTGATTTGTGCAATTTTCTCCTTACCCAGTTTAAGGCATTTCCGCACTACACTGTTATAGTGCTATTATTCCACTTTCAACATTCTATGGAATCCTGGAGTTTGCAGTTTAGGGAGGGGCATTTAGAATTCTCAGCCAGAGAGCTCTTTGGCCTCAGTAAACTACAAACCCCAGAATTCCACAGGATCTTTAAAGTGGAATGATGTCACTAAAACAGTGTAGAGCAGAAATGGCCTAAATTCCCATCAGAGCTGGAGAGCCTTCTAGTGCAAACCTAGTCATATTTACTTAGAAATAAGTATCTCACTGTATCTCAACTGCTTACCAAAAATATGTCTGTATTGTCGTTAAGAACTGCAATCTTAGTATGACTATTCTGAAAACAAGTGAAGCCAACTGAACGTGTTGGAATATGTACCTTGCAACCTAGTCCATATTATACATACTAAGAATGTTCACCAACCACAAGATTCAGTTTCAGCTGCTTTCTGGCACCCCATAATAGTAGAACTATTAAGCTCGGATTGATTCAGGGTTGGTCATTTTTGACTCTGGTCCCCGAACTTGGGTTAATACTGGGAAATCTGAAAGTTTATCCCTTCTATTAACTATTATTGGAAATTTGTCAAAACAGACATATATTTTTAAAACCAGCTCTGCCAAAAGAACCTGAAATGTAGAATCTGTAGATGTGACCAGAGTTTACCTATTTATTCTGTAATCTGTTTTTCCTTGTTTGAACTTAAAAGAAAATACAATGCACAACACTCACTTTGCTGCAAAATCTGGATCAATTGCTGATCTTTCTCTGACTAGGTTTATATTTCTCCCAGCTCAGATTGTCATTACACTTACATGTTAAAATAGATTTTTACTGATTTACTTGTAGAATTTTTTTGGAGGCATGTTCTCCACTTAGGCCCTTTCCGCACGAGGCTGGTGAATCAGTTCGTGCTGTTTCTTACCGGATTTTCTGGGCTCAAAACAAGGCGAACTTTCCTTCATTTCCTTCCGCACAGCTACTGCGTATGTTCCATTCTGATTTGGAGGAGTGCGAGTTTATGAATCCACACTGCCTCCACCGTGGCCACTCCCGCTACTCCCCTCACCCCACTCTGTCGGCTGTGATTGGCCCCTTTTTTTCTTTTTGCATGGTTTAGTATGTCATTGTATACGTGCATACGTGCAAAAGTCCATACTACCCCCTGGCCCCTCCCACGAGCCCTCCCCGACCACCAATTCACATTGGTGCAAATGTACATGTCTGCACCACTGTGAAAGTACAAATCGGATCGATCTGGAAAATTGGAAACCGATTTCTTCCGGTTTTCAAATAACGCACTTTACCACCACATGGGGACGCATTTAGTTGGAATTGCGTGTGGAACGAAGGTAAATAAACCAAATCTAGTCCACTCCAATGTGCAGTAAGATCTCCGTGGCAAGACGCATTGGCCCGCCTTCCGCATGCGGAAAGGGCCTTAGTTTCCACTCTGGGTCTAAACAACAATTAAGACTAGACTTTGAAAAAGGTTTTTGTTGTGGGGGAGATTGACTACAGCTCTGCAAAGACATGCTGGCTAAAAGATTCTGGGGGTTGTGGTAAACAAACAAACAAATATTTTCCTGCATATGTTTTCTATGCAAAATGAGTACCCTTCTGCAGAAATTAGTGTATTTTACACAAAACACATGCTTGCTGCCCCCAAACATGTCCTTTTTGCATGAGAAAAATCACATATCTATTTATTTGGCAAATTATTTTTCCCAACAAAGTACCAAATTGCGTAGCTGGCCTCCTTTTCAGCAGTACAACGTGTGAAGTGTCAAGCTGCCTGTTTTTCATAGAGGATGCAAATATTAACAAATTTCTTCTCATCCTTTCTACACAGCACCATAGAAGTATTAATAGAGTCAGTAGATATTGTCAGGCATTCACCAAGTTTACTGTAAGTGTATGGAAGCTATAACTTACTTTTATAATACAAAATTAGCTGCAGAAACAGGATGTAAATAAACAATGTGGTCCATGGCGCTGAAAGAAGCAAAATCAGTTTTCACTGGTAGCCATAAATTAACGTATGTCAGATTGAGCTCTGTCCTTTATGTAAACTAAGATGTACTTATGTGGCAGATCTCATTGTCTGGATATTTACAACCATTCAATTGCTAGTGAAGGTACAGGCATACAGTTAAGCAACAGGCAGGTTACACATAACAAGGAAGGTCAGTCTTCTATAGGAAAATATAAGCAGCTCAGAGAAGCTAATTAGAATCCGGTTTTTGGCAGACTGCTGTGCGTTTTTTTCTTAATTCCTCTTTGGTCCTCTGTATGAGATTCAGCTCTGTCAGTTCTAAACTGATTGGGACAGCTCCAGCCCTACATACTGCCCTCTAAAACAAGGATGCTGCTAAATACTAATGGTGCCCCTGGAATGCAGCAATACCATGGATAATAATCAAAAAGCTATACTTTAAGTGACCTGCCTGTATGAATGAAGCTTGTTTTCTCCTTCCCTTTTTGTTTAATTTGGGAAGGCAATAGAGTTTCATTAACCACACTTATCTTTAGCTAAATGGATTTACTTGTATGGTGATGCTTAGAAGCAAAGCATTCAACAGCCCTAGCAGATTATATTACAAAAAAGCAAGACATCAGAGTTTTTCTACCACCAAGTTAGAGAATATTTGACTTTTCAATAAAAGAAAAGAGAATGAAGGAGTTACAAAAGTATCTAAAGCTGAGATCTGAGAAAATGAAAGAAGAGGATAGAGATGGTACATAAGGAAAGACAACATGATAATGTCATCTAGCTTTTTTGATTAGTTTATTGAGTTTGAATTAGTTATTCCCAAACAAAACACACACAGTGTGCAAGAAAACTACATGTGTGTCACAAGAAATAAATTGGATGAATAACTAAGGTCCTTACTGCACCACGGTGCCACCCCGCATGGGGACGTGTTGCTGCCAGTCTGTGACGTGTGCCATCACACAATGTCACTGCAGTCCCACTGCTATTGCATCCCCAGCTGTCATGATAGCACCATATATCATTACTGAAAAAAATCCAGTAATGGCCTCCCTTTGCACAATGATCCCATTGGCTGTGAACATGCAGGAAGGGCAGAAGCACTGTCAAGCTCTTCCTTTTGCAAAACAGCCCAGTAAGGGGCCAGCTGTACTGCGGAAGGAAGGAGCATGCCCAGAAAGCTACCCATCCACCAGCAGCTGACCAGTATGATGGGGAGCATTCAGGTCCCAATCCAATTCTGGAAATAGCATTGTTGGGATTGTGACAGGAGGATGTAGGATTGTGGCATAGTGTGGTAAAGGCCTAAGACAACAATCCTAAGCATCCTAATCCTGTCCCTTTATGCTCAGAACAATGACAACAAATATCAGTGCCTTTCCTCCTCTTGTTCCCCCATCCCTTCCCTTTGTCTCCCACCCACACACTTAAACAAGTGACTAGATGTGAGAATGCATGTGTGTGCTTCCCTCCTTCCACTCCCCTGTCTACACACATGAGCAAGTGGATGAGCGAAACAGAGATGGCAGACAATAATCCATGAATAATCAAATCGTGAAATTCAAACTCACAAATGTTGAGGGGTGACTGTAATGAAAAGTCTGATCAAGTCATATATATTTTTCAGGGAAAACCCATCAATATTATTATAATCCAAGCTTATGCTCCGAGTACAGAGCCAGAAGAAGAAACTGAAAAATTCTGTGCTGGAGTCCCATAGGAAACTGATCATACACAAAAACAAGACTTCTTGTTAACCATGGGCTATTTGAATGTAAAAGCAGGAAACAGAGCAGAATAAAAGATTATGTGAAAATTTGGTCAAGGATCAAAAAATGAAGCAATAGAACAACTGAATGAATTTTGCAAGGCCAACAGCTTGTTCATCACAAACAAATTGTTCAAGTAGCCAAAGAGGCAACAGTATAAATGGACATCACCTGATAGCCAATATAGAAATCAAATAAACTGCATAACTGGAGGCAGAAGATAGAGAAGCTCCATTCTTTCTGCAAAAATGAGACCAAGAAAGACTGAGGCATAGACCGCGAACTGCTAATATCAAAAATTAGACTAAAGCTAAAGGAAAAAAACAAAACCAACTGTTGTGCCAACTGAATTAAGCTAATGGCAAAGGAGGTAGATGGGAGGAAGAGTGAGAAAGCGGTATATTTAAAAAATAGCTGAAACAGTGGGACAACAGGGGTTATTCAGGACAATACCTGACAAAATGGGACATTGGAGGATATGCAGTGTGAACAATAGTCCAAAACATCTAGAGGCTACCAGGTTACATGCTAGTGGACCGATATCAGAAAGTGAACACTATGTTCACCGTGAGGTTTCTTTTGTCAGTCATCTTTGGCCTGCCCTTTAGCATTAATAAAGATTCCAAAAGCAACAGTATTAACTTCCAAAGACAAATGCTTAGAGTCATAAAGCCAATCACATTTCTTTGATTGTTCCTAGTCCAAATACAATAAGTCTTAAATGCAAAAGAATTTTCATTGGGAAGATGGACAAAAACTCAGGAGGACTGCTTCTATGCAAGTCTAATAATGAAACAATGACAGGGCAAAAAGGTAGTTCATTTGAACTAAGAGTTAGGTACAAGGAGGATTCATAAGCAGTTTGTCTGGAAATAGTGGATCTGAAATTTAATACGTCAGAAAAGAAACCTTTATTTATCATTCCTCCCTTCTGAAGGGAGATAGTGCTCCATTTAAGTTTCCTGTCTCACTTGTGTACTCCTTTGCTCTCCTATGCCAAAGATGGCTACAGGGATTTTCTTCTTTAGAAAAATAATACACACAGTATAATTATTATGTCCATAAAAGGCCAAGTTCAGTGTATGAGTTTCAAAGGTTTGTACTGTTTGCAGTCAGCATCATGTTGAAAAACAGAATTACTGGAGAAGGAGGAATGGAGGCGTGCCTACAAAATAACATATCCAGATTTTTAATGGCATGTCAGCTCCCATTGTGTAGCAATGACTTACACCCGCTTTCATTTATTCTTTTATGAGCGATTGCACAGTAACAGAAATTTATGAACGCATCTGCAAGCCTGCTTTCAGGTAAGACAATTACAAGGTGCAACAACAATGCCTGCTTCACCTGCATACAATTTTACAAGGTGAGGGAGGTGTCATCATAAGAGCTGTCATCATTTGGGGCTGCTATCTACCCTGCTGCCACTGCACCAAATTTACTGTTGAAGTAAACACTGCATCAAACAAGCCTCAATTTATTCTGTAAACAAGGAGGTGAAATGGTAAAATTCAGTAGCAACAGCAGCAAAAGAAAGAAAAGAAACTGGCCAACTTGTTCATTGCCACTTATGTAATTCCTGTTTCTTCCCTCATCTGCTTTACTACAGAAAATAGATTAAGCAGGGAAATTGCTGGATACAAAACAATGCAATCTGTGCAAATTTGGATATGAAAATACCGTGGGGTGTCTCTTCTTTCTCCTTTGGTTGCCATTCATTTCCATCCTTTCCCTGATGATCCAACAGCTCTTGCGTTAAACCTTTATCTGCAATGATGATTCTTCAACCTGTGTACTTCAATTAGCTGTTTGATGAATAAATAATGACAAAAACTGTGGTACCTCCTTTCAGGTAATGATATGAAGTTTGGCTCTGTAATCTCTGATGGTGCAGGCCCTCAACCGTACTCTATTTACATCTCAATCAATTTGAATTTTGGTCATCCTGTTACACGGCAATCCTTTGGCATTCTAACCCTCTATGCCTGCATTGTATGCACAATTTTTTCCCTACTTGATTTTATTTTGTAATTGTGCTTATGATAGAACAGTCTAACTAGCAACCTGGAAAAAATTAAGCTGGCAAGTTTTCTAGCTGGTTTATGATATCGACTAGACTGGGAACTGTACATTATTAGATAAAAGTGCTGGGCCATACAGCCTGATTTGTAAGTATGGTTACTTCGAAGAAAGCTGAGCCCTATGTTTTTCTTCTAGCCATATACTGAAAATGTTTCTTTTAAAAAGTTTTTTTTTTTACATACATACACAGCTTCATTACCTTCACAGATTAGCAACTACTGGAAAGTGCATCCATGGACTGTGTGCTGCAAAATGCAAATAAAAATGCAAAATAAAAAATGCAAAACAAAATCTAAAAATGTTGCCCCAAACCTTTAGGAGTGTTTGGAAGGCATTCCACCACATATAGTAGCTCCCACACTCCTCAGTAATTAAACAAAATATTTACAAAATATTTTTATTTGATTTTTATTTTTTTGAAATGCCCCAAAGTGCCTTCTACATGGTGTGAAGGAGTATTTCCACCATATTTTGGGCCCACAATGGGCTAGTTTAGTCCAAGAAGGACCTTTTTTGAAACAGAAAGTGAACAAGAGAAGTGAACTTCTTGCTTCCTGTTGTTAAAATGGCCTCTCCTGGGCCTAAAATGGCCCAGGAAAGCCTTAAAACATGCTGAAAATGGGCCCCTTGACCCCTAGAGAACATTTGGGACACAAAAATTGATAGATACGGATACAGATTTTTATTTTTTTTAACAGGAGTAGATACAGCTCTCCAGTGATATATTTAAGTCTTTTACTCCAAGTCTCTACCTTCAAGTCCCAAGTTGGGTCTTTGCAAGATACTTTCAAGTAAGGTCTCAAGTCAAGTCTCAAGTCTGGGAGCCCACTTTATACCCTAACCTGTATTCCAGAATTTCTGAACAGAGTTGAATAAAGTCATTTTTAATAATTTAAGTAGAGTCAGCCCTCCACATTTGCAAGTTTGCCATTTTCAGCTTTGTAAGTGAAGAATATGGTCCTTCTTACTTTCCCTTCCTGAAGCAGGAGGCTTTTGTGTCAATGGGCATAACAGAGTATGTAGCTTCTGCACTGGGGAATAGAATCCTTTTTACTCCCAATTACTGAAGCTTCAAAAGCTTGAGAAGAAGGATCCTTCATCCTCAAGCCCATTGCTGTTCCCCTCTGAGATATGCACCCTGTGCTCTGGGGGTGAGCCTTGCTGTTTGCTCTTAAGAAAAGTTTTAGAAGGCGCTTCCAATATGCAGCAGGGACTGGCTGCCAAGCAGACCTCAATCCCTCCTCAAACCCATTGCCTAACACACCTGCTGTTCTCCAAGAAATGTGCCCATACATTCTATTTTATTATTTTAAACTCATTAAAGCATTTTTTAAATTTTTTTCAGTGAAGAAGCTTCAGTAACTACAGTAATACACACACACACACACACACACACACACACACACACACACACACACAGGGTACTAAAAAACACACTGAGGAGCAACTGCTTCAAACTATTGGGTGATGTGTTTGCATGGTAACCAGTGAGAGATGGGGATAATATTGCCCACATGTCTGTTTCATGATAGGTGGAACACAGAAAGATGCAGCCTTGGAAGTTTATTTGTATGCTGCTTTCCATACCCTAGAACCCAAAGCAACTCACAGCATATCAAATATAAACAAACAGTATACCACTCAGAAGAACCAGTGTGGGATAGAGGTTTGACCACTGGATTGCAACCCCAGAGACCAGGATTCAAATTGCTACTCAGCCGTGGAAACCCACTGGGTGAACTTGGGTGCGTCACACACACACAGCCCCCAGGAAACCATGATACGGTCATTTTAAGTTGGAAAAGACTTGAAGCATGCAACAACAATACTAATTCAGTAGGCATATGTAACTCCAAGAATTACTGGTTGCCCCAGTGGATAAAGAAATTCTAGGGAAGATGCTGCACTGATTAGTACAGTTTGGAGAGGAAGGCTGAGAGAAAAAGAGTTGGAAGAGAGAGAAGCTGTGTTTGCCAGGGAGAAGAATTAGGCCTTTGAATTAGGATTTTTAATAGGATTTTTAAAGGGAATTGAAGGGTTAATTCCCTGAAGTAGAGTTTGTATCATGTATCTCTCACTAAAGCCAAAATGACTAAACTGGGGCTATCATACTTTGGACCCATTATGAGATAACATGATTCACTGGAAAGGCAGTACTGCAAAGTAAAGTGGAAGGCAGTGGGAATAGAAGAAGATCATATTACAGACAGATTCATTCAACAAAGGAAGCCATGGTCCAGACCTTAGCAGGACTGTAGATGTCCAGGGCTTATGACAAACTCTCATTCACAGGGTCAGCTTAAGTCAAAGCTGACTTGCTGAGAAATAACTTATATCTATTTATATTTTAATTTGGGGGTTTAGATTACCAAGAATAACTGCTGAATAGTAAGATTTCTGCAAGCAAGTCCTACACTGATGTTTTGTGGAAGTCCATAGAACTGTGGGAGAATGGAAATGTCTTGGATTCCATAAAAATGAATATTGCAAACACAGTTATAAAATGTTTAGTGTTTGCAATATTCATTTCTACAGGGCCCATAGAACCTCAATGAGTGATACACACATATAAACACACACTAAAGGAAAGGAAATGGAAAGATATCTGATGTTTGGATGGTTAGTTGAAATTCCACATTTACGCCCTTTTCACATGGCATTTGCCATGCAAAGGGCGCCTGGAGCATCGCGCAATTGTGAGGAGCAATCTGCACAATGCACTCACAATCGCATGATGCTCTAGGGGCTGGCAGGTGCCGATCACGCACCTTTTCATTTTCAGCTAGAAGCCGGAAATGGTGCATGATCGTCATTGCTCCCGGGTCCCGTGTGCACTTACATGGTGTGCAGAGCCCCCGGAGCCACGCCGGTTGTGCTTCCTGCCCCAGCACAGCCTGGGAAACTCCCAGGCTGCACTGCGGAAGGAAGAGGCGGGGCTCTTGCACGAGTAGGCAGCTCGTGCAGAGCTGAAGCAGCAGGGACGTGAGAGCCTCTCGCCGGAGGCTGCTCATGTGATCCCCGCATCCCAGCGCTGGAAAAAGGTAAGGTGCGGAAAGGGCCTTAGTTTGCAGAAGAACAGCACTGACAAATAACCCTCTGTTGGAAAGCATCCAAAGTCATTACTGTTCTAAAAATTCCCTGTATCTGACTCTACCTATGCATATTCACCACAAGATAAGTGTCATGGATTAACACTGAGATGCATCTGTGAAAGAGACCTTGTAAGTTCAAACCACGATGAATTATACATACTTTCAAAAATATTAGCTGACATGGAAAATAAGATTAGGCCTTACATAGACACTTTTTTGGAAGAAGCATATGTACAACTGTTATTCATTTGTTGCAGGAAACCCAGATATACTTATATTTCCCCAACATTTAAAAAGTAATGAGCTGTTGCTAAGGTCATGATGTTTGTTTTCTTAATCCAGCAAGTACCATCATCACTTACCTATTTGCTGAATGCAACTATACAAGTGAACAAAGCAGACACCTGTTGCATAGTGCCACTAATATGCTGTAAAAAAATAAGCACCTACTCCCGTTGATGATCGTTTCTAGATCCTTTTAGAACAAGCATTTTCTGTCACTTCTATTAGTTCATCAAACAGTTTTGAGATCAGCAAGAGACTCTAGTTGTGTATTCTCCTGTAAGAATAATTAAGGTGCCAAGCACAAGGCCACAGAGTCTTTTTTGCCAGTGTCATTCCATGTCTCTGGAATTCTGTTCCAGGACTTAAGGACTCATCACTGCAGGCCCTCAAGCAGGTCCTAAGATTCATTTGTTTATTACTACTCCATTTTAAACGCTGGCGTACGGATGGCGGGGGCGATGAGGGTGGTGCACCTCAGGTGGCAATTTGGGGGGTGCACCCCACATAACATAGCCATGCCCCTGCATGATATGGCCATGCCTCATCCCTCCGCCCCCACCCGCCCACCCACCCCCTCCACACTCCAAGCTGTGCGGTTGCTTTTAAATAAGGATTTTTACAGGATTATTGTATACACATGTTACTGCAGTTCCTGAGCCACACTTGGGGTGACATTAGATATCACTTTGATATCAATAATTTGGCTTTCTTCTACCATCCCTCTCCACATGTCTGCGAGGTCCCCCGGAGAAGCTCGCAGACAGGCGTGGCCATTAATCGCTGGAACATTCCAAACAAATACAGGCTGGCCAGAAATAGCCAAACTGCCGCTTCAGGAGACCTCACGGCAAGTACCCTCATCAAGTATGCACGCTACGTACAAAGAACTCCCTGCCTTAAGCAGGCAGCTTGATCACAAGAATCCTCATCTGTCAAGCACTCTGCGTTTGCATACTGTCCACTCTGTTGTCAATTCGGACCTAACTCAATCATACTAAATTCTGACCTTTCGGAGGCTTTGTCTCCAGCCCAAAACTCATTGTTTTCCCCAAGTACAGACTAGCTTGTGGCTATATTGTCCCCTATAAAAACCCCTGACTTTGTGAGCTTCCTTGGATCACTCCTGACTTCCATCCAGCCTTGCTGCCGCTTTGCTTGGCGAGCCTTCCCCTCAGTCCCACGTACTGAGAACCTTCATATCCACGAACTCTATCTTCAGACTACCCGGGCTTCAGGACAGGTGTAGTATTTCCCATACCAAAAACCTCCTCTAAAAATCCCTCTATCCCACTCCAACCTTTATTTCTTTAGTTCTCTGCGTGAGTGTGTTGCATACACTGTTTGATTGTATTTTAATAAAAACCATAATTATTATTTCAATTCTGTGTGCTCCTTGACTCAGCCTGACCCCGTAGACGCTGGGTAAAAGATCTCGCTCTGTTGCCCTGCCTCTCGTATTGCTAGCTTGTGCTCTTGGCTAATTTTCCCAACTTGTGTAATTGAGAGCACATTTAGGTGTCCCTCCTGGGACCCCCAGAAAACAGGGCAACACACATACAGTCTTCATTGTGAATGCCTTGTTTTATTGTTCTTACTGTACCGAATTTCATTTGTTCAGTCTTATTGTTGCTTCTGTGTTATTATTATGATATTTTATGGGTTTTAATCTAATTGTAATTTAAAAAATGTTGGAAGCTGCCTTGGGATTGTCTCTTTTATGAGTTGTCCCCTAAAAGGCTGTCTTAATAACTGTAAGCAAAATAAATACAACTAAGATTCTTCGATGAATCTATGAAGTGCTCTTTCAGCACAGAAGTGCTAATCTAATAATACTGTTTTTTAAAAAATAAAAAGTAAGAACAGCTGCCCTGCTACATAGCACTATTAGTCTTTTGAAGCCAGCTGGACAGCTGCTGTAGCAACAGATTTCTTCAATGCTCTTCCTGCACTTTTGAGAGGAACCAAACAGTACCATGGCCCTCTCCACAGAAAGGCTATCTGTTTCTGTCCACCCCTGTAGGGATAACAAGTGGGCTGAATGTTTTGTTGCTGGCAACTTGTGAGGGGAAAAATACTGTTTAAGTCATCATTGTTTGACTGTTTGGACAAGGCTGTAGTTGATTTCTGATAATGCAATGAAAAACAGCAAGACTGAGGCCTTTTTTAGTTTGCATTTGGACAAACTGAAGTTCAGTGACTCTGCTGTATGTCCTTAACCACGGTCTATTGCAGAATGTTAATTATTGTTCTATTTGTGAATCATTAACCACTGATTTCATTTTCTAAGTTGCCAGCCTCCAATTATTTATACTGATAATTTCTCTGAAAGAACGGTTTCATAATTTGTTTCCTAACAGAAGGCTGTCGCGAAACCGTTCTGCTACCTAAGGCAAAGGACAAAATAACTCATACAGAAATCAACTGCAGTAGCAAATGAATCTCAACACCAGCAAAAAGCTCTCTCAAAGGACCCAGAGCAGGCTATACAGCACACACAGGTCCATGTTCCTAAATCTTGCTGCCTTCCAGCATCTACTGACTGATAGAGGAATGCTCCACTCTACCTCATGAAAGAGCAGGCCCTGTGATGTCTGCTGAATTAGACAAGGTGCCACTTAAACCCCTTAAACTTTAACCATGAATGTTACTCCTATTTCCAGGAACTGGAATTGCCCTCATGGGATGGAAAATAAGTATATGGACAGATCAAACACACAGCATGCCACAAGCTGAGATGCTGTTGGTGAGCACAATTATGTGGGCATAGAAACAGGAGAAAGCAGAGGTCATAAGCAGTGCTAAGTGCTGTGTCGATGGTCGACGCCAACTCCATCAGGAGATAAAGCTGTCCTGATGGTTCCTGAGCTGCTTGGGAGCTGGCAGAATAGTTTTATCTCCTAATGCAGGTACCCTTTTTACTAACCTCCCCTCCACTACTACGCCCTGATCAAGAAAGTGACTGGCACTTTCTTGATCTTATACTGCTCTTATACTGCTGTTAAGTCAAGGATTCCATCCATAAATTTCTCTCATCAATTTTCCTTTCTTCTGATTATATGTCCACAATTGCTGAATGTTCTAAATATGTGAAACTGTACTTAAGGCAATGATCCCCAATCTTCCCTAAAGAAAAAGTCAAATTCTTTGTAAATTCTCCTTACCAACACAGACAGTCCAAGAAGGCAACTAAATTATTTTCTATGTATTAATTAGATCAAAGAGCAACTCAGATAGTTGTGCTGTATATCTTATCTGTTCTTTTGGTTCTTAGAGTGGTTTTGTAATTTACAGCAGGGCATTCTATGGCCATTTCCACATGGGCATATTGCCCACGCTACAGCAACCTCCCCAGGAGGTCTTCTTCACCGGGGTCTGCGCTAGAGCAGTTAAGAAAAGTGAGGTTCTAAACCTCAAACTGTTCTAGCGCAGACCCGGGGGTGGCGCTGTGAGTTTTATAAAAACCACCCTCAAAAGGGGTTTTTATAAAACTTACCCGCACTGCCCCGTAGCAGCCCCCGGTCAAGAACTGCAGGGACGCGGCAGCGCACCCCTGCAGATCTTCCCAGGGGCGGGCTTCCGGCTGGTGCGCCGTCCTAATTGGCGGAGCGCCACCGGAAGCCACCGGCTGCCATTTTGGGCGCCACCGGGAGCCGCCGAGCGCCGCCAAAATTCGGCGGCGTTTGGAACGGCGGATCCGCGTCTTCAGAGGGACGGAGCAACCCGCTCTCGGGTAAGCTCCGCCCCTGCATGCGCGGCCCCGTTTCGCCCCCCCCCCCCCTGAGGAAAGGGCCTATGTCTTGCTGAAGACACATATCAACTGGGAGCAATTTATTCATTTCTGTTTGAACTACCAGAGTGAAACATCTTGAGATATATATTATCACTAGGGGATCTCTCTTCTTCTTTGTTGATAGTTTGTAGTAAATTATATTAACACCAGCACATTAAAAATCTCTGTGCAAAAGAATAAACGGAAATAATCAGAAAGTACAGAATTAAGAAACCAAAGGGCAAGTATCCCAGGACATTAGTGGTCATCAAGGAAGTGGTTATCCTTGAACAAAGGAAGCCCAAGGGATGCACCAGCATGAAATGGTTGAATTACAGTTTATTAAGATAGTCAGTTCTCCGACATCTCCCTTGAATATGGATAACATTTTGTATCCAAACTTTTCCTCCATGAATGAAACAGAGTTTACAGTCACAAAACAGGATATTCCCTCTACGGTTACATAACATGCATGCATACATGCACATTCATATACACACATAGTTCCTGGGATAGTGAAACCCTTACAGATGGAACAAGATACCTTGTGGGGAGATCTATAGAAAGAGGGAAAGTTGGTGAAAATACCTCCTCCATTACATGGATTTAGGTTTCAGCCCCCTGCCATTCTATTGTAGACCTTAAATTTATTTAGATACGTTTGTGCCATCATCAGTTACTACTGTTGAGCTGGTGCATGGATTTAACATAGCATTTACTGCTTTTTTTCTTTGCATTTCATTTCCATCTAACCTTTTTGTTATTCTGTTTTAACTCTACACCATAAAAGAGTCAGTGTGTGTATGTATTTGTCTTATATCACCCATACACCTGCCAAGTGGTGATTATACTTCATGCATCCAATAAATTGCATTCTAGATCATGAAAGCTTACTCTGTACAAGAATGGGGCTGCAGAAGATCTCCCTCCCTTTGGAGCAGGAAAAGGAACATGGGGCAGGAAGGAATAATTCATAGGCCTGGCACCCATTCACACCATGTAATTATAGCACAATGATTCCACTTTAACTGGCATGTCTGCATCGTATACAACCCTGGAGTTCGTAGTTTAGGAAAAAGCACTAGAGCTCTCTCGCTGAGAATTCTAATATCCTCCTCCCTTAACTGCAAACCCCAGGATTCCATATGATGGAACCATGGCAGTTAAAATGGAATCACAATTCTATAACTGTATAATGTAAAAATGTCTCTGGGTCAATGGATTCTTGTGAAAGAACTGACTAGCCAGGGACTGAGAGGGATAACAGGGGCCCTTGTCTCAGGTCTGTATTTTGATAAGTCAGTGGGTGAATTCCTAAGCTGCAGTAGTCTTGCTTTTGCAGTCCTGCTTATAACAGTTCCATTACAGCTCTGATCTGGAGGGGAGTAAGCTTTCTGGAATCCTAGTTGGGTAGCTAGGCCCTTTCCGCACCTTACCTTCTTCCGGTGCTGGGGTGCAGGGATTGCACAAGCAGCCTCTAGCGAGAGGTTCTCATGTCTGGGGTCCTTCGGCTCTGCATGAGCTGCCTGTTCGCGCGAAAGCCCCACCTCTTCCTTCTGCAGTGCAGCCTGGGAGTTTCCCAGGCTGCACTGGGGCAGGAAGCAAAACCAGCTTGGCTTCAGAGGCTCCACATGCCAGGTAAGTGCGCGTGAGGCCCGGGAGAAATGCGCGATTGCGCACCATTTTCGGCTTCTAGCTGAAAATGAAAAGGTGCTTGATCGGCGCCTGCCAGCCCCTGGAGCATCGCACGATTATGAGTGCGTTGTGCAGATCACTCCTCACAATCGTGCAATGCTCCAGGCCCTCTTTCACATAGAAAATTCCATGCGAAAAGGGCCTTTGTCTGCTGCAGTTTCATGAAGAAGCTCCTAGACTGAACAGGCAAAAACTTTGTGCACTTTTGAATCCTCATAGGGTGGGACTTGCCAACTGAGTTCTGCACAAAAAAATTGAGAGAAATGAAGCTAATAGACAATGCCAATTCACAGCCTGGTTATAAGTGATGAGGCAGGCAGAGGTGGGCTGATTAGGGTAGCCTTATCTTTTGCATAGCAGCGCTCCATTTGCAATTATGCAGAGGTCAAGACATGTGAAAGCCAGCGTGGTGTAGTGGTTTGAGCACTGAACTGGAGACCAGAATTCAAATCCCTGCTCCACCACAGAAACCCACTGGATAACGTTGGGCAAGTCATGCTTTCTAACCCTCAGAGGAAGGCAAAGGAAAATCCCTCTAAATAAATCTTGCCAAGAAAACCCCATGGCAAACTTGCCTTATTGTTGCCAAAAGTCAGAAGCAACTTGAAGACACACAATGACAACAAGGGGAAGGTATGGCCTGTGGAGTACTTGCAGCCCCCAAGTCCCATTTTCATGGGCATCCAAGCCTCCTGGGAACCTCCAAAGTGTCCAAATTAAGTTTTTCACCTGAAAATGCTCCTGAACTATATACAACTTTAAAATGAAACAGTTTACTCTGCCCTGCCCCAGAAAAACCACAAAAATAGCTGAAAATTACCTCAGACAGAAACAGAAGTGACATAATGCCACTTCTGGTCAGCTGGTTACATGCTGTTTTGGCCTGCTGCAGTGTACAGGGACAAACATTGCCCCTGCCACCCCCCAACACCTTCTAATATTTCACAGATGAAGCCTGGGGCACATGTGACAAAGACACATCAGAGTCTGGTCAAGATAGCAAAAGTTTTTAATAAGGAAATACACACAACCTAGGAGAGGGTGGTCCTGCCTGAGTCTACCGGGAAGGGCAAGATTCCACCCTTTTCTCTCCTCTCTCCCCTTGCCCACTGAATTAGTTTAATGCAAACTACATTTGTACTTTGAACTCAATTTTTAGCTCTTGAAATAAGCTGTGAATGAAAGGAAAAAGTAGCAGAGGAGAGAAAACTGGAATATTTTAAAAACAGCTGAAAAAGTGGGACAAGAGAAAATTAATCAGGACTGTCTCTGCCAAATAGGTACAGTGGGAGAGTATGTTGCTCACCTCTGCCTCAATGGAACAGCCTCTACTGCACAAAATGCTATTCAGCACACAGTTAATTTCAACTCCTATATTTCTATCATGTCTTGAGATGTCTAATCAGAAGAAAACCTCCCCCACAGCGTTCAAGAATGGCTATATTCACCTAAAAGGGCACAGGATCCCAGCTCTATGCATTAATGAAAACAAAATGAGGGCTCAGACAGGTCTAGGAAAGTTGGAGCTACACTGCTGATACCAGAATTCTAAAAGGAAAGAGAAAACAAAAGTGATAAAAGATAGTCACACTGAAAGCAAAGCCAGAAGTTGTTGAGTGTTGGGTCGTTAATAAAACTAAATCAAGAGCAGATTTTTGTTTTTTTGTTGTTTGCGGAATTCAGCACTGTGAAATCATGAAGTCATTAGGTTCATTCCTGGTGACTAGCAGAAGTACAAGAATTATTGCAGAGTGGGTAATTGGGCTCAGCCAAGCAGTTCTGTACGTGCTGAAGAAGTATCTATTATTCTCTTAAATATGAAAAAGAAGTAAGCCATCTCACAGAATGCTGCTTGATAAATCATATGATTTAGCTAGTCAAGCCTTCCCAAGAATGAGGCCTCCAGATTAGTTGAACTCACATTGTCTACAATCAGCATGCCCTTTGACCCTGATAGCTTGAGATGACAGAAACTGTAGTCCCAAAATCTGGAAGACCCAGGTGGAAAAAACTAGTTTAGCCCACCATCTTGTGCATGCACCTTTTTTTTTACTTTGGTTATTCATTTACTTCACTTCTCTCCCCTCCACATGAGAAACTGCCTCACGGTCGCTAAGAGGCACGTGCCTGCTGCACCAATGATGGAATGTTTGGAGAAGCTGGGTGGGAAATGCATTAAAAATGGAAGCCAATTTTTGCTATGTCTGAGTTGGAGGAAAGCACAACAGGAGAAAACACTTTGCATTGCTCTTTTGCAGAGAGTGGTCAGTTCTCAACAGTGCACGCGCACACACACGTGCACACGCGCGCGCACGCAGGCACTTCTTTTTCACATTTGCTAAATTTGTAGGCTGACTTTTCTTGCTCCCCACATGAGCAACTATTGCACCTCCATTTAGCGTCCACTGGACTAACTCAAAATCAGCTGGTGAGCTTATAGTCTGAGTAGACATTTGAATCTAGGAGTCCAAAATTCTAGTCAGAAACTAAATACAACAGCACACTGGCTTTTGATACGGCATAAAGAATTCTGAGAAACTAAATTCCTAGCAAGAGGCTCTCATCCCCATAAAATTCTTTACAGTTGTGTTCCCAAAGACATTTGTGCAAATCATTTGATACAGAAAAAATATTTTTCAAGATTTGATATATTAATCAATGAGCTTAAAAATCTCATAGACAAGTCATGGGCCTAAGTAACTTCCTTAAAAAATGATGTAGGAATGCAATAGCTTTTTCAATAATTTATACATACAAACATGGCTACTGAGAGCAATACTTCCTGTCTTGGTTCTCAATTTTTGCAAAAAAGCAGGATAATAATAATATTAGTGCTAATTACTACAAACTAACTCACGAGAATTTTTAAAAAGCAAAATTTTGATTTATTCAAAAAGTTCTTTGCATGTTATTCTCTTTTAAATGTTAATAACACTTGGCTTTGAGGTTAAAAAAAAACCCAAACATTTTACATAGTATATTTCAAGTATTTCACATACAGTACCTGCAATATCCCCTCTTGAGAGCCCTGAAATATAAAGCAGTCTTATTTTTCCCATAGGGTAGCTAGAGCCTTGAGCCTGAAAGACTTGTCGACTGCTTAAGTGAAGTGAGATTCAAATTGGGATCTCCCAAAGATCACACTGTCAGCTGCTTTGCTACAATAGCACACTCCTTTGGGCAATGTGTCTAATGTGCTCACTTTTTAAAAATCTCTTCAAATGGAAATGGCAAATTCACGTGCTTGCATCTGTGTGGTCTCTGCTAGATACATTTGTCAAAAAGACAAGTTAAATAATGGGTCGATTTTTCTCACCTGGTACTTGACATTGCAAGCCCATTGTACTGTATCTTTTGCACTGCCATGCTAGGGGTAAGAGTTGTAGTCTGCATGTACTGGAATGGTGGTGGGAGGGAAACAGCAGATACATCAACTGAGGGTACTCAATTTGTCTTTGTCAAGAATCCAACATCTGCTCCAAGTTTAAAATGTTAAAATAGCAAATTACCCATCATCCTATGATTGGCTGATGGCTTTTCTCGTCAGGCACCACCATGGTTCAATTCCATTCCACCCTCAACAAATACAAGAAAGGAATGTACATCAATATTCATTAACAGGGCTATTGACAGTACTCTATCACCCCTAAACCTTCTTCACATGTTTTTCCTTGGGGAATTGTCTAGATAGTCTCCATCTGTGACTTACTCTCCATTACTTCAGCCTCCAAAGTCCAAATACAAGCTCCATATGTTCCTTCTGGACCAACAGTTCCTCCAACATTCATCATATCTGTCACGCTAAGCTTTGCTTTGAGTCTTTGAAGGATCAATAGAAACTCTTTCAACTGCCACATGTGATAGCCACTCCCAGAGTTGACCTCATTCGTTGGAAGCAAACACAGGGCACCCATGTTTGTTACAGACTGTTCACTGTATATCAGTGAGCAGCCACCCTCAAGACTTATTTACTGGCTCATGTTATCCTGAGATACTAGGTCTTGTGCTCTGCTTTTGGGCAGAGGGCATGATTTAATGACTCAAGAAGGAGCTAAAGCAAAGCATTATAACAGTTAAGAGGCCCTTTCACACTGCACAATTATAGCACTGTGATTCCACTTCAACTGCCATGATTCCATCCAATGTAATCCTGGATTATGCAGTTTAGGGAGGAGTACTTTGAATTCTCAGCAAGAGAACTCTAGTGCCTTGCCAGAATACAGAGCACAGAATTCCACAAGATGCAGCCTTGGCTGTTAAAGCAGAATCATAGTGCTATAACTGCATAGTATGAATGAGCTTAACTCAGCAAATTGAGGAAAAGAAGCACAAAAAAGAGCTCTGTCTTTCAGAACCAGATTTTCCTCTTTTAGAATAACCAAGACAGGCATGTTGCCCAGATCTCCAGTATTTCCTGCTATGGAGCTTCAGGTGGATAAAGATGGTGTCTATCTGAATAGGAACAAATATACTCAACTACTGCTTCCTATTCAATGAGAAATATGAGCCAGCTAGACAGACAAAACATGAACCACCACTGCATATAAATATGGCAATTAGATTTGAGTGGTTGTCTCACTTAATATGAGGCAAATAAGAGAAAGGTGGTCTCCCATTTCGCCACACTTTCTCATTCACTTGGTCACCAAACTTGTGTAGACATGCATATTAAGTGTAGATGTAAGGGGCCTTTTACCTAAAGAAGTGTTTTTTCAAACAAATCTATGTACTATATTCACTGCTTTTAAACTTCGGGAGATTAGCTCAGACATTCATTCAAGTTTTCTGCCTGTCCAGATGTTTATGTCAAAAGACATGAGCATTTGTTAAAGAAGAGAAAAATGGCCTGCTTTTTAAACCTACCACTAATATATGTATCAGCATACAAGTTCTAATATCTTAACTAACAGAGAAAGAAGGACACTGTATAAGGTATCACTTGCAAAATAGAGAAAGACAGCTGGCACTGTAGAAATGGCAGAGTGAGGGATCTGGGAGCCATTTAGCCAAGAGTGCTGGTAACAATAGTGGATGCAGGGATACAAATGGGGTTTGCAGGAAGGCCACTTTAGAATTCTCAGCCAGAGAGCTCTTTAGCCTCAGTAAACTACAAACTCCAGAGCTCTACAGGAGGTTGAAAGTGTAATAATAGCACTAGAATACTGTAGTGTGGAAAGGCGCCTAGTTCAGCGTACACTAATCTGTTAAGGACGACCCACGTCTTCAGTATCCTGAAAAACAGGCAGAATGGTTTTACCCAGTTCTGAAGCCTCTGCTTTCTCTGTGTCAACTTGAATACAGAAATTCTACTTGGGTTCAAATATAGGTGTCTTTACTTGTACATATATGCAAATATTTCTGATCTACTAGATTTCATAGTACTAAATCCAACTAAAAGCTAGAAAAGTTTGATACCTTGTGTCCATCTCTTTCACATATAAAACTTTTCCAACAACAAAAGTTTGCATATTTACATAGATTAAAATAGAGATATTCTTCATGATCATAACAGCATGACACAGCTGCGCACCAGCTGCATCTTCAGCAGTTGACACGGCTTGGAGCCAGAATCTCACCTATTTCTTTTTGGAAACAGCTATGGACATTTTCAAAGTCCCAGGCAGGCCAAGAAAACCAAGTGTTTATTGTGTATGTATAGGACAGCTATAACTTAGAAATGCAAGAGTTAATCTCTCCCCCCCCCTTAAATCAGTAGACCAGGACTAAAACAGTTTTTTTAAAAAAATTGGACAAATGTAACATTTTACCCCACTGACTGAAGTTTGGCCTTACAGAGTAAAATCGCCTCTACTCCACTCATCAACTCACTGGAGCTATGAGATCTGAAGCCCTATCATACAAGCTAGCAATTGCTAGCAGCACGTTAATTCCTCCTTTAAAAAAAAAATACTAAACATATTTTGATGATGCAGTTACAACCAGGCAGAGAGGTCGTGTTTTACTACCTTTACACATCTATTACTCAAGTTTGGCATCCTGCCCATCTCCCATGCAATCCAACGTTATACTTAAGAAGTGCAAATTTGCCCTTGCTTTAAAAACGACATAAAGATCATTAAATCAGATCTATTCAATACTCTCTGAAAAAGGGAATTCAAAACAGCTCCAAAACTGAAAACAAATAACAGTAACCAGGAGGGGCAAGTTCTACACTAGCTTTACTTTCACTTTCAAGAAAACAGTATTAAAGGGAAACAAATGTGTATTTGCCCTATTGCATGTGTAGGGTTATCCTAGGACCTCCTCCCCCAAAGCTAAACTATGACCCATTCCTCTAAAGCAACATCTGGGCAATGAAGATTCCATGACTAAGCAAAGGGAATTACCTT
This sequence comes from Iguana delicatissima, assembly GCA_948472985.1. Classification (NCBI taxonomy): domain Eukaryota; kingdom Metazoa; phylum Chordata; class Lepidosauria; order Squamata; family Iguanidae; genus Iguana; species Iguana delicatissima. The sequence continues at coordinate 208,566 of CAOKZL010001326.1, read as the reverse complement.
GTAGAGAATACTAAAATGACATCAAGTAGGTGTAAATTATACTCATGGGAAACATAGTGACACAACCCAGCTCAAAGGTCTGCTTTCAAGAAATATATAACTCTTCTGAAAACAAAATAGGAGACTACAGGACTATATGATACCTTGGAAAATGTTTCTTCCTCACAAGAGGATAAGTAAGAACCTCAGCTCATAATATTTACTGCAGCATGTACAATTTATAATAAATGCCATGCAACTTTCCCTTCCCAAGGGTTAAAAAATGAACTTCATTTGATGTCCAGTGTGTTTTATTGGGAAACATTAACCATTCATCCCAGCAGCCCCCATTTAGGAATCACAATTCCTTTTTAAACTTAAAAACCAGATTTTCCAAAGCCTATGCAACAAAGAATTTCTACAACTCACCTGCTCTGTGCAGCTTCAAGAACCATGTACAACCACCCATACAGAACATAATGAAAGAAAGCCAAGTAAAATACAAGGTAGAATACAAATTAAAATGCCTGTGTAAATTTTAAAAATAATCTTTAAGCCAAAAAGACTCTAATTAGGCACCAAAGATACCCCTTTAGAATGGGTATTGCAAAAGTTCATCATCAAGAAATCCCACTTCCTTGTGACTGCATAACACAGAGCCAGCATGGTGTAATGGTCTGAGCACTGGAATATGACCATGGAGACCAGGATTCAATTCCCCACTCAGCCTTGGAAATCCACTGCATTGTCACACTCTCTCAGCCCCAGAAAACCCCACGATAGGGCCGGCTTAGGGCACCCTAAGTCAGAAACAACTTGAAGTCACACAACAAACCACCACCACCACACAATGACGATGCTCAGTTATAGCCTTACATGAACACATCCTTCATGAATTTGTCTAATTCCTTGTTGAAGCTGTTTAAACTAGAAGCCATCACTGATGCTCAGCAGTAATTTAAATATATCACTCCTCTAAGGAACCTTTCCTATATGAGACAGATGAAGGAATGGCAAAAGCCAATGAACTTTTAGGAGGCTTGACTACAAGTTGTCTACTTTCCCCTCAATATGAAAAATACTCTTCCAATGTTTTTCCTTGTATTTTATTGGTGAAAGTGTGAGTGCAATTTATGTAAACTATTATATATCACCATGTGAATCAACTATTCAAAGAAGTTTGCAAGCTAAAATTATTTTAGCTAAAACACAAATAACTAAAAGAGAAAGAAAAATAAGAGCAACAGTGAAAACTACAAATTATAAAATTAAGATTGACATCTATTAATTTAAAAACAGACAATAACATCCAAGTATTTGAGGTTATTTACACCATAAGGGTGGGAGCTTCAGGAACCTCCCATGATAAAATATTCCAGAAGAGCAAGACCACAGAGCAAAGATCTTATCTCTCTTGTGCAGATGACATTTTTCCCCTCAAGAACAACAACAAAAGCCCTTGTGAATATTCCTAACATCTCTGGTGTAACCTAGTAAGATATACTGGTGGACAAGTTTTCAAAAAGTGTCTCATCAATCTTTGGGCCTGGTAGATTCACAGACATGCTGGAAGTCCCCTGAGTAACCTGGACCAAAGCTGTTCAGAATTTTAAAAGTAATCACCAGCTCTACCAGAAATGTACTGGTAATTAAGGCAGTTGACATGGAATCAGTTCTGAATACCTAAACCCTGCTAACAAGCAGGATGATGCAAACAAATGAAGTGAAATTCCATTAGCAACCCTAAGCAGGATGTATTAGAATAATATTGTCTGAATGACTGCAGGATATTCCACTTTATTCACACAGGGCTGCAGCTCAAAAAGGACCAAAGCTGATGAAGTCACTGTTGGTCACCAATGTCATTTGAGCTCCCAGAAACAGCACTGAGACCAGGAAAACTCCTGAGGAGTTGTTCCAGCACCAGTCTCACACTACTATCCAGATCATCATCAACCCTCTGTTTGTTTGCTTTCATCTACCCTAAAACTGCCCCCAGTGCAGGCACCCATTCATGGTTTCCATAGCCTCTCCAGGAGTAGCAGGATGAAGTGAGAGATGAAACTCAGTGTCATCTCTTTACTGATTATGCTCTAACCCAAACCACCACATCACTTTTCCCACTGGATAATGTTTTTAATGCAGACATTTAAAAAATGAGAGAGCCCTAACACACTCAAAGACCAACGAGGAGAACATGAGTCCTTCAGCATCACATTCTATGTCCCTCCAGAAAAGATTGAGACTACTGTAGAATCATGCCCAATTTCACTCCTGCCTTCAGTTGATGACCAGGAAGAGTACAATTGTTAAGAGTAATAAAGGTCAGCAAAAAAGTACACTGGAGTAAACTAGTTTCTCTGTTGAACTGCTGAAATGACCAGAGCTACTTCTATCTCACCCTCAGACTGGTAACAAGTTTTGGAAAAAATCAAATAATCACTATCACCACAACCAGCCACAGTTGAGAAACCACCACATTTTCCAGTATCCTTTTCAAGAATATTATATTAAATATTTGGTGATAACAAGAAATACGCACCTGTCTTTTCTGAAAAGAAAGAAAACCTAAGGGTTTAATACTGGCTCCCTAAGTCCACCTCTAAGATCCAGATGATAAGCTATTCCAGTCTGTCAGATTTTGATTCCTAGGAAGGTTATGGGCCCAAACAGCATTTTAGGTCCATACCCTCTAAATAACATGACAAATCTTCAAGTAACAGATTATGAGGCTGCACAAGATAAAACCTACACAATGGCATAACCAGGTTGAACTTTGGCAGTAGTGGTCTCTCACCACTGAGACAACGGCTTCCATGTTGCAATGACTTGCAAGTAGTTTTCTCTACAAAATGTAGAACAAAATGGTCACAGTGATTCTTTATTTGACTTCCCAGTTCTACAGATAATAGCATTTTCATCACTCAGCAAGCTGAACTTTTAAGAACACTATTTCTCACCACCACCACTGTCACAGAGCCCCACTTTATCATCTCTGTTTAACTGTGTTCTTCAATCAAGTTCATCATGAATTTTTGTCACCTGCATTCTCTGTACCTAGCATTTTTGTGGTAGACATGCTTATGAAGCTGGGTTGAGAGCACTTGCAGCAATGACTCAGTTCATCTTCCCACTCCAAGAAGGCTCTAGGACCCTGGCAGAACTACCAAATAAAGCTACAAGAAACTTGCCAGAAAGCTATCAGGATTCATCAGCTTCCTGCAAGGGCTTTGGTCCACCATTCCTGCAAAGGTTAACACTGGACAAACTTGATCATATAGTAATACCTTAACAATAATGATCTACTTCTACTTCCCTCAAGGATGGATGATCATGCAAAGAAAACCAACTCCAGTTATACTTCCTCCTGCATGCTTTGGGCTAAGTATTACAGCAGGTCCATGATTTTCAGAGTGACCACAAAACCCACAGCTAACCTAGACAAGGTGGGCTTGCAATATATGTTGAATTTGGCTCAACCTTGCAATCCTCAAAAATAGCTCTAAAACTGCCTGCATTGACTTCAACAGGAACACTACTATCAGCAGGATAGATAGAACCCCAATAAAATCCTTATTTGTTTTGAGTCACCAGCAACTGGTATAGATATTCAAATTGGCTTACTCTTGAGGTCTTTAAACTAAGTTCCGCTGGGGAGGGAGACAATATTATTCAGGGCAGGGACTTGGCAAGCGCAGAGGGGAAAGGCCCAATTGATACTGCACAAGTAGTACAAGAGGCCAATGGCGGGAGGAGTAGAAACAATAGTACAGGACTTGCAGGAAGGGCCCGGGGACTTAAGTGTCTCTACACTAGTGCACGGAGTATGGGAAACAAGCAGGATGAACTTGAACTCCTAGTACAACAAAATAAATACGATTTGATAGGCATCACCGAGACCTGGTGGGATAAGTCTCATGATTGGAATATAGGAATAGAGGGGTATAGCCTATTTTATAAAAATAGACCAAACAAGAAAGGAAGAGGAGTAGCCTTGTATGTCAAGGATGTTTTCACCTGTGAAGAGCTCCTTGACTTAAACCCAGTAAGCCAAGTAGAGAGCACTTGGGTAAGAATTAAGGGAGAGAGAAACAATAGGGATATTCTGGTGGGGGCTTACTACAGACCTCCAACCCAGGCTGAGGAGTTTGATGACGCCTTCCTCAACCAAATGACTGCACATTCAAGGAGGAGAGATACAGTAATAATGGAAGATTTCAATTACTCAGATATATACTGGCAGTCAAACTCTGCCAAGACAGCAAGGTCCAGCAAGTTTCTTGCTTGTCTTGCAGACAACTTCATGGTCCAGAAGTTGGAAGAGGCCACAAGGGGATCAAATATTCTAGATCTGATCCTGACCAACAGGGATGACCTTGTTAATGAAGTAGAAGTGGTTGGATCTTTAGGGGGGAGTGACCATGCCCTATTGGAATTTGGCATTCAGTAGGAAGGAGAAGATAAGGGTAGCCAAACACTCATCTTAGATTTTAAAAAAGCGGACTTCGGTAAACTTAGGGAGCTGCTGGCTGGAATTCCGTGGTCAAGAATAGTGAAAGAGAAAGGAGTTCAGGAGGCATGGGAGTTCCTTAAAAAGAAGATACTGAAGGCACAGTCTAAAACTGTGCCAATAAGGAGGAAAAATGGAAGGCATCTGAGGAAACCAGAATGGTTGACTAAAGAACTCTCAGCTGAGCTAAGTGTTAAAAGAAACATATATAGGAAATGGAAGAAGGGGGAAACCACCAAAGAAGAATTTAAGCAACTGGCCCGGAGATGTAGGGAGGAGGTCAGAAAGGCTAAAGCACAGAACGAACTTAGGCTGGCCAGAGACATTAAAAACAATAAAAAGGGCTTTTTTAAATACGTCCTCAGCAAAAGGAAAAAGAAGGAGACGATAGGGTTGCTGGGCAGAGAAGATGGAGAATTACTCACAGGGGGAAGGGAAACGGCAGAACTACTTAACACCTTCTTTGTCTCAGTTTTTTCCCAGAAGGATACAAGCAATCAACCTGGCGGTGGGGGAGCAGGTGAGGAAGCACGGGAAATGAGGCACGTAATAGGTAGAGAGGTGGTACAGGAATACCTGGCCACACTGGATGAATTCAAGTCTCCAGGGCCAGATGAATTGCATCCTAGGATATTAAAAGAGCTGGCAGAGGTCATTTCGGAACCACTTGCTATAATCTTTGAGAAATCTTGGAGGACAGGAGAAGTTCCAGCAGACTCGAAGAGAGCAAATGTTGTCCCTATCTTCAAGAAGGGAAAAAAAGAGGACCCAAATAATTATCGCCCAGTCAGCCTGACATCAGTACCCGGAAAGATCCTGGAGCAGATCATTAAGCAGTCAGTTTCTAATCACTTAGAAAGCAAGGCGGTAATCACGAGAAGTCAACATGGATTTCTCAAAAATAAGTCATGCCAGACTAATCTTATCTCTTTTATGATAGAGTTACTAGCTTGATAGATGAAGGGGATGCTGTGGATGTAGCATACCTCGATTTCAGTAAGGCCTTTGACAAAGTTCCCCATGACATTCTTGCAAAGAAACTAGTAAACTGCGGGCTGGACAGGGCTACTGTTAGTTGGATTTGTAATTGGTTGACCGATCGAACCCAAAGAGTGATCACAAATGGCTGCTTCTCATCCTGGAGAGAAGTGACTAGTGGGGTGTCACAGGGTTCTGTCCTGGGCCCAGTGCTGTTCAATATTTTTATCAATGACTTGGATGAAGAAATAGAGGGCATCCTCATCAAATTCGCAGATGACACCAAATTGGGAGGGGTTGCTAATATGCCAGAGGACGGGATCAAAATTCAAAATGACCTGGATAGATTGGAGAGCTGGGCCAAGGCTAACAAAATGAAATTCAACAGAGAGAAGTGTAAGGTCCTACACTTAGGTAGAAAAAAATGGAATACAGAAATATAGGATGGGGGACAAGTGGCTGGATAGCAGTACATGTGAAAGGGATCTAGGAGTCTTCATAGACCACAAGCTGAACATGAGTCAGCAGTGTGATGCGGCAGCCAAGAAAGCCAATGCAATTCTCAGCTGAATCAATAGGAGTATGGTGTCTAGATCGAGGGAGGTACTGGTACCACTCTACTCTGCTTTGGTTAAACCTCATCTTGAATACTGTGTCCAGTTCTGGGCACTCCAATTCAAGAAGGACATGGTCAAGCTGGAGCAAGTCCAGAGAAGGGCGACCAAAATGGTGAGAGGCCTGGAAGCCATGCCCTATGAGGATAGATTTAGAGAGCCGGGTATGTTTAGTCTTCAGAAGAGAAGGTTAAGAGGGGACATGATAGCCATGTTTAAATATTTGAAGGGATGCCATGTAGAGGAAGGAGAGGGCTTGTTTTCTTCTGCTCCAGAGACCAGGACAAGGAGCAATGGATTCAAGTTGCAGGAAAAGAGATTCCACCTGAGCCTCAGGAAGAATTTCCTGACAGTCAGGGCTGTCCGGCAGTGGAATCTGCTGCCTCAGAGTGTAGTGGAGTCTCCTTCTTTGGAGGTTTTTAAGCAGAGGCTAGATGGCCATCTGTCGGGAATTCTTTGAGGGTGTTCCTGCATAGCAGGAGGTTGGACTGGATGGCCCGTGTGGTCTCTTCCAACTCTACATTTCTATGATTCTATGAATAGGACATCTGATTTGGGAGATAGAATGTTTATTTACCAGGGTGATTTCATCCCTTACCTTTGCCTGATGCCGCACCTGACAACCGGGAAAACATTTATACCTCACCCTCTAACTCAGTGCCACCTTATCCATGAGACACTTTAGGCACAGTGCCTAGGCCTTATGAAAGTCAGGATTATGGGCCTGCAAAAACATCCCTAGTGGTATAGTGAGGTAAGGCAGAGAGTCGAATATGAGTGCCTAGGGCCTACTGAAACCTTAATACAGCCCTGCTTCACCTAGTCATTATAAGTGCCTCTCCACCCCACTACCATCTCAGGTATGTCTAGTGGGAACAGAGAAGACATTTTGGTGGATGCTCCCAAACTTGGGAACTCCCTTCATAGAAAATCTAGCTGGCTTCCTCCATGGTGTCTTTTCAGGAATGGATGAAGACATTCTCATTCCAATAGACATGAAATATACAGCCAACAGTATATCTGGGATTAGCAAGAAATCAGTGTGCCAACCATTAACTTTTCCATCTTTACCATAGTGTTTATATTATTGTCAGAGTGCTTACATTCTACACATCAGCTAGTGAAATATTAAATATATTTTCAATAGCAGTACTAGTTCATATCCATGAAACTACAATTACCAGGTAGGCTGGCTATTTGTTGCCTTCCATGTTCAATCAACAATTCCAGTTATTGCTTATAAAGCAGGAGAAGGTAACAAGGACCCTCCCCTGGCCAGCTCCATATACCTCCCTATGGGGCCACTATTATATGCCAACATTCCAAGGATTCTGTTGGGAGACATGATGCATATGTAGCACAAGCCTCCTTTCTCCGAAGAATAACATATCCAAGCAACCTGTTGGAGAACAAGGTGCATCCTACCCATGTAGCATGTGTACACCAAATTTGCTTGGTTTTCAGCAGCAGCAGTTTTGATGACAGCAGAATTAGTGGTAGAAGTTATGTGGTCCCTAGCAATGAAGGCAATGAAAAATCCAAAAAACAAACTTTGATTTTGCTATTTTATATAAAGGACACCATTTTACTACACCGCTGTACATAATGGGACCTCAGCATCCACAAATGTTGGTATCCACTGGGGATCCTGGAACCAAACCCTAGTGGATACTGAGGGCCCTCGGTATAAGGATACAAGTGGAATTACACCTGGAATGAGTGCAGTCCAATGGCATACAGAGTTTAGATAGACTGATCTGAAATAAGACACAATTCTTTGTAAAAAAGACTGAAAGCATGCTATCATGTCATGTGGCCTTGAAATTCATTCCACTAGACACTAACCATAGCACTCCTGCTAATTCTACTATGATATCTCTTTCTAATTCTACTGTGTTGTCTTCTCCAACTTCCAATCCTCAGGGCCAAACTACATTGATGGTACTCTGTTAGAAATATGTGTTCCTTGCAATTAGTTATTGGTTTTAGCTGAGAGGGCCAGTGATACAAATACACTATATTTTCTAAGTTTGAAAAAAAAAGTGTTCTATCAGTAGTATGATGAATTCAGCAGCTTATTGGTGCATTCTCAGGAGGAGGATATGATCTATATTTAAAACAACAGACAAAAATAGAACCTGGCATGATTCACACTATGGGTTTCTTTTTGGCACTGTGGGGACCAGAATATGCCAAACTTATGCTTCTTGTGGTACAGGAAGAGAAAGCAGACAATCTCCACTTACATTGTGGCAAAAGACAGAGAGTGTGTTTTAAAGCTCAAGAGGATGCTGGCATAACACAACCTGGCAAAACTCATACAACAGATCATAGGTGTTTTTGGAGCCATAAGTAACAATGTGTACTGAAAATCATTGGATGAGGAGCGGACATGGCATGTTGAAACATATGTGTTTCGGATACAATTGGTATTTTAAATTAGGTTCCAGTAGTTTGGGAGTAAGCCAATTAATTTGACTGCATCCCTGTTTTTTGAGCCACATTCAAGTTTTACTATGTGCTGCTCTTTAAGAACTTCCTACATAACACGCAGACACACACACAGAGAGAGACACACACAAAAGGATTTATCCCTCCCAATTCATCCTTGTCCCAGTTCTGCTGGATTCTGGATTCGTGAGCAAAGAGAAAGCAAGTTTTACCTGCTTCACATTCTTCCTCTCAAGAATCAGAGGGGCACAGACCTGCCCTCAGCACCATTGCTATGCTGGCAACAACTAACAAGTCTGAGTTCTTTCTCAGTTTCTGCAAGTTTGGAGAATTCAGTTATTTATTTATCACTGAAAAGGACCTGTGCTATGACCCAGTCATAAAAGCATTTAGCTGAAAATCGGCTTTTCCATTTCTTCCTTATTATTGCCACTTATGTGCCCTCGTGTATAAACCAAGTTCCCAACAGGAATGGGACACATTCTGTCTTCAGTTTCCGTGAACATAACCAAAGAGAGAGAGCCCTTGCACAGCATGACAGAAATTAACCCCTCATTAGCATCTCTGCAAGAAACAAAGGAGAGTTCCCGAGATCAAGACCTCCACAAGTCAAGAGACAACGCTTCTGAAGTTCACACGTCAGGTCCTCAAAGTTCAAAGTGCTCTGCTATTGCCGTGCCCTGGATCAAAAGGTCAACTCTTTAAAATAGCCTTTAAGGGCACCTCCGAAAGCCAGCGACACCTGTCAAGCCCAGCTTAAGAGTCAATGTAAAAACTGCAAACGCCTGGAGTTTCGAAGCGGCACGGACAGCAAGGAGGGAACCTCGCTAAGCCCCGAATCTCAGGGTTCCTGTGACACCGAGCTGCTACCAACGTCAACAACCCTTGCACCACATTGCGTCAAGGGCGGGGGAGGGTGCTGACAGAGTTTCACCCGCCTCGCTCCCCTTTAAGAGAGGCCACTTGAGCAGTTTGGGAAGCTAGCGAAGCCAACGGGAATCACGGAAGAAAAACGCCCTGGCCAGTATTTAAACATTTTACCTCCTCCTCCTCCTCCTCCTTACATCGGCGCGCCCGCGCACACACGCCGCCTGAGGGCGAAAGTGAAGCTCCAGCGCGGGAGCCTTCGCTGGCCTCAGGCAACCCCACAGCCCACTCAAAGTTTGTCCGCGTCCCGCTGTCGCTCGCCCAACAGGGGGCTCCCCACCACCTTGCCCACCGCGCGACTCGCGGGGGAAAAAGGGCCGGACGGAAGAGAGGGGAGGGGGCTTCTCTTACCTGTGGAGCCGAGTAAAGGAGCCACAAGGTGACCGCGAAGAGGCGGGCGAGGGTCCGGCTGCGCTGCCCCGCTGGTGCTGCCATAGTCCTAAATCCTGCGCCTCAGCGCCAAGGGCGGGAAAAGAAGGCGCCGCGCCAATGCTGTCCAGCACCCCTCCCTCCTTCCTCCGCAACAGACACCTTTTGCGTTAATTTAATCCCTCCTGAAGCTGCTCCGCCGTTCGGGCGGCTCCCTTGCTTTTGCGGCGGAAGGTGCCCGAGGAGCTCCTTCGGCTGGCAAGGCTGCCCGGCGCTGTGGGGATGGGGCACGCGCTCGGGAGAGCAGTGCGCGGAGGAAGCCGGCCGGCGGTGGGGGGGGGAGAGGTGGAGGCGGAGAGGAGGGGGCGAGGAGAAAAAAGAGTGAGAGGAGAGCGGGCGAGCGGGCTTCTGCTGAGCTCGGGAGGGCAGGATGGGGTGTTGCTGCTGCTCCTGCTCCTCCTCCTCCTCTATCCCCCCCCCGCTTTTCCCGTGTCAGGCTCGGCGAGAAGGCGGAGGAGAGCGCAACGCGCGCGCGCCCACACCCCGAATTGCCGCGGGACTCGGGCTTCCCCGGTTGGCTCCGGCGGCGGTGCTCAGGGCAGGAGCTCCGCGCTTCAAGGCATGTTGTTGCTAAATTTGTGAGGTGGGCGAGCGAGGGGATCGGCTGAGTGGGAGCGGGGGCCTCTCTTAAGCTTCGTGTAGAGACTTCGCTTCTTCCTCCCTCAGAACTTCCCTCCGCTCGTTTCTTTTTTTCTGTCCCAAAGGCACGGCTCGCCACTTGGAGCGAAGCACTGCAATTCGGCTCCCGACTCCGCTTCAGCAAAGTTCGCGGTCTCACCTACGCACGTGCGGAAATGGCTCCCAGTACATTTGCCTGGGCGTAATATTCATTTAAGGACAACGGACTGAGGGCATTTCTGCCCTATCCTGTTCTAGTGCTATTATTCCACTTTCAGCATCCGGTGGAATTCCGGGGTTTGTAGTTTCCTGATGCCCGAGAGCTCTGTGCCTGGGAATTCTAAAGGCCCCTCGCTAAACCGCAAACCCCAGGATTCCACAGGATGGTGAAAGTGGAATAATAGCACTATCGCGTTGTAGGGTGGCCTGGGCCTGAGAACACGCATGTAGCCAGTGTATTAACAACACTCTACACATTTAGGGCTGTTTCAGCCACTTAATAGCCTTTTCACCTGTACCTCAACTTGCCATTCCATGAAGTTTACCAAGGACTGCAAATAAATCCCTTGAGTTTTCAAGCGCCAGGCATTAGCTGTGTGAATAAAGCCGTTCAAGTAGAGAATCATGAAATAAATAACCTATCGCCCCTATATTTCTGTCAGTATACTCAAATGTAATTATTTATTTCATTTGTATTCCACCCTGGTCTGACCAATAGGACTGAAGGCAGTTTACAATAAAAGAGTGCCACAATATAAAATTAATAAAAGCAAAGCAAACATAATGGTAAAAGACACCAGCAAAAGAAAAATGCAGCCCTATCCAATTGAAAACCCTTGCTCCGGTAAGGAAAATCAGTTTTCATGTCAAGGAAACAAACAACAGGGAAGAATGCAGGGTAAAGAGCCTTTAGTTCTCTAGGATACAGAGTTCTAGAGCCTGGGAGCAGCCACCAAAAAATGCCTCTCTCACTCACTAGTAACCCCCAGAAGATGGTGGTGTGTGAAGACGAGCTTTCTTCAAAGATGTCTATGCACAGCCTGGTTTATATCATAGGCTGTTTGGGTAGCCTGGAACCTAGGCCATTTCCGCACTATTATTCCACTTTCAACATCCTATGGAATCCTGGGGAATCCAACCGGCCCCTCCCTGCAAACCCCAAGATTCCATAGGATATTGAAAGTGGAATAATAGTGCTATAACAGTCTAATGCAGAAATGGCTTTAGTCATAATTCAGTGGGATGCATTCACAAATCAACTTATCGGCTCTCCTACTCTGGATTGAACATTCAGCACCTTGGATACTTCCTTTAACCCTTCTGATTAAAACCTGAGAAGAATTCACTGCTCCATCAACAATGGAGCAGTCATCTGACGCTGAGCTGTATCTGACTATCTATGAAAGCATATGTCAAATGGCTTTCAAGGTTAGACATTAGTCCTTAAGGTTACACAAAAGTATTTTGCTGTTTTTGTTGAAACAGACTATCATGGCCACATTTCCATACCAAAAATTATAGTGGTGAAACAAAATCTGATAAATATTTTTATGTCAAATCGCTGTTAAAGACACAGCAGCAGTAGTTCACAGATTAGACCACTATAACACACTCTGGGGGGGGCTGACAATCTATGAGGGACTGAAGACAACACAGAAGCTGTACCTCCTGTAAAATCCATCCTCTGGATTGTTGATTGGAACATTGTGTGAAGACTTTATAATGTGGATCTTGAAGGAGCTACACTGGCTCCCAATGTAGTTCCACTTTGAAGTCAAGGTGCTGGTAAAGACATTTGAAGCCTCAAATGCCGTGGGACTTGATACCTGTAGAATAGCAGCTCCCTATTTATATTTGCGTTTCCAAGAACAGGTTTTTCAGGAGAGATCCTTTAGATCTCCGCAAGCTTCATAGTTGCAAACTGCTCTAGCTGATTTGAGTTGCCTGGTTTTATTTAACTTGTCAAATTGTTTAATAAGCTTTTAGTCTCTTTAAATTAATTGTTACTTACTGCCTAATATTGTTTAAACATTTTACTGTACATGCCCCTGAGATTGTGTGATATAGAACAGGGTACGAGTATTCTGAGAGTCAGTGTGGTATAGTGGTTTGAGTATGGAATATGACCCTGGAGACCAGAGCTTTATTCTCCACTTGGCCATAGAAGCCCATTTGAGTGACCTTCGATGTGTCACACACTCTCAACCCCAGAAAACCCTGTGATAGGTTCACCTTAGGGTTGCTGTAAGTCAGAAACAACTTGAAAGCATACAACAACTACAAATATTCTGGTAAATAAACAAACAATATAAAAATAAATAAATGCTGACAACTTCTGTTGTTATTGTGAAGTGATGCTGCTTAGTAAATATTTTTCAAATAATAAAATGGAAGAAATGCCCCCACCTTCTGCATCTAGCAATCAACAGGTCGTTTTTATGCTCACAATTGCCTGTAGTCTTAATAGTAATAGCATAATAATATACACAGAGGATAAGGTAGAATGTCACTGTTAGAGGCCAAATTTTGCAAGCACTTGGGTCCACGTAGGGTTGAATAGAATGTGGCTTCATTTGCTCAGTTTTTCTTTTTGAGCAGTTTTGTTAGTTCACAAAAATCATAATTCCAGAGAAACATGAGGAGACAAACTCAAATAATTATTTTTTTTAAATAAAATATACATTTAGGGAACTGTCACCTTTGTTATACTGATTAATGTATCACTATAGACTACACAACAACTAGTCTATAATAGAAAACAGCAGGTAGCTTATTCCGGAGTACAGAGCCAAACCAGAGTAATATATTTGAATATCAGGTTTGCAATCCTAAGAAAATTTAAATGGAAGTAAGTCTCATTGAACTTGATGTTACTTACCTCTGTGTGAACATGCATGTGAATGGTGTGCACAGGTGCTGATTACTTACAAAATAGCAGCCAGTGTTTTCTGGCTGTGATCCAGCAACTGCAACCTGATACAGAAATTAATAAATGAAACTTTTCCTGACATCAAGATAAAATGGTGACAAAAGTTTTGTCTGCTTTAATTCTGTATATCAGATGGCTGTTCCAAATGTAGAAGGTTTAACCAAAAATACAAAAGTATCTAGATCTCAGAGTTGCAAGAATGCCTGAAGTTCTAATCACCATTTAGTTTGAAACTTGCTGTTGTTGTTCTTCTTTTTTTTTAAGTTTGATTTTCAGTTTTAAAAACTTTGGCCTGTACGTAAAGCCAGACATCTGTTAATGAGAAAGTCGCAAGATAGATTTCTAACTATCAAAAAGGAATATCAACCTGGACACGTTTGTGTTGGCAGCCTGTGAAAGATTCAGTTTGGATCCCCAAAGTCTCTTGCAAAACCACAAGAAAATGCATTATTATTATTACACACATTTCTCAGCTCCCATCATGAGTATATGTGAACACTCCCTTAGCATCTGGGCATATAGTATTTACATACTTGGATTATCCATGGAAAATACACACCTCACTGAGGAGCCAAATACATCATGTGGGAATCCTAAATAGAACTATTTGGTGATAAAGCAGCATGCATGCAGACTGAAGACAGACACATCTCTCTTCATCTTTTATGCATTATGTCAGCTGTTGTTAAGACGCTTTTGCTATGTCCACAGCCCCCTACAGAGAAGGAGAGGTGGCTTTCAATGTTTAGATTTCAGCATGAGCCTCCAGGAATAGATTCACAAATAGGAAAATATGTAGGATTTATTCCCCATTTAATCTAATAAATCTTCAACTTCTGTTGTGCATATGATGAAATCTAAGCAAATTCTTAGTGAAATCCACCCACCAGATAAGTGTTCAGCCAATGAATTGCTATAGCCTACCCACCCACCCCCTCACACACACTCGAAAGCAAACAAACTATAGCTGACTAAAGATATAAACTTTCTACCTTGTTGTTCCCAAATTTCCCTCCATTTACAGTTATGTAGCTGAAAATTGCTACAGCCATAGAATGATGTATTCTGGAATGCCCTGAAAAGCACAGCCCAAGAATGGAAACATTTACCTTTTGTGGTTGCCTACTGGGAAAGATGAAGCAGTTTACATCTGTAGAGACAGTGTGTAGGTTATCATCTAATGATTCATTCAGAGATGGCTGTTGGCAAACCACACATGACAACTCTGAAATATTCAAGAAACACAAGATGCCTCCAAACCTTCATGTACACATTAAATATAAGCATAGTTTGCCTAGTTCTTCCCTAATTCTGATCTAGGGCGTATTTAGTGACTGGCTTTATGATAGCTTAGGAGGATTGCTTCCTCTGACAATGAAGACAATATGTCTCTCCTCTTTAAGCATATGACAACAAAGAAGAGTTAGTGGTTATGAATCGCTCATCCCCTAGTTTATTCATTGGCAGATACTGGGACCATGTAATTTTTGTTGCTTAAAAGTTGAAAAGGAGGAGACCTGTCGTCACTCAAAGATATTCAAGGTACAAGCTTTGTCATTCATCCTTTGCATGGTCCTGTGCCTCAAGTTCAAAACTCTCTGGCTTGTTAAGGTTAATTGATTTCAGTGTGTCCTCAGTTTCCAACAATTGCCTCAAACCTACTAGGTAGTAGGTAAGAAAGCCGAGAAAGCCAACACGATTCTTGGCTGCATCAGTAGGAGTGTGGCGTCTAGATCGAGGGAGGTAATGGTACCACTCTATTCTGCATTGGTTAGGCCTCATTTGGAATACTGTGTCCACTTCTGGGCACCTCAATTCAAGAAGGATGTCGACAAGCTGGAACGTGTCCAGAGGAGGGCAACCAAAATGGTGAAGGTTCTGGAAGCCATGTCCTATGAGAAATGGCTTAGGGAGCTGGGTATGTTTAGTCTGCAGAAGAGAAGATTAAGAGGGGACATGATAGCCAAGTTTAAATATTTGAAGGGATGTCATGTTGAGGAGGGAGCAGGCTTGTTTTGTGCTGCTCCAGAAACTAGAAGAAGGAGCAATTGATTCAAGCTGCAGGAAAGGAGATTCCACTTGAACCTCAGGAAGAACTTCCTGATGGTCAGAGCTGTCCGGCAGTGAAATATGCTGCCTTGGAGTGTGGTGGAGTCGTCTTCTTTGGAGGTTTTTAAGCAGAGGCTGGATGGCCATCTGTTGGGAGTGCTTTGATATGTGTTCCTGCATAGCTGGGGGTTGGACTCGATGGCCCCTGGGGCCTCTTCCAACTCTATGATTCTATGATAGTTCTCAGCCAGCTCTTGTGCGGCCAATTAGTAGCACATTTGATTTCCCCTAATCTGGATCTGAATCCTTACCCTTTTAACTACCAAACTTGTGCTAATTATGTACTGCATACATTTGTATAGATATAGATATAGATATACAGCTAAAGGACAAGCCCTTAGTGTGGTGTAAGGATCAGAAAAATGCCCATCGTCCATTTGTGTTGCATCCAACTCTAACTGTTTTGGTAGCTTTGGGATATTTTTTCTGTTCCTCCATAGGATAACTAGGGAACAGACAAAAACTAATCGTGAAACTTGGGTAGATGGGTTGTACTGCCTGACTTGACTGAGAATGAATTAGATGGGGGAGACTTTATAAGCCCTCCTCCACATTTCTTCCACTTACTCATCCTAAAGAGATTTTAGCCCCTGAAAGTCTTGGGACATCTGTGATTACTTTACACGGCATAGCCAGCACTCAAGAAGCCTGTTGAGAATGAGTCATCCTATCTGTCGTTGGCTGGAAGCCAAGCTGTAGCTGAGAACTGGGATCTGCTTCCTTGGCACCAAAGCCCTTCACCACAGGTCTCTGTAATCTGTGCAGAGGCAAAGATCCATTTGTGATCCATGTGTCTTGATGTTATGGTTCCATGAATGGATCAGATAGAGTTAGATGCCACAACTATACTATCGCGGCTTTCAGCTTTATGCACATACATGATTTTAATTTTTAAAACTTGTTTTAACCTAATCTTTTCCATGTGCACCTGGTTTTAACTGTTTTAACTGGCTGCAATGTACAGAGATGTAGTGGTTTGAGTGCTGGACTATGACCTAGGAGACCAGGATATAATTCCTGTTCAGTTATGGAAACCCACTGGGTGACATTGGGCGCATCACACACTCTCAGTCCCAGGCAAGCTGTGGTCAGTTTGCCTTATGGCCACCGTAAATTGTAAGTGACTTGAAGACATAAATAGCAACAATGTGCTAGATAATTTAATAAATTCTTAGGCTGTAAGTTGCCTTTTACAAATTTATATTTTTAATTTTTAAAAATTGTTTAGGTTTACTTTATTATATGCCATCCTGACAGCTTTGGCTATATGATGGGATAAAAAAGATCTCATTAAATGAATAAAAATGATTAAAATAAACATCACATGCATTTAATGAAGCTGATGCCACATAAGAAATTTGAGGGTCACATCATATTATAGCATACCTATCATACTATGGATGAGGATAGATCTTGTTAAATTACTCCTTCTTTCTCTCTTTGTCTCTCTTTTTTTAGGAGACAGCCTCTCTTAATACATCAAAACAATTTGACAAGAGTTTATTAACCTCAAGGAACATCTTTGCCTCCGTTGTAAGAATGTCATGAGCATTTTCTTCCTCTATAAAAATTGCCGCAGTTTGCACAACATGCCTCTGCACAAAGCTAGTGTCTTTTTCCATTTACAAAGCAATGCACATGACAAGTGTGCACACACACACATACAGAGAGAGAGAAGGCACAGAGGAACTAGATGACTAATCGAAAAGATTCAAACAATCATCCAATGCTTCTAATATTTAGATGTCCATGCAACAAGGCAGTAGTTATCATAGCATAACTAAGTAATTTGTATGATGTACTTCTCGGACTTTTTGGATAAAATCAAATGCATTTATTTCCACAAAACAATAAGCCTGCAGGAGTAATAGAAAACATCTCACTATCTCAGAAGTGAGGAGAAAAATTTTGTAGAACAAGCAAGAATTTGCATCC
The DNA here is from genome assembly GCA_948472985.1 of Iguana delicatissima. NCBI lineage: Eukaryota > Metazoa > Chordata > Lepidosauria > Squamata > Iguanidae > Iguana > Iguana delicatissima. The sequence continues at coordinate 191,087 of CAOKZL010001326.1, read as the reverse complement.
CTTCATTATACAGGCTCTAGACAGAATGTCAGTTTTGATGAGATTTTAAAATATGCAATGGCCACACTATGCAATGGCCACACACTTTTGTTTTATTTGAAAATAATGAGCTTTCAAAGTGGCAGATCCTAATGTCATTGCTCTTCTGCAGTTTGCTAATTGCTGATGCCTTTCCATCCTTCAGTGGATAAAGCATTTTCATTTGTTTTTATATGCTGCTGTGTTCCGTCCATATTGGTGGTGTAATATAAACTATTTGGGAAAGGACACTCTGAGTGGGTTGTTATAAAAAAAAAATCATTTTCCCTGATTTTAACAACAAGAACAATGTATGCAATCTCATAACTTTAAAAAAAAAAACCAAATTGATGGCAAACTCTTGAGCCACAATTAAATTAGTGACAAAAATGTATAAATTTTCCAAACTATTTTAGTATTTTTTTTATTTAAGCGTTATTTAAGAAATATTTCAATTCTTTTTGAAGGGAAAAATGCAAATTGCAATATAGTTCATAGTGTTTTGAATGTTGGACTAAGACTAAGGGACTTTCCTCACTATACTGTTATAGTGCTGTTATTCCACTTCAAACATCCTATCGAATCCTGGGGTTGGCAGTTTAGGGAGGGGCTTTTAGAATTCTCAGCCAGAGAGCTCTTTGGCCTCAGTAAACTATAAAGCTCCAAATTCCACAGGATGTTGAAATAAGAGCAGTGTAACAGTGTAGTGCAGAAAGGCCCTAAGAATTTGAGAGACCAAAGTTTGTATCCCCATTCAGGCATGGAAAACCACTGGGTGACTTTGAACAAGTCACACTCTCTCAGCCTTAGATGAAGGCAATGGCAGTCCCCCTCTACAAATGTTGCTGAGAAAACCCCATGATACATTTGACTTAGGGTCACCATAGGTTGGAAACAACTCAAAGGTACACAGCAGCAGCAGCAGCAACAAAAATATCATTCACACCTTGGTAAAATAAGGTCAGTGTGAAATACAATTAAAGGGACGTACTGAAGTGCTGATGTATGGAAATGGGTTCACCCATTCAATGTGTTACTGTATACACCAAAGCACACATAAATATGCAAGACTGTAGCACTACAAAGCTACAGAATTAGAGATGCTGCTGCTGTTCCATTCTTTGAGTTTAAAAACTCAGGTTCTGCAGCTTCAGGGTTTAGAATTCACATGCTTATTGCAACACTTTCTCCAACATCTGTCTCCCCATTTCAATCAATATTTGAAATGTTGAATATGGTGACCACAGAAGGAAGCCTTTACTATAATGGCCTTGTCCTAGAAGAGTCCTGCCCCTGAAACGTCATTATTATGATTTAAACCGGGGGACTAAACCAAAGTGAAGAGCTATACACCAACCCATTTTTGGCTTCTCTGGAACTCAAGAGAGCAGCAGAAATTTTATTGTGGCTGCCATTTTGGGTAATCAGAAATGACCACATGGTCACCTTTTAGGCTCATTCCACAGCCCCTTGAAACAGCACTTTACAGCCTCACAAAGGGTTTGCCTATTTTTCTGCGGCTTTTTGTTTTGGCTGAAGAGTTACACTCTTGGGTTAAAATATTTGGGAGGAGGGCGTCAGGGCCTGGGGAGCAGCCTGACCCCAACAGCTGTATTGGTCCTTTTCCAAAGGACAGCCCACAGATCACACTATTCCTACCCCTGATTTTAACACAAGGCAAAAAGTAATATTGCTGTTTCTCTGAGCTTTTGAGAACTGCCAATGTCAGGGTTTTTAACTCAGAGAATGTTTTGATATTTGACTGATAGTTTATATATGACTAATCTGCTGCTATGTAGGCTTCATTCTGTGCAAGCCTACGGAAAAGTAAGTTAAGTTGAATTCAGTGAGACTTACTTCTGAACAGACATCCAGGAAAGGACTTAAGTTCATTGTGTTAGTCTCTACACTGTGGTTTATTTTCTTTTCAAAAATCTAGTCTCATTTCTTACTAATCTGTTAGAATGGAATTGGAGAACAATAATTTTGTGACAATGTCAGGTACCCACCCTTCAAAAATTAAATGTGTCTAGTCAAGAGAGAACATCTAGTGTGAAAACAGTCTGGAAGTCATAACCTTTCCAGAGTTAGCAATATGTTTACTTACATATTTGTAAATCCAGTTGTTAATCCCAAGTCAACATGTATGTAGGTTCAATGGACGGAACACACCCACCTTCATTGTGACTAACAATTCAATTTAGACTATTATTATTATTCCCACTTTTTACCCGATACTGGGACTCAGGGCAGCCTATAAAATCAAAACAAATATAGTAAAAAGCAGTTACAGACACATAAACAAAACTATAGCCAGTTTGTTAACTGGGGCTGACTATAAGGAATGAACAACTCCTTTTGTTTCAGTAGTTTTTCTGGCTCTGGCTTTATAACCCCAGTGGTGTGCTATATTGTTTAATTTCTTTAAAAAGTGATTGTTAAAAAGCAATTAAACTATCCATAGAATTAAAACCTTTTCACACATATCTTTTAAAAGACAAAAGATGAAAGTCAGCAAAACAGCACATTATTAAAAGCCCTTGTGGTTATTTCCTGAAAAGCCTGTTGGCATTAAAAAAAATGTTTTCATTTGTCATCAGAAGGACAGTGAAGAGGTAGCCATCTTAGCCTAGGGAAAAAATTTCAAAACCTGAGACCAGCCACTGATAGTGTCTTCTCCCATATCCCACCAAATTTGTTGGAAAGCAGGTGGGATTGAGAAAAGGGTCTCCACCCACAGATCATAGAGCTTGCGGTAGGGGGGCTCATATATGAAGATATGGTACTTCAGATAGCCCAGCCCTATGCCATGTGAACACCGCTTTTAATTGTCCCCAGAAAAAGACCAGCTGCCAGAGAAATTACAGAAGAGTTGTATGCCCTCTGTAGCCAGTCCCAGTTAACAGTCTGTCTGTAGAGGGGTTAACAAAAGCTTCTGGGCACTTTTGAAAGGCAGCCCCCCCCCCTCGCCACAAGGGATTGCATTGCAGTAATGCAGATAGGATGTAAGGTAAGTGTCAGGGTGAACTATTGAAGTTTACTCAAAAACATGTTCCATTGAGTTCAAGGAAGTTTACTCAAAAACATGTTCCATTGAGTTCAAGTAAGTGGCTACAGGTTTGTTGACAGAAGCAGCTGAATGTGTTTGGGATTTAGATGTAAGGCTTGCATTGGACAATGTGTATTTTGCTGCCCAATTTCCATTCTTGACCTTCTTCAGGATCCTTGGACATTTCTGATATTCTGTTCCAAAGCTGTAGGAGTTGAAATCTTTAGAATTCTGAGCCAGTAAATTTGAAGAAACAAAGCAGGATGTTTATATCTTTACCCAACTAGCTATTTATTGGCTGTATTCACGTCTCCTGGGAGTCTGTGGATATGTGTGCATCTTCAAATGTTAATTTGTTATTCCCCTCCCCCTCTCCACCCCATATGATCACCAAACACCAACTGAAAATGAAATTGGAGTCCTCCCATTTGCTTCAGTGGGCGTTGGATCAGATCTCTTGTGAGTAATGCAATGTTCAAGATTTGTAGCTGAAATGGCACAAAAGTAGCTGAAAATAGCAACTGGAATTTTGTCTTTGGGTTAAGCATTAAAATATATTTATTCTGCTACAAGGACAAAGAAAACCAGCCCACTGAATGTAACATTTCTAAAGAGTTATTGCTCTATTTGCAAACTCGACATTTATGGAACTATTTTTTGTGCTATGAAAGAGAGAAAATGAAAGACAGACACGCAGAGTCACAGGATAGAAATGCATTTGATTAAATAATTGCGAATTAGATAAAATATCTAATCAAATGGCACACCAGACCTTGAATTGACAAAACATTTTTTTTCATAAATAAAGTGACATCACACTCTTTCTAATGAAGTTAAACAATATAACACAGCTTTGGGGTTATAAAAAATGAATCCATATTTCTATATTATAAACGATCTAACCGACCTAAAGGGACCAGATCTAAAATACTTAACATCCCTGAGGTGCTGTAACAGTTTCCATAAACTGCTTTTGGGTGAGGCTTTCTGAGAGGGATTCAGCTATACACACAAAATTTAATACAGTAAAAGTGAAATAGCTGAAATTGTCAGAACCCTCTATGTTTGTATACTATAGTCCTGGAGCATGAACGATAGTGAGTAAGGCATTAAATATGGAGATTTTGCAAGGATTGATTCACATCATTTTATATTACAAGGGAACATTGCCCAATATTCCCCAGTATTCCCCTCTTTTTTTTTTTAATTCTTGCAGCAAATGTGCACTGAAAAGTAAGACTTCTTTTTTACGCTGCAGTTCTATGCACACAATTAGCTACCCATTAAACTCAGTGGAACTTATTGCTGGGCAGACAGGCCTAAGACCGAGATGTTTATGCATACAGACAGACAGATCCTATTTCTTACAACTGGAAGGCATTGCACATTTTATTCTCTTTAATAGATTTTCTCTGGTTAGGAAGAAAAACTAAAGAAGAAGAAAGTCAGAAAACATGGGAGGTTTGCAAATTGAAGACGCAGACCCACCAAGATTTCACAGATGAGAACTGGGACACATGTGGCTAGGCAATATCAGAGTGTGGTCAAGATGGCTAGAGTTATTGCTGAGGAAGAACATACAAGCTAGGAGACACTGCAGCAGTTTGCTTTTGCCTAAGCCTACTGGGAAGGGCAAGATTCAACCCCCTCCTCTCTTCTTCCTCCTGCATTAATTGAACACAAACTGCTTTTGCACTTTGAATTCAGTTTGGTGAAACTAACTGAAGACAAAGGGGCAAAGTGGCAGAAGGAAAGATAAGCTGGGACATTTTAACAGCATCTGAAAAAATGGGATAAGGGATTAATTGCGACATTTCTGCCAAACTGGGACAGTTGGAGTTGTAGTCCAAAGGGGCAAGAGTCCAAAAAGGACTGTTCCTGCCAAATTGGGACAATTGGAGAAGGATTATTTGGACCACCTGTAGAGGTCCATGAATGAGGGGATGCCATTGCACAGCAGAAGCCTCACTTCAGAGCAATAAGGTTGCTGAGAAGCCTATCAGAGAGATACTTTGAACCTTTCAAATTCTTTGATGATGCAACCATGGCTTCACCTACCCACTTCTTTGAGAACTTCGTTTATTTTCTCCATTTATTTATTGACTTTATATCCTATCTTTCTTCCAAGATGGGATTCAAGGTAGGTTTGTCCACTTCTATCCCTTGTCAGAACTCAGGGTTGCCAGACTGAAAACTGGAGAGAGTTTTAATACCTTTAATGAGTGTGTAAAGGAGGAATTGCCAAACCATCACCTGTACCCTGGATGAAGACTCTGCAGCCCACCTACTGCATACAGCAGCAAGGTCTTCATGCAGTTGGCAGGGAGGGGGTGCTGTTGTCCCTGAGACAATTTCGGACCAAAACCATTGGAGAATTGGCTTCTAGCCGACTCCTTTTGCCCTACTCCGAATCCCTCCATCAGAGGATCTGAAAAAGCAAAGTTGGGGTCCAAAAATGGAGAATAGTGTCTCTATGGGGTGCACTTCTCTACATAAATCAGGGATGCTGAAAGTGCAGGCCACATGCGGCCCATTGGAGGCATACCTCCAAAATGTTCAGGAACTCCAGTTTAATCTTTGAGCAGTTTTTGGCCCCTAAATTGTCCAAAACACATCTAAATTACCTGCAAGTGTGGCAATTTAACTTGGTTCTCTCACTGTTCTTCCTATCACTTTAAGTCTCTGAAACTGCTCCCTAAATTTCTAAAAGCAGCCACAAAAAAGCTCTGCAGTGGGTTGTAAAAGGAAAAATTGGATCCCTTCCACAAATAGTTTTCATCTTACAGTTAACACTAGCTCCCTCTCCCCACCAATGCCTTTTAACAATGAAGAATGACATTTTTAGAAATCCAGAAATGACTTGTCTAGTCAACGTTACTTACAGTTTTGAAAATGGGTGGGTATGGACTCTCAGGGTGGCCTAAGGGTCCCAGGAGTGCTGGGAAAGGGGGTTGATGCCACCCAAGGCCCCATATGATAGCCCACTTCTGTTCTACAGAGCCACTGATTGTGATTGGTTCCAGAGGAGGCTTTTTTAAAATTAAGGAATCGGCCCTGCCAAATCCAACTAATGTTATTTAGGTGTTATTGGGCCAAGGGAGCTGGAGATGTGATATTCTATTTATAACCATAGAATCATAGAGTTGGAAGACTCCACAAGGGCCATCGAGTCCAACCCTCAACCCCCTCCTATGTTTTCCCACAAACTTTTCTGTTTTTATTTTCCTTATGGAAAAAAATCCATTAAAAAAAGAAAGATGAAATGACTTCTGGAAGTCTTGTGAACTAGCATTAGGAATTATCTGCCTGGAAACACCCTGGGATCCTCTTCTCTACAGCAGATGGGAAAAGAATGTGGACACAAAAGTAGGCAAAAGCAGCTGCTACTACTATACCTTCACCATAGCAGTTGCATTTAATAATATAGAGGTTGCAACTCTGCCTCCCAAACTCCAGTACTCCAGGAGGAAACTTGTGTGTTCCTGTGTATGTGTGCCTGTGCAGGCACTATTGGGACACTGTGAGGAATCTATAATTTATATGGAATGCCCTTCCCTTGGAGACCCAGTTGGTGTCCACGTTGCTGTTCTGTGAAAAGATGGTGGTTTACAAAAGCATCGGGAATCTAACTGGATTTACATAGAACCACATGGGTGCATAGTTTAAAAATGTTAACTGGTTTTAAACTGTTTTCGTTTAGATTGTTACATTGTTTAATATATTTTTAGTCTTCTGCAATTATCTTTATTTTGCATATTGTTTCAAAATGGTCATGCTGCTTTCTGAGATCTTCAGACAGGGAGTGAAATATAAATATTTTCAATAAAATAAATAAATAGTCACCACCACCAGAAGACAAGCAGTGCTTCGCCCTCTCTTCCTTCCGCTTTTCCCGATGAAGCTTGGGTCAGTATACGTAGGGCTAGATAAGAGAAAGGATTAAACCATGAGCATGAGCAGAAAAGCTGGCAAGGAAATGTTAAGTTCATGACTTGTGCTGTTAAAAGCACAAAATCAAGTCCAGTAAAAATAAATCAATTTTAAAAGGTAGCCAACATGGTGCTGATTGATTATATATGGCAGTTCTGTGTAGCAGCAAAGACATGTTATAGAACAGTCAAGAAAAATAAAATCAAAAGGTAGAAACTTAAATTAGAAGTGAAATATAGTTGCCTTACTGTTTCAAGAGACAAGCTGTTGTTACAAGAGCTAAAAACTAGGTCTCTCCTTTTAGAGGATAGACTTCATTTTGCTGCAAGTTTCCATTGTTCAAATAAAACCTACAACATGTTTTATCAAAATACAGTTACTTTCCTCCTGAGAATCAGTGAAGAAAAAAAGACAACTGGTGATAAATATGTGTTGACAAATGTGGAACACTGAGTAAGTTCAGACAAAGTTTGTTATGCCCCATACCCACTGTTGCTAAAAGATATAAAGTACATTGTCTTCGGGCATAAGGGACAAACACAATCTCTGGGTTTTCAAGCTGGTAATGATATTTTGAATGTAGGCCAGAATTTGCTTGGCTCTTGTTTTTGTATCACATTTTTTAAAAATTTCCATTCATCACTCCTATTCAGCACTAAAGTATCATCAGCTTCCTTCCTTGTAAGTGGATTATCAAATGTAATTTCAGCTCAAAAATGGCAATCTGCTGCTTTGGTTCTTCCTAAAATAATATCCAGTTTTCTGTGGCATGTAATTTACTTAGACAGTTGTAAGTCTGTAAATGTAGAATGATCAAAAGCAGGAACATATTAAAACACACACACACAAATACACACAATGAGCTTTGTTACCATAGTAGTTAATTCACACAAGTTTGTTTAGTTTGTGACCAATAATTATTTTTCTAAAATACTATCGCAGAAGTCTTGCCTCTGGAAGTTGGTAATCAAAGATGTTGCTCAACATACTGGCTGGATAATGCTTATGCCAGTCATAGCTATATTTATCATTAAGTTAAATTCTATTGATTTCAGGCAGTCTAATGCAGAGGTAGAGCCTGAAGGCAATGAGTTATAGGCCATTTCCACACGGGCATATGCTCACGCTAGGGTGACCTCTCTTGGAGGTCTTCTTCACCACGGGGTGCGCTAGCACAGTTAGAAAAAGTGAGGCTCTAGACCTCAAACTGCTCTAGCGCAGCCGCGGGGGTGGCGCTGCGAGTTTTATAAAAACCACCTTCGCAAGTGGTTTTTACGAAACTCAGCCGCGCTGCCCTGATTGGCGGAGCGCTGCCGGAAGCCGCCGGCCGCCATTTTGGGTGCCGCTGAGCGCCGCCGAAATTCGGTGGCGTTTAGAACAGCGAATCCACACTCCCCGCAGGGACGGAGCAACCCGCTTGCAGGTAAGCTCTGCCCCGTGTGCGCCGCCCCGTTTCGGCCCCCCCCCGTGAGGAAAGGGCCATAAGTTATATAACTACATGTAAGCAGTTACATTTGAGTATAATGAGAGTTTAACAAAGCTACATGTCAGAAGTAACATTATGAGTAAAAATGAAATAATTTATTAATGTAAAGAGTAACACTTTATGTACTTTCAAGGATTTTTTTAAAGGACATACTAAAAGGCATTAACTTATCAATTCTCAAGCTTTTTTTTCCTTTCAAGAAATGGAAAGCTATAGAAAAGCAACAAAACACACACACACACACATATAAATATAAAATCCCTTAGATTCACCTCATATCTCCAACCTCTGTGGCAGAGCTTGGAGTGTGTGGAGGGGGGGTGGGAGGAGGCATGGCCACTGTGCAGAGGCATGGCTGTGTTGCAAGGGGGCATGGCCAGAGGCATGAGGGCGTGGCTACAGGCCGGGACACCCCAGAAACATTGCCACTTGGGGCAAATCGCCCCCCGCCCCTCCATTCCTATGCTAATGTCCAACCTAAATGTTATTAAATCTTAAACCTTATAATCCCAGACAAAGAATGAGAGATAATGTGAGTGAATAAATGACACACAAAGATGCTACATTTTCTGTTTGCAATTTGCTTCAGGTCTTGCCATAACATTCTGATGGGGTTTAGGTCCAGATTTTGACTAGGCTGTACTTAAACATGGAATTTCTTCTTCCGCAGCCCTTCTTTAGTAGATCATTTTGAACATGTAGAATCATTGCTATGTGCCAGTTCAACTTTAGTTCTTGTACAAGTGGCCTGATATTTCTCCACTAGAATCTTTTGAGTCATTGCAGAGCAATTCATGGTTGTATGATGGCAAACCACCCAGGTCATGAAGCAAAAAATCTGGCCCAAACTATCACATTTTCATCAGCATGCTTGACAGCTGGGACGAGATTCTTCTGTTCAAACTCAGTGTTTGTTTCTTTGTCAAACATAAATTTATCACTGAGGCCAAAAAGCTCTACCTTTGAATCATCTGTCCAGTGAACATTGTTCCAAATGTCTGTGTGATCTTTACTAAGCTTCAGTTGAGCAGCAATGATTTTTTAGACAGCTCACTATTCCTCCATAAACACAATTCTAGTCCAGTCTTTTCCTGATTCATGAGTAATGAACATTCACATTAGCCGAGGTATGAGAAGTCTGCAGATACTTGGATGTTATTCTCTTGTTCTTTTGTGACTTCTTGGGTGAGGATTTGAAGGAGAAGGAAGACTTCGTCTGTTCTTGAAGAGATTTGAGTGGAATGACCACTCTTCAGTATAGTGAGCCTGGTTTTGAACTTTCTGTATTTGATGGCCAACCATGGAATAATGAGACCAGACACAGACAATTCAGTTAATTAAGGGCCACTTTATTGGATCTAAAGCTTATGTCATGGACCCAGGGCCCTTCTCCCACTCAGTGCTGACTTCTGCCCTTGAATAGGAGATGGAAACTCCCCAGGTTCCGTTAACCAAATGCTGCCACCACCCACTGAATTAAAATCCCTGTCTGTGTAGCCCAGTGGGAAGCCACAAGGGAGCCACCAATCTCTAAGCTTAGAAATGCCTTTCCTCTCTCCTCTGGGAGAGAGGAATCCTACCCACACAAGTCCCCAACAACCATGTGGAAATGGAGAGAACAGGGAGTTTTTTTAAAGGAAATTATTTATTCTAAGAACAGGCAAAGTAAATAACAGAAGATATCACTATACATGGGAGGCTGCGCTTAGTGCGCTTAGAACTGCGCACCAACTACAGATAGTTGCATCATATCAGCTGAAGCTTTCAAAAGAAAAGAAAAGCTAATGCGACTATATACCAAACATCCTAGCTATTCACATTGTGATCAGGGCTGAGATGGTGTGCAGAGGCAGAGCCAGGAGGCAAGGCCTAGCTGGCCAACGTACAATGAGCAATATGCCTCCACTCATTGATGTCTTTGTTCCTCTGCTTTTTTCCCCTCTTGCCTCATGGTCCTCTGAGGCTTTTTAAAAACTTCTTCATCGAAGCATCTCAAAGATTCTCATTTTTCTACCCCTAATTGGGCAACTGTCTCTCATGACCTGTGATACTGATCCCCAATAAAATGTAACCTGACTGTCAAGGTCAGAGTCCTGGGCAGCAAGCCAGCCCAGAGAAGGGAGTGTGAGAGCCAGCAAAGTCCAGCCGGGAGGAGACAAGCAAGCGCTTTATACAAGGAAGTTCATTTACCAGAGCATCAAGCGAAAGCCATAGTCAGAGTTCCAAAAGCCAAGGGTCAAGAGATCAATTCAAGGTAGCAGGAACCAGGTGCTGGGAGCAAGGAACAGGCAAGAGGAGGGCTTGAAAGAAGTTTGCCACAAGTAAAAGAAAGTTTCCAGGCAGGCAGTTATATAGCTCAAGACACAGGTATGGCTAGTCACTGCTTCTTGAACTTAATCAAGGAAGCCTCCCTTTGCTCAGCTATCTTGAGTCTCTGCCTTGTTTGTGGGCTGATTGGCACAGGCTCCAAACCATCTTCAGAATCGGATCCCTGTTGCCCTAAAGGAGCAGGCAGAGGAATGTCCAAGCCTGCTTGGTCTATGGCAGCAGGGGGAGCTCTTGAGCTGCAGGACTCATCTCCAGCCAGAGCCACAGGGACCAACAGCTGCTGCTTGTCATCAGTAGCTCTGACAGGGGCTTCAGTTATCACACTAACCTTAGCAGTTCATTAACCTTTTGTTTGCCTGGAGGGACAACCATCTCCCTTCAGCTCTGTTGCCTGGATAATGGGAACCCCATTATCACCTTATTTACATTTCATTGATCTAGAAGGAGCAAAAGTGGGGAGAAACCTGATGTGGATCCACCTCAGACCAGGTGTCACTCCTTGACTGCTTCTTCAGCCTTTCCTTGGGTGAAACACCTGAGCCGCAAAGGCAATCCCCAGCTGGGTGTAACAGGAAGGTAAATCCAGGAGACTCCTACCCAAGTCACAGGGCTCTTCCAGTGGGAGACTGAACAGCAGGCTTGCCTCAAGAGTAGCCTCTTTTCCCACCCCCTGGGTCCCAGGACCTAAAGAGTAAGTTTCAGAGCCCTATTCTACACCAAAATAGTGTGCACTAAATTCTTATATTCTCCTCCTGCTACCTGCCACAGACAAGTGACAAGTGTCTGATTAGTCCTTTTCTGCCACCAAGCCAGCCAACCCCTCTTTCAAGTCCCTGGGAACATGTTACCCTCTTCCAACAAATGAACACCATCAACGCAACAGAGTTGTGCCTATCAGAAAACTATGGTGGGATGCAGGAGAAAGTGGCCCGAGCCCTTATGAACTTTCCTTTTTATCTTCCTACAAGCAAGGTCAAGACGCTGGGGATCACCCTCACCCTGACAAACTTGGTGGGGTAATATAGCAGACCAAACAAGGATTACTTCAGGCCAATAACTGTATAAAGTGAAAATCAGTCAGAGCTTATAGAATCAGGGCCTTGCATTTCAGCAACCCCAAGTCAGTTCCACCAAAAGTGAATGACTAAAACATGAGGAGGAGGCCCATAGTGAACCAAGAGGAACATGAAGGTGTGGCTAGGCTCTACATAGCCTTTGCCTCTTTCATGTGCAGTGTTCTTGTACCCAGCACCAGCTGCAAAGCACCCTGGTCTCTCCCATGAAGGACATCAAAATGTCATTAACTGCATGAGTCCAAGTACGTATAGTATAGCATCTCTTAGACAGTAGCATGATGAAAATCCCAAGCCCTTAGAAATGATTTTGTATCCCTTTCCAGATTGATGAGCAGCAAGAACTGTCTTTTTAGGTCCTTAGAGACATCTTTGGATCATGTCATGACAACCATATAAGGAAGGCCAAACTCACCAAGTTTCTGGTTCATTTACAGGGTACAGATCTAGCACCCCAGGTGGCCCAAGCCCTTATGAACTCCTGGTAAAGCTCTTCCTTGACCAGGAGTTCACTTACATTTATACTTATGTTTTTATTATTTTCCTTTCCACAAGGTTTTATTTCTTAAGACAAAGAATTGGTCAATGTAATCTCTACTGGCTATTTAGAAAAAGACTTGTTTTACTCAGAATGGTATCATGGCAAAACTTTGGAATTTCCATAGTGATATTATTAGGGATCTTTAACTTTCTCTCACTCTGGGTAACATGAGTTACTTTATTAAGGTGCAGTTTTGAATACAGCAACAAATTCCTGTTCAGAAGTAACTTTCTGAGCTCTGCAAGGGAGACCCAGAGTATGGGCAGGCTATGCATTCACAGTACTCTATGGTGGTGGTAATTGTCCAAGAATGCTAGTTTCTGGGGTAAGCAAAGACAGAAGCAGCCAAAGGATGTTTGTAGAAATAGCCTGCAGTATTTTTGGAAGAGACAAGGGCAGAAGTAAGAGCTGTAAAGTAAAGATGCTATATGTGTAGAGGTTGTTGTCTAACAGTATCTGGCCAGATGGCTAGCCAAAACACTGTTCAGTCCAACTCATGGTCTACTTTTGTATTTGAAGATCAAACCAATATGACGTACATACCCTCGGTCTCTAGTTGTTGTTTTTGTCGTGTACCTTCAATAGGGCTGCATTAAGCTTTTCATAAGCCCTTGGCACTCTTGTGTTTGACTCACCTTAATGTACCACAAGGGACACTTTTTTGTTGTTGTTGTTAATCCTGTTTTTGTAGACTTTTTTTTTTTTTTTTGGTTAATCATGTTTTCATAGGCCCTAAAATTTTTGTTGGCCCTAGGTGTTGTGCCTAAAGGAGATAATGGATAACATGGCCCTGGCATTCAAGTCATTTCCAACTTAAAGTGAATCTATCATGGGGTTTTCTGGGGCAGAGAGTGTGTGACATGCCTAAGGTCACCCAGTGGGTTTTCATGGCCAAGCAGGGAATATCTCTTATTTCAAAGGAAATGACAAGCACATGTAGCTCTGTTCCTGCAATCTCTCACTGCATGATAACAAAAAGGATTCTCAACACTGTGTGGCATTGTTATAGCCAGTGAGGTTGGATTTGTGGGTACTAAGGAACAGCAGCACAAGAAAGCAGCACGCATATCATAATTCTAGTCTTGGGATTCTTCATATTTTTTTAAAATAAATTTTCCAAAGGTTGCAATGTGACATAAGAGTAAAGAGTTGGTTGCTGCTACTTGTCTTCTAGATACGATTTAGTAGGTCTCCACAACATATACACACAACTACAGTCCACACAGAACTCATAATCAAATCACTAATTCTGGAGAAACATCGCTCCCCACCCCCAGGATATTGTATGATGAGTGCTGGGAAAATGCAATTTCCTGCCAAAGATTTGTACTTGCTCTGGGAAGTACATCTGATACACCTGCTGCTGTGATTAAGAAACTGCACTCAATGCTTTAAAAACTGACCATATTGACAAATTTGCTTTTTCTGGATTTGATCTCAATATTAAATCAGAATTTGTCGATGTTGTTCTCTCCCATCTTACTTCCATCACACCTTCTTTCCTTTCATAATTGATTTTTCAAGGCTCTTATGCAATCACCAGCAAAGCTCCTGCAGTGGTCCAGCTCCACACGTTCTAATACCGTTTAAAGCAATGCAGTAAAGTAATGCCTTGCTTTCTATGGAGACCAGAAGAACTCATTCAGGTCCCTCACATGCAACATGCAACATTCAGGTCCCTCACTCTGCCTACTGTTAGGCAGAGTGAAGCAGCTGCCTCATGTGGCAGTTCGAGATGTCATGAGAGGAATGACAATATAGAACCACCAATCAGTAAAATATATACATAAATGTAGGTAAATGTATCTACAAAAGGAATTGGTGTTTTCAAAAGTGTTTGTACCTTGGTGTAAAGTCTCCCAATCATTGGTAAATCCAGTCCATTCAATGGGCCCTCTCTAATTAGGACTAGTATTAGAATTCAGCCCCGAATCTCTCTATACAAGACGCAATAAAGGCCAAAAGTGTTTTCTACCAATGAATCTTTGTTGTTTTTTATTTCCTGTATTTTTGAATATACTTAGCAGAGAGCTATCTCCATTGAACTCACTTCTGAGTTTCACTTCTGAGTATGCATAGGCACATATCCAGGATACATACAGAGAGATTCCCCTAGAGAATCCCAGGTGTGTTTGCATGTGCTGTCTAATCTATAGTCTACACTGGCAGATATTGTTGTGTCACTGAAAACATCCAGAAAAACAAATAGAACAAAGCAGATGTTTATATCAATATTTTAAAGGGGTCAGTTCTACTGCTGTCCATCTGCCTCTAGCTGCCAAGAGAGAATGTCAATGACACTTCAACTGGACAAAAAGCAAGCAAACTGGTGTCTGTTCATGACTTTACAGTCCTCCTTCCACATTTGCAGGTTTGACCTTCACGAATTTGATTATTCTCAAGGTGTGCGTGCCTTCCTCCCTCATTTTCCTCCTCCCATTTCATTGCCTTTTGCCTGGAAGCAGAGAAGGTGCACCATGTGTGGAAAAGCAAGGCATGTATATGCCTTCCTCCCCATTCCCATGCCTTTTGTCCAGGCACAGAGAAAGCATGCCAAGGGAATAGGAGGGCAAGGGAATAGGAGGGTGAGCACAGTGTGCAGAGAAGGAAAGTGTGCACATGTCTTCCTCCCCTCCACTCCCCCATTCCCTTGCATTTTCCTGGGTGCAGAGAAGTAAGGCCGGGGCAGCAGGGTAAAAGGCAGGGGAATTAGAGGAGGGAACCCCAGAAGGGAATGGGAGGGGGCATGAGGGGATTTATTCACAGTTTTTCCACTTTCACAAGGGTTCTGTGCCTCAAAGCCTCACAAAAGTGGAGGGGCCACTGTACATGCAGATAGTTCCTGGTCTCCCTAATTCAGTGTTTCTCTGTGAAGTGACAGTACAGTCTATATGAGACTAGGTTTCAGACGAACAGATGGTTTTCTTGCTTAGATTCTTGTAATTTTTGCATTTAAATTCATTTTCTCCTCCTCATCTCTACAACCCTGACCCAGATCCCACCCAGGTTTATACCTAGAGGTTGTGTGTATCAGTTTAAGATGCTAGCCAATCCTCCTCAGGTTAAACTTTCCTCTCAGTAACTCTGTCAGCACAGTGGCCATTCTGTTTTCTTCTTGTTATGCTGCTGCCTTTTTCACAGCTACAATCTGGGTACCACCCCACTTATCATGAGTGAATTAAGTCTCACAATTGATGAGACCCCACTCATTGTGCCATCATGATTGAGCTGAATAAAAATTTGGGGTGCCCTTGCGTTACTTCTCCCGCTGCATTTTAGGGCTGGTGGGGAGAGGATTTGCTATTGCTGGTCATAGAAAGTGACATTTTCATTATTTAAAATGATGATCACAGCTCTTCTCCATCTTTACTTGTTCCTAAACTGGTATGAACTCTTAAGGAAAGGTCTAAAACAACAGCAGTGGCAAAGGATAAAGCTGACCACAATGGTGAGTTGGTGTTCTATTGTTGCCTTTTGTGTTGCACTTATGAGATAGGTAAGAGGAGAGACATACCCTTTTTTTGTGCTCCTTTTACCATTCACAAGGTTGTAAAATACCAGTCTTACTGGTGTGTTTTCATGATCACATGTACACAAATATAAATGTTGTCAGCACTGCAAACAAACAAATCTGCATAAAATCCTAAAGAGGAGCTGATAACACTAACAGTCAGATGACAGAGTAGATGAAGGAAATATCTCACCAGAAGAAACATGGGATGGTGGATGCAGCCATAAATATTGGCTGTGCTGATCCATGTACTTAAATTGACATTGTGCAAGGAGGTATCCTGTATTTTCCCATTCAATGTCTTTCCTATACTGCAGAAGACCAGCCAAGAGGCTTTTTGGCACACCTCCATTCTCCTGGCCACTAGCTGAGCAGAACACTATACCTGGGCATGTTCTGGAAGTTCTCAAGACACCAAATGAACAAAGAGCAGCCTTACTTAGGAGGAAGAGAGTACTCTTCTTCCAATGGCTGTGCAAGAATGAGTGGAAAGTACCCAAGGAGAGCCCCGCTCTATCAATAGCCAGAATAAAGGGCTACACCTTTAAGTACTGTAGCAGATCTTGTACATTCAAGAGTGTCAAGAAACTGTCTCTGCACTAAGAGAATTATATTGGAAGGGATTTATGCTCCATGAGTCTGTTTGCTGAATCTAAGGCTATATCCCTATCGTGTATCATTATTTTCCCAAGTCTAGGCTAGAGTGAAGGAGAAACTAGCAGGATATAATAATGAGTGCAGTTCTTCACAGGAGAGTAATTGGGAGCATTCTATATACATCTCAGCTAAAAAAAATGTAGGTGAGAATTATATGAGTACCTACTCAGGAATAAATTCAATTTTCAACAAATTTACTTCCTAGTAAGTGTTAGATTCCAATTTGGGGCACATAATGCTGTTAAGAGGGTCTTTGCTGAAACAAAGATTTAGGCAAGACTGCAGAATCTATGGGAGCTGGGAAGGTAAGACATTTGTCCTCCTGTTACGTTTGATTTGATTTGTGAACTGATTTAGTTTAACTCTGTGAAGTGACTTTTGTTATTATTGTTTTTGGATCTCTTTATGAGATAATTCTTGGACAGGTTTCTAGAGCTTTAAAAAGATTTCCAAAGCTTTATTTTTTTTTTAATCATAAGCTTTACTACCTATGGTAGCACCAGTTTTCTTCAGTGCTTTTCTGTTGTGTACATGGCTCTAGCTTTAACTTAGAGATAAACAGTCTTTGTGCTTATTTCTGTAGCATTCCACTCTCCCAAGAAGTGCGAAAGGTATAAAAGCTCCCTTCTGAAGTCATCCCTTCAGGGTTGAGTCCAAATGAGTCCTCAAAACTGAGCGAATAAAGAAAGACACATTTAATTATAATGCCAAGCAATATTAATTTCAAAATATATTAAAATGACTGCAGCCCATCAATCTAAATGAAGACAGCTCTAATAAGGTTCAGTTGTGCCTTTCTTTATAGATTTAACCACTTACAGTAATTTTTGCATGCCAGAAACAATTACATTGCTACGTCAATGGAACGAAAAAGGACTCTCCCCTTAACAAATATTCAGTGGTTTTAAACACATAAAGACTTCCAGGTGGATTTCTGTTTTCCAGATAAATTGTTCTGTAGGTATGTTGCTTGGTCAAAATAAGTGCTTTTGCCAACTTTTTTTTGAAAAAACCATTACAGGAAAATTACAACTTGACAAATGCACTCTCATTTATCATGAGAAGGACCAGGAAGTTTTATATTGTGGTCATGCTGAGATATCTGTTTTCACTCGAAGAGTTTTGTCAGAAGGATGAGGTTATATGATGCACACTGATCCGATTTGATGCTAAGCTCATTCGGATAAGACTCCTGGATCTAACAATCAATGCGGAAGTAGTATACTAGTTTCACCCCTACCAACCACATGGCATTAGTCTGTACAAATGTGCCCAGGCCAAAATGATGTGGTTGGTCAGATTTTATCTTTAGAATGAATAACATGATTTTGGCTCATATGCGTAAGGCTGCACGCGCAGGCCTCATCCCGCCACACCATGCACGTATACATGGGATGGGTACCAGATGTATGGTACCTCTGCAGTACTGTTCAAACTACGTTGCCAATAGTGTGGATATTTATTGTGATAACCAAGTGGCAACTGAAAACTCCCATATCAGTGGATGGTGGATTCTCTCCAGAGTTTAACTTGAATTTGGAAAGACCTATCCAAGGTGCTGAAACCTATGCTCAAAATAGGTTCGGGACCTTGAATAGTTCCTTTAAAGTTCAGACTAAGCCTGGAATAGAGTCACTACTCCATTGATTTGGCAAGTACCAGCCCACACTGTAGTGCACCAGGCATTATCTCTTTGATGATCAAGGACAGCTATACTATTTCAACCCTCTACTGACGTATTGCCTGTGTTTCCTTCCTTAATAATCTATAGTCTTTCTAGGCAATCCACTGTGTGTGGAGCTGAAGCTGGGCTGCTCTGGGGAATGTAGATTTCTGATTCTGTGTTTTGAAACATTGTGGCTCAGGTTGCAGTGTAGCAAATTTGATGTTTATTGAACAAGTATTTTAGCTGTCTATACGATACTTATGTTCCAAGCCAAAGATCAGGCTGAGACTCAAAGTTCCAGAAAGGCAAGGCTGTACAAGTATGAAATGTTGCCTGGTGGGATTCAAGAAAAACAAACATTTTGGCAATTTTCCCTACACACAGGTTTCGTACATATACATATTTTAGGCCAGTGTAAAGCAGTTTACAATAAAAACAGATAAAATAACACCATCACCAATAATAACAACAACAACAATAATGCAACAAGACTAATAATGTCCATTAAAAACAATTCATTATAAACCAAATGTAACTGACAACATTTAACAAGTAGCAAAATCAGCAGGAAAATATCTGGAAAAAATAAACACATTTTCACCTCAGGGATGAAAAGTCTCTGGGCTTCATTCAGCCCCTGCCCCCGAAGATAATTTTTACAATATCAAATCCTCTCCCCACCAGTCCATACATCTGGTGCTATCCGGAGGAAAAAAAAAATAGGACCATTTCTTCTCCAAGAGTGTTAATTTTGCATTAGAGCAAATCTGTGCCTTGTTTTATGCCTGACCCCATCTTCCCAAAAATGAAGCCAGAAGTAGACATCCAGTTACTTCCAAACTGATTTTTCATTCTTCTCCTTTTTTGTGGTTGGTGCAGCCCATGGTAGGTCCTGGATGATGGTTGCTGATTGCAAAAGCAACCAGCACCAAAAGCTTTCCTAAACTGAATGGTGAGATCAACACTATCTTGCCTTTCCCACACAGACTTCATGGCAAGGTATATGGTCTCACCATTTCCACAAGGCAGGCAAGACTCGGAGAGAAGAAGTGACCCAAAAACCAAAAGCTTCGTGGCTATTGTGGTCTGAAATCTGGCTCTGGTCTAAGCAAATTATGAAATGTATTCATTCAGCTAACCACATGGGGAAGCTGCACACAGTTCTATAATCTCCTGCTTTGTTGCTTCCCGCCACTTTCTGTGGCAAATTGCTTTCTGTCTGATGTAGGTGTGATTGGAGCTTTTGGTTACTTCAGATAGAGCAAAACTATCTGCATACTCTGAAGGTAGGCTGTCTACTCTTTGCGAGTCACTGCTCTATGTGTGCTGGCTGCTAATTTTAAGCCTATCTGGGATGAAATTTAAGTAAATAGATAGATACTGGAATATATGGGAATTATGTTGAAGCAAATATGGCTAGGATAGACTGTTAAGTTTCCTGTACAAAGTGCTTTTCAGGGGAGAGGGAATAAAGGAGAAGAGAGCAAATGAAAAACAGAGCAACAAGTTAAAAACGTTCTGTTGCAGAAAAGCTAAATATAAAACATGTTTGCCAAAACACCTTTTGTATCTCACAGATAACGTACTGCACTGAAGATTTATGACACCGTTTGATAAAATGTCATTTATAAAACACTGTGGGTTTGTCATTGGGATCCCAAATGACTATAAAATTGTCAGCAACATGCTTCAGTTTATTACAGAGCTAGTTAGCTTGAGTGTAGGTTTCTGTCTGTGCTCAGCTCAGATCTAATCCCAGTGGATTGCCTGATATGCATGAATTTTATGTCTCTCATAAAATTTCTCTCAGATAAAGCTATCAGCACTATGTACCAGAAAGATCCATCTGGCTTCCTTCATTCATATTTTCATTTTACTTTATCTTAATCTTTTACTTAGACTCCGGGCACATTGGAAAAACTTCCCCAGTGGCATTCCATATAGCCAGTGTCTCATTTAAATGAAATGTTTTTGCCTCCATGTGATGCATTAATACACCGTGGATCCATGATGCAAGTAAGCATCATCCATATATTGTATGTCAGGCTCTGGCTTAAACATGAATCTAGCTATGTGAAATACCTCACAGGCATCGTCTTCAGCAGTACATATTTATTGTTTGTGTGTTCGTTCATTCATTCATTTGTTCATCCATCCTGGTTCCATATGCAGCATCACCTTATAGCTTTACTGAAATTGGGCCAAATGTACCATTACTGAGTACGTTTGAACAACTCAGTGGATGTAGATTCATTGTAGGTCCCCAGAGTGATGTTCATCAGCATAATGGTGCTCATAGGCATTAGACTAGGGATCCCGGCTATAATTAGGTCACCACACTTCTCCCTGCTATGTCATAACAAACAGCAAATGTAAAAATGCTGCATTAGTAGATTAAAACCAGCAGTGCTCAGGTAACCACATACTGCAAAGTCTGGCAAAATAAAGATGAGGTGGCCAGAGCTTGGAAAATGTGTTTTTTCTGAAATTGCAGCTATCATAATCCCTCAGCTATCACAGCCACTGCCTATGCTAGCTGGGGGATTCTTGGAACTGTAGTCCAAAGTCCCAACCTTTCCAGATCTGTCCTAGTACAATAAAAGTCGGGAATAGGTTAGACATCCTAGAGAAGGAATGTAACAAAGGGGGTATTCTTCCCTTTCCCTTCCTCCTTTTGCTACCTACCTCATATCTGACAGCGGATGCACCTGGAAGAGGGCTTTTGTAGGCCATCTCAACCATGGTTGTAAAACATACTTTTTAATATTTGCATCCTTAATTTAAAAAAGAGTCTGCAGACATTCAGGACACCCTGCTAAGAAAACTGAGCTCAGCTGTGAGATTCTATGCATATTGAGACACTTTTGCAAAAAAAAAAAAAAAAAAATACATGAATATTCCTGCATACAAAATGTGTGCAGCAGGGGGGTTGTGCAGAAATTTAGTTGGCTGACATCCAGGATGGCAGGTGTAGCTACGATGACATAGCTATAACTCGTCTCTCAATCCCACCCCCCAAATCTACCCCCAAAATTCAGGCAGTTGCACCAGCCAAGACGTTCTGCTGGCCTAATAAGAGGGGGTGCTGAAGGATGAGGCATCCAGTCTCTCACCTCCAGTGAGCTGCAATGGGATGAGTAGTTAAGAATGAGCCCGACGCTGTCCCTGCTGATTCTTTTTGCACCATGTTCACTGGCAGGAAGGGGCTGGACACATCATGCCTTACTGCCCTGCTTGCCAGTGTCACAGAACTTATTTACTGGTGCAGCTGCCTGGCTTTAAGGTGGGCTTAGAAGGGCATTTGCAGTCATGGCAATGGTACCACAATTGTCAATTTATGAGGTTGTAAGTCCAATTTACAAGATTGTAAATGCTGAACTGGATATTAGCCACTTCTGTGGAAACAGAGGGGTTTGCCATTGCCTTCCTCTGAGGCTGAGAGAGTTTGACTTGCACAAGGTCACCCAGTGGGTTTCCCTGGCCAAGCAGGGATTTGAACCCAGGTCTCCCAGAGTCCTGGTCCACCACTCAAATCACTATACCACACTGGCCTCTGTTCAGAAAGGGTTTGCCTTTGCCTTCCTCTTCAGAGGAAGGCAAAGGGGACCCAGTGTAATGTGGTGGCTTGAACACTGGACTACGGCTCTGGAGACCAGGATTCAAACCCTTGCTCAGCCATGGAAATCTACTGGGTGATACTGGGAATGTCACACTCTCTCAACCTCAGAGGGAGGCAAAGGAAAACCCTCTCTGAACATATTTTGCCAAGAAAGCCCTGCAATAGGGTCACCTTAAGGTCGCCATAAGTCAGAAGTGACTTGAAGGCACACAACAACAATTGTGGAAACAGCAATTGTGCAAAATAAACAATTTCCTGTGAAATCAAACAAACAATTGGGAGGACTAAATACGTTGTTTTCTTTGCAAAAACAATGCAAAAATGTGTAAAAACCACCACTTCTGCAAAGGTGCGAACAAATTTTCTGGAAACACAGTCCAAAGGGCAAATGGAGTTGAAATTTAGACATTTCAGAAACCCTTCTATTCTCATGGATGAGGAAAAGGTGCTGAAATTACTTATTTTTCCATGCAAGAAATGAAATAACTGAAGATTTATACCTCTAATCTAAGCACATAGGTAGTCTGATATAATTAAAAGATAACTACCTTGTGAGCCTGAACAACAACAACAACAACAACAACAACAACAACAACAACAACAAAACAAGGAGCTGAGGCTGATAATTAATTTGGGTCAATAATCTTGTATAAAATGTATCAAGAATGTGCCCCCTAAAGGTCTAGGTCTCCATAGCATGGTTCTTCTCCACCCTCAAGTTATTTCACTCAGAGACATGGTAACTACTTATTATTATTATTTTAAATGATAATACTATTTCTCACTGAAACGTCTCTGAAGTGGTTGGCAATGTCAGCTGTAACCGTTTCCCATTTACTTAACTTTATAAACATTTGAGAAGATTTAAGCTATTTCCTGTGTTTCATGGTATGGCCTCCCACACCCGAAGTACTTTACATCATCTAAATAGAATGCACCAAAGGGAATAGTCAGTGCTATTCAGCAAGGAACAGCTTTACTTAAGAACAACTGTAGGATTTTTAGGGAGCCTTTGCCCTGCATTCAATTTGTGGAAATACACAAGTAGCTTTCTGAAGTTACTCCACACTGTGCTAATGTGAAAGTGTTGAATGGATGAAAGGTATTTCCTTCCATTGATGATAGTGGAAATTGGGTCGAGTTGAAAGTCAAAGCAGTAATTTGTTGATAAACATTAGCTGTGTTACACAAATTATATTACAGCTCCACCACGCTGAGGCAGTGTTTGCAATGCTTCCAGTTCAGAGCATGCAAAAACCCCAAGGGTTTGTATTAGGATCAGTGTTTTTCAATCTGTGCAAAAGAGATTTTGAATTAGAGGTGAGGTGGTCAACTGCTGATAAAACAACATTTTAAGCCTACTTCTGCCAGCCACCCATTTCCCTACATTGCATGGAGTATGGAAGTTTAAACCTGCTTAGCACAGCTGCCCATAACTCTAAATTCCACCCACTCACTCATCCATTGAAAATGAAAAAGAGGACCAAAAATCTATTCGTTCAACAAGGGACTTTTTTCTTTTTTACTCTTCTGTACCCTCACCTGTGGGTACCGACCTGGGCTGAGGAGAGGCACATGTGTATTTGTATTTCACCTTCCACTTGCGCATCCTTAAGACTGACATAGGCAATACAGTTAGAAAGTTATACATGACCCATTGCCTCTCAACACCAACTGACAGTCCCCTAAATCAGTGTTACAATTCTACAGAAAAGTCTAGTTTTTAGGGAGAAGCCTAACGGACTTCTGCTGCGCAGAAAGCAATAGGCCCATGAAGCTGAAGGAGGTTGGATGTAAACAGCAGGGGAAAGCAGCAGTAAAATGATTAATATTTAGAGTCACAGGACCATAGAGTTAGGAGGGGCTTCATGGGCCAATGAGTCCAACTCCCAGTTCCAATGTCGGATCTCCAGCTAAAGCATCCCTAGCAGGTAACCTCCAGACTCTCTTTGAAGATGTCCAGAGGAGAACCCACCAC
Organism: Iguana delicatissima; assembly: GCA_948472985.1. Lineage (NCBI taxonomy): Eukaryota > Metazoa > Chordata > Lepidosauria > Squamata > Iguanidae > Iguana > Iguana delicatissima. The sequence goes on along the minus strand of CAOKZL010001326.1, from coordinate 167,231 downwards.
TCTCTGGCAATTGGTTCCATTTCTGAACCACTCTTATTGTCAAGATGTTCCTTCTAATGTTCAATAGAAATCTACTTTCCTATAACTTCAAACTGTTAGACCTGGTCCTCCTCTCTGGGACAGCAGAGAAGAGGCTCGTCCCCTCCTTTCTGTGACAGCCCTTGAAGATTACATCCAGTCTGTGGTTCTCCATGACTTGCTTGATACAGAAATATTATGCATTTTTATTAGATGTTCAGGAAGAAAACCACCCAAGTTCAATTTGGAGGAGCAGTTAGGGTTTTCCCACTGTCTGATCTGAGAGGAAATGAGACATCCTCATTAATGCACCTTCACTGCCCTCTACCTTGCCTTCTTCCACTGCGGCGTCTGTTACCAACTCCCCCCAACCTTGGTTTATTTCCTTGTCCTCTTGCTCATTGTCTTGAAGAAATGGTGGCACCACTACCTCCAACTCATGGCTAATTTAGAGCAATACTAACAGATTTGTGTACCTGATGCTTTTTTAGAGAGCAGGCAGGAAGTAGTACAAAGTGAAACAAAAAGAAGAGGAGGAGAAAATGGTTGGAAGTACAGCTGGAGCTGCAAGGGAACAAAGCAAGGCATGGGGCCATATGAGGCAAGCTGGAAGGAGACAGGTTCAGCAAGTAGGTGCGAAGGGAAGGGAAGGGAACTGTAGAAGCAAGAGGTAAGTGAAAGGGAGTGAAAGGAAAGATGGAAAAGTGAAGTATATAGATGGCAGAGTACAGGAAGCAAGGGAAGGAGGCATGGTGAAAGGAAAGGAAAAGGAAGGTGAAAGGTACAAGGAGCAAAAAAAATGTTAAAGGATATGAAAAGAGGTCAGGAGGAAGGGAACGTATGAGATGCAAGTAGCTGAGCACAACAAACAAGGAAGGGGAGCATGGTGAGGCAAGGAAGGAAGACTAGTGTAACCATACCGTAAGGGAGTAAAGCATCATGAAGGCCTGAGGTAAAGCAGGGAAGAGAAAAGGAAGGAAGGGAAGATGAAAGGTACACTGGGAGGATAAACTCGTCTGCCTTCAAGTAATTTCTGACTTTTGGCAACCCTAAGATGAACATATCATGGAGTTTTCTGGGGCTGAAAATGTGTGACACACCCAAGATCATCCAGTAGGTTCCTTTGGTTGAGCAGGGAATGGAACCCTGGTCTCCAGTGTTGTAATCCAAAGTTCAAACCATTACACCACACTGGCTTTCTAGGAGGATGAACAGAAGAAGAGAAGTATATACAAGGTCAGGCAAAATGCAAAGAAAGGAGGTGTGATTTGTAAGTTTGTTCTCATTTTCCTCTGCCTTTCCTCCTGTGAATCATTCTCAAGGGCTTTCTGTGGTAATTTCATCAGACTGTACCTTTTTGTCCTCAGTAAGACTGATGCCAAAAATATATATGATAATGATCTGATGGGAAATTAATTTACTATTTCAAACATTAAACATGAACAAATTAAATTTGTTTCAAACCCAGTGTTCCAAGCATTCCTTGCTTCTGCCATAGGCAAAACCTGGACATACTCTTCTTTCTTTCTTTCTTTCTTTCTTTCTTTCTTTCTTTCTTTCTTTCTTTCTTTCTTCTCTCTCTCTCTCTCTCTCTCTCTCTCTCTTTCTTTTTTGGTAATGGATAAGCCAGCCCATAAGATCAACAGTGTGATTATAAATTTAACAGTAGGGTTGTTTGACAGGTGAAAAAAAAGCGATCTGAACTGTGGTAAGCTGCATAACAGACCAAAAATCAGTATAATCCTCTGTGTGTTAGCCCTGGAAGACTGCTATCAAGATGTATTCACTGTTATATTTGACATTGGGACAGATATCAGAAAAGATCATTTCTACACAATATATCATTTCACAAGCTTCATTTATTTAAGTCCATTTGCTATCATTTTTGCTATCCCTTCTTGTCCTGCACAAGTCTTGCAACAGCAGATGTTATTGTACAACCTGTCTGCAGCAAAAATTTATCTTGCCTATGAGAACTGTTTGGCTCTTTCCCTGTAAATTTCTTTTCAAGAGAAGTAATGCATCCCAGAATTCACACCCATTGCATATATTTTGGAACACATGTTGAATGACTGCATTACTAAACTTTGTGGTGAAGCAGTTAAAATCGCTGCACATATGTCCAACATCCTTGACATACAAACCAAGGAACTACAAATATCAGCTTATGAAATACTGACTGTTCACTTCTGCTGTATTCACAGATACTCATTCTTGGGGGGAGGGAACCGTTGGAGTTCCTCCAAACAATGGGAAAAATCTACTTGATGAGCAATTCTGTTTCTCACAGGAAACACACAAAGTAGTTGTACAGACCATTCATTGGCTTCCCTGTTGCAAAAGAAGAGTGTGAATCAGGTCTTACTTATTGTAAATATTGTCACCAGAATCCTAGATTGGCTACTTAGTTAAGTTGTAACTGAGTAATAACTTCTGGCCTAACTCCACCTCACCCCCCATCCGCCATAAGAAGCTGTTGGATCAGGTGAAAGAAGTCTGTTCAGTTGACCAGCAAAGAGTAAGGAGGACAAAGTAACCACCACCCTCTCATCAGTAAGTAAGGCAGTAACAATGACTTGTGCTTCTTATGGTTACAGGTTCTTTCGCTGGTGAGAAGGTGGCAGTGTTGCCTGGATTGGTAGCTGAATGGACCTCTTTTGCTTGATCCACCAGATGACTCTTAAGGTGCACTGAAGGCTACTGGTTGTTGAAGTGCACTATGACTATCTAGGATCAGTGAATACAAAGCCGTTAAACTCTAGGTTACAGATATGTAATTGCAATACTGAATATTTTTTTTAAGCAGAAGAGAGAGAGCACAAAAATAGATTAGTTTAATCACATCAGAAATAGCTTCCCCTCTCTTCTACATATAACATCAGATAAAATCAATCCAGCTCCTACGCTAAAATAATTCCAGGATGGTTATCTCTTTTAGACTGAGGGTACCGCACACCTTGACTTGTGTAAAAGGAGCAAGGATCCTCTTCCACCTGAGATGGCAAAATGACTTGGGCCATCCTGCTTGTCAGAGAATGGACAATATTGAGATAGATGGACAAACAGTCTGACTTGGTATGAGACAGCTCCCTGAGTCCCTCGTATACCACATATACATGATGAGTACAAATAAACCTTTGAGGAGATTAAAGGAGGTGGTAAGTGCATAGTGAGGAACAGAAATAGACATAAAGGTAATTTAAAACTGGCAGCTCAAGAGCATACTAAAAGTTATGTTTCACAGGAATAGGTGGAAGTTCAACATGAGACTCTCCTTTCTTGTAGTGCAAAAGCAATTATCACAGGAGAGCTGGGTAGATGAAACAAAGTGGATTCTGACGGGGCAGGTTCTCTCTTGCATATTAATCCACTGCAGACACCTCCAAATCTCCATGCTTAATATTCATGCTCCATATTAGACAGAACTGGTTTTAATACTATTTACACTTTTAATTTAAGATTCATTCTTCTAAAAAGATAATGGTCCAGAGTCCTCTTGGTGCATTACACTAGCAGTTGTACTTTTTCCAGGGCTGTGATACGACAGTAAGAGAAGGAAGAGAAAATTTCTCAGATCTGAGCAGCTGACTTTTCCTGTGCCTTATTTTCTTCACAGCCACTACATTAGCAGCCATTTTCCACCTCCTGCTGCCGTGTAAGCAGTGGCTTAGTGCACTGATGTGGATTCAGATCTATACCTTTAGATCTGTTGAAATGTGTATTTTTCCCTCAATAGACACCAATAACAATAACTGGGAACTTGTCTTATTGGCCTTTTACAGCTGAATGGAAGAAAAATGAAAAGCACGATCATGTTCTTCGTCGTGGAGTTGTGGAGTACTTTACACCTATCTGGAAACTGATAGTTTTCAGTTTTACAGTCTTTACGGCAAATACGGTCACCCCTCCACGCCTGCGAGTTTGACTTTCACAGATTTAATTATTTGCGAGTTTCTCCAACACATGACAATCCTCCCCCACCCCCTCAGGTGCTTATTTTCTGAGAGAACCTTCCCATTTAGCAGCTCCGATCAAGCTATGCAACCATTTCAAAACACACCTCTGGTTCTCCTCCTCCTCTACCAGCCACTGCCTAGCCAGCTAAGGATGGCTTGCAGCCTGATTTTCCAGAAACACAAATCCCCTCCCAATGCCCCCCAAGTAAGGAGATGGATAAGAGGGAGGAAGTATAAGGGCATCATGCTGATCCATTCCCTTCCCCTCTCCTTTCTCTGACATGGTTTGGACCATTGGTGTCTATTCCTCCCACCATGCCTTGGCCTCCTCCTCCCTACACACTTTGATAGTTGTGGCTTTCCTACTTTTGCGAGGGTCCTATGCCTCTAACCCTAGTGAATGAGGAGGGTCAACTGTACAATCATAGAATAGTTTCCAATTAGCAAAGGCGTCAGGCAAGGCTGCATCTTATCACCTCATTTTTTTATTATTTTTATTAAAAATTTTATAAAAACTAAAAGTTTGTATACATCACATATTGTTTACCTTATTTCATATTGTACATCATTCTTACATAGATTTTCTGTTAATTTTCAATACTTTCTGTACATTATTGAATATTCCTTAATATTTTATTCAATCAATCCCTCTTCCCCCTCTCTATCCTATCCCCCCCATCTTTAACAACACATTTTATATTAACAATATTTTTTCCTATCAATTTTCCCTCTACCTTCCCTTCTCTTTTTATATTTAGTTCCCCCCATCTTCCTTTCCTTATTGCACGTTTTCTCCCCTCCAATCTCTTTTTTTCTTGTTCTAAACCTCCTTATTGTGAAATCTCTTTTTGTTATTGTATTCTACCTTAATTTTCTTACTCAATCTGTATTCCCTCCTTAATACAAGTGCATCTTATCACCTTATCTGTTGAATTTGTACATTGAACATATCACATGTAAAGCATCAATAGATTCAGAGGAAGCAGACATGAAGTTTTGGGAAAGGAACATCAACAATTTAAGATATGTCGATGACACCATAACCACTAGCAGAAAACAACAAAGACTTGGAACAATTACTGAAGAAAGCCAGAAAGTGCAAGAGCAGATTTAGAGTTGACCATTATTAAGAAAACAAAAATAATGACAACAGATGATTTGCATGATGGTGATGAAAACATTAAGATACAGCCGGCCCTCCATATTTGCAGGTGCAACTTTCATGGATTTGATTATTTGTGAGTTTCTCCAATCCCCACTTCAAGCGTCTTTTTTCCAGGGGAACATTCCCTCTTGTTAGCCCTGATCAGGCCATGCAACCTTTTAAAAACCCACCTCTGGTCATTTTCTCCACTAGCTGTCTGGCCAGATAAGGATGGCTCACAGCCCAAGTTTTGAGCACCACAAACCCTCTCCCAATGCCCCCACACACCCAAGGAAGGAGATGGGTAAGAGATTGAAACATAGGGGGTGGGTTGACCATTAAGCTGACCCCACCCCCTTTCCCTCTCTTTCTCTAACCTGGTTTGGACCTTGAGTGCCTGCTTCCCCCCGCCATGCTTCAGCCTTCATCCCACAGATACGCACATGCACACATTTTGATATTTATGTTTTTTCACTTTCGTGGGGGTCCTGCAACCCTAAGCCTAGTGAATGTGGAGGGTGAACTGTAGATTTTCAAGACTTTCTATACTTTGGTTCAGTCATTAATAGAATGGAAACTGCAGTCAATAAATCTAGGACTTGGAATGGCAGCAATGAAGGAATTGGGCAAGATCCTGAAATGTCAAGATACATAATTGAATACTAAAGTTAGGGTGGTTCATACTGTTGTATTTCCAGTTTCTACATGTGGTTGTGGAAGCAGGACAGTAAGGAAAGCTGATAGGAAGAAAATAAACTCATTTGAAATGTGGTGCTGGAGAAGAGTTGGATACCATGGACTGTTGGAAAGACAAATAAATAGGTCCTAGAAGATCAAGCCTGAATTCTCTCTCAAATCCAAAATGATCAAACTGAGACTGTTGTACTTTGGACATATCATGAGAACACATGATTCACTAGAAAAGACAATGATGCTTGGTAAGGTAGAAGGCAGTAGGAAAAGAGGAAGAGAGCATTACAGATGGATAGTCTCAGTCAAGGAAGCCGCAGCCTTAAGTCTGCAAAACCTGAGCAGGGCTGTTGACAACAGGGTGACTTGGGAGGGTCTCTCTTTCATTGGGTCACCATGTTGAAATTGACTTGGTGGCAGTTAATAACAATTTGACATATCACAGCAATCATAGGCCATTTCCACATTAGACTGTTATAGTGCTATTATTCCGCTTTCAACATCCTATGGAATCCTGAGGTTTCCACATCCTGTGGAATCTGGGGTTTCCATAGGATGCTGAAAGTGGAATAATAGCACTATAATAGTCTAAGGTGGAAATGGCCATAGTCTGGTGGAAGTGGTGCTGCACATGTGGTGATATGGTGCATGCAGATGCACAAAACATACATAGAACAATGTTTATGTGCAATGGAGTTCATTCATGGATGTTTGCTGGGCAGTGCTGCTATTCTATATGGAAGTTGTATCATGCTAGAGTAGCATATCTCTGCAAACTGATACTTACACTATACTGAAATCATGTACAATTGTGGCCAGTGGTTGTCAATTTTTGCTCCTCCAGATATTCAGGAGTTCAATTTCTAGATGTCTCAGTTAGCATAGCCAATGGTCAGGGATTCTCAGTGTTTAAAACATCTGGAGGACCAAAGTTTGAGAATCTTCCTACTAGCAGATTTCCTCATGTCTGCAACTGGTTCCAGCTGAGGACACGAGGGATCACACTACCTGCCCAGTTTCATCTTTGCCTAGGGCCAGGAGTGGGGAACCCTGGGCCTTCCAAATATTTGGCAAGAGTGTGGAAGTAACACATTAAAAGTACTATTACGTATAAAATATTATGGGGAAATTAATGAATGGTAACACCATTCCTAGGAAGGGTGGATCTGGTCACCATGGTTCATGCTGTAATTACTTCCCAAATAGGCTAGTATAATGTGCTACCCTTCAAAATGACTACTCTTGAAAATCCACGACTGGTGCAAAATGCAGCAGTCAGACAGTTGTAAAGTGTGTGTTTTAGAGACTATGCGACATATGTTTTACAAGAAACACACTTGTGTTTTTGTTTGCCTCAAAGCCCAATTCAAGATGCTAGTTTTGACCCTACAAACTCCTAAACAGCTTAGGAATCAGCTATCTTAAATACCATGTCCTCCCATATGAACCCACTTCAAATCTGAGGTCCTCATCAGAGGTTCTGTTGTGTAGCAGCTCCTTAACTGTGGAAATTTCTCCAAAGGGAAATCAGACTGGCTCGAAACTTCTGAGGTCTTTGGGGGCAGGGGGAAGCAGCTAAGAAGGTGTCAGTACTTGTGGCCTTAAAACCAGGGGCTGATTGATTGCTCAGTCTGTCTTAATTGTTTGTGGTTTTAAATTATTTTTAAGGAATGTTACTAGTCTGTTTTTAACAGTTTTTATTCATGCATTTAATATTTTAAATGTTTTTGTTCATCGCTCTTCACCTCAAGGGAGCTGACAGGTTGGGACAGGTGGCAATATAGAAATGGTTTGAATGAATGAATGAATGAATGAATGAATGAATGAAATGCTGTGACTGGCAAAAAATCTTATTTTTATTGTAGAAGTAACTTTTATACCTAAAGTGTTACATTTTCATTTTGGATACATTTTTGTATTTCAAGTAGGGTTTTTTTAAGGAATTCAAAAAAAGCAATGTGTTAGTAATGTGCTACTAACAATTAATGTAACAATTTTGGTAAAGAATAAGAAGAAACATGCTTTTTTCATACTGTAACAAGTAACAGGATTGTATTATTATTATTATTATTATTATTATTATTATTATTATTATTATTATTATTATTATTATTTTAAAAAAGAAAGTTCCAAGTTCTAGCTTTGGCCTATAATTCCTACCCATCTAGCATAGCCAAGGGTAAGAGATTGTGGTAATTTTAGTCCAGAACATCTGGAGACTCTAAAGTTCCCCAATACTGCCTTAGAAGCATAGGAAGTTACCTTAAAGATATCAGGTCAGATGATTTGCCTGTCTACTCTTGTACTATCTGCTTCTACTGAAAGAGCCTATCAGGCTTTCAGGAAGCTTTCCCATGACTTCTGACCAGCTTCTTTTAGCTGGGAGTGGCAAACAATTGAAACTGGGGCCTTCTGTATATGAAGCATATTGCCTACTATTCAGCTACCATCAGTATCCTCTACAAAAGCTTTCTTTCACTAAAGCATTGATCCAGGGACTATTTCTATAGTACTCAAACACGGTGACTGCTATATGTCACCAGAGGTTGAAAACGTTACCCTTTTTGCTATACTATTCCCATGGTCTTCCAGCCAGTGTGATGTGATTTAAGTTTATAAGGCTTTTCCTGCTTAGAAAAAGATCTCACAAGAAATTATGCTCTGACTTTGCCAATCAGTGTTTTTACTGCTGTAGGTAACCTTCCCTGCTTTCAGCCTGCAAAGAGGTAGAGACAGACCCATTCAAATGGCTTCTGTTAGACAAAGTGACATTTCACATCCACTTCAGCTACTGTGGCAACATCCCATGGAGTCCTGGGATTTGTAGTTTGACTAGACTTCCCTAGCTGAGAATTCTAAATACCCCTCCCAAATTTGACACTCACAGAATGGCCTTATGTAAGCCACTATCTGCCAGGTGGGCTTGTTGTAAGGATAACATATGACATATAACAACATATGACAAATAAAATTCCACTTTGAGCACTTTTGAGGAATGGTAGTGTTACAACACCACACACTCCTCATGGTTTAATTGGCAAATAATATTAGATTGGCACCATATTAATTGGTATTTATATAAATAATACCTGAAGTGATGGCAAGGTCATGCTGGAAGAGGCAAATTACTGACTATAAACATGACATGGCAGGGCAGGGCAGCCCCACCTACCTCTTAGGCAAGAGACCCAGTCAGTTCAGCACAATAGTGCGGCCACTCTGAACACAGTAGGTATGAAACATCAAGCTGGACAATCAGAGCAGAATTAGGGAAGTTCCCACCAAACTGATTTTCTTAACCCTGGTCCCTGTATACCTCAATGTTTCCTTTTTGTTTCCCCAGCTCTCCACAATATTCAGCTGCTATGACAACTGCTACCCCTTTGTCACTCAAACACTAAGCCCATTAACTCTGTCTGGACTTCATTGTGTTGCAACTCCCATTGTCTGCTTAGCTGGAAGTGCGAGTCACAATTATACCCTTGGGATATTTTTCAGGTACAAATACCCAATTGCTGTCCAGTGCAGTCTCTCACCATTACAAATGTCACTCTGTCCATCCAATTCCCGAATGAGAACTGTCCTTAGGTTCCAGCCTAAGCCGTGTTGCTGCTTTCTCCACTTCTCTCCAGACTGGTAAATATTGCTTGAATCCTTCAGTGCCTTCTATCCCACTTTCCTCCCTTTCCTTCAGTTAGTCCTTGTGCAAGTGTGTGAGTGAGCTTTTGCATGCTTATATGAATCCTGTTAACAAAACACATTTTTAACTTACACATTAAACACATTTTACACAACAAAATACATTTTTAGCTTATTTCTCAGCTGGTTCTTTCTTGCGTGAGCCTGTAACCATTGGTAGGCAAGATGTCACAAAGTTGCCCCCCTCTTGCAGGCCTCCTCCTGTAGAGCTAATAATTCTCCATTTTTCGAACAGAGGTACTGGCATTGCCGGTTGGCCCTTGGAGCACTCACGGTTTGGGTAACAGTACGGCTCAATTATAAAAGATAATAATAGTGGTTGTGGCTTATTTAATAACTAAGGTAGTTTGATGATGGAGCATATACAGTGTGCCCTCCCTTACTGCAACCTCCAAGTACATGGTCTCCATCTCACACAAAGCACCCAGTCCCTATACTTAAAATGGTGGTGATATGCACATGCACAAGCTGTAATGTCTGCATGCATGTTGTGCCCATTGAAAAGAATGGAAACAGGAATATTTGCATTTTTTTTTACTTTACACAGGAGTTCCTAGAACAGAAGCCCTGCATATATGGAGGGCACATTGTATAATGTTTGGCTATATTGCTTAATCCTAAGTAGAGCAGGAAAACCAGAGTGGTATAGTGATTTGAGTGTTGTACTAGGAGTCTGGGACATCAGGCATTTAATTTCTGCTCAGCCATGGAAACCCACTGAGTGATCTTGAGCAAATAACACTCTCTCAGCCTCAGAGAAAGGCAATGGTATACTTCTTCTTAGCAAATCTTGCCAAGAAAACCACAGGATACTATCACCACAAGTCAACTTGAAGGAATATAACACCAACAGAATAACTAGAGCAGACTCATTAAGTCCTTTGTTGAATGCTGAGTCAACACTTACATAAATCTCGTTGATTCAATGGTTCTACTCTAGTTGGGAATACTAACAGGATTCATGCCAATGTGTGCTGTGGATGGTTTCCCGCAAAAAGTTAACCGATGAAATCTCAAATATTGGGGAACAGGAATTTACTATGAATGAAAAGGTTTTCAACATGTGTTAAATACGGTCTGCAGCTGTTAAATTATACTATCTCAGCACTGCATTTCTTGGAATTCAATACAAATTCTGCAGAACTTGCCAGATGCACATGAAGAACTAACAGGGTCATGACATACCTGACCCAAATAAGCAAGTCTTTTTTCCTTTCAATGCTGAAAAATTGGGTGCATAACGTGAAACTGCCTCTAGGCAGATTTAACTTGCAGAGCTGGCACTTAACACAGCTGATCATACTAAGACTTACTAAACTTGGCAGCAAGAGAGCAGTCATATTTTTCACATGGATGAACTGTTCTTGAACAATTTCTCCAATGTATTAAGCACAAACAGGCTTTTCTTCCACATCAGGGATTCAGGTCTCTCCTCTCTGCCTTCTTCACAATAACAGATATAGTTATTGATTGCAGTGCCTGAGGAACAATGGATACTAGCTACCCTGCTTCCCCCTACCCCCAGATTGCTATAACTTGAGAACAGGGAATTCATAATGATGATTCTGCACTGCACTCTGGATGTGTCTTATGTTCCTTGTAAAATAACAGGGGATACATATGAGAATCAATATGTTTTCCTTTCCCCTCTTCTCTCTCTTGCACTTAATAAGCAAGAACATACTGCAGTGGCTTCCATCATGTTCCACTGTTTGGATTATTTGCACTCAAAGGCACAACATAAGCATGAGCACAGCATGTGCCAGCAAGAGGTGGTCAATTGGGTGGTAAATCCATTCCAGAATTTAGTCTGAGCTTTAAACCAGCTATTTGAAGCATAGAACCCTGTCTTCAAAATTGGTTCAGCACCTTGGTCAGCTCCTGTATGATCCAGATTAAAACCTGGATTCACTGCCCTGCTGACACAGAATCACCTGGCCACTATAATGTTGTACTACATTCTTCTGGCAGCCACAATAGGACTCATGGCTGGAATGTTTAAGAGATGGTTTTTGTCAGCTCTCTGGTATAGTTTAATGATATCTGAGACTGGCACCTCTCTGTGTTAGACTGTTATTGTTCAGTGACAGCATAGTGCCACTCCAGTTGTGCTTGGCTGAAAACCTTTCTCCACCTTCCCAGACTCTGCTGGTAAAACTGCAGACGTCTCTTTTCAAAAGATTTTTTCTTATTTTTCCCTCAAGCCCTTTACACAACTGTACAAGCAAAGAGGAAGTGTGACAAATCTAGTGTGAAGGAGATGCCGATCCTTTTTATTTAGCCTTTTTTGTAAGCCAGCCAGTTACCCACCTCAGAATTTGTTAGGTTTCCACGATAGAGAACAACACATTTTACAACCCCTTGTGACCTGTTCTTATAACTCAAGGGGTAATTTGATACCTATGGAGTCTTAGCACGTGAAGATTTTAAGGAGAAATCTCTTTTAGAACATGAACAAAGCACAAGCAATGTATTGGCGTAATAATCCTTTCATGTATTGTTATGTTATATATTGTTATATTATATATTTTATTTGTTGTCCTTTTATGATTTGTTGAAATCCCAGAAGAAGCTTTTAAGATTATACACAGGCAGATGAGTGTATGTTTGTTTTACAAGTTTAGCCCTCAAACTGTGGTCACATCTAGTGGGTATGGCCTATGGCTTCTGTGGGGCTGGGAAATTCGATTGGTGTAGACCTCTGTGAATGTATCTGCCCCAATCTAGAGGCTACTTTCATTTCACATGGCTGTAAGAAACCACAAGGGCCATCCATTCCAATCCCCTGCCATACAGGAATACACAATTAAAGCACTCCCAGCAGATGGCCATCCAGCCTCTGTTTAAAAACCTCAAAAGAAAGAGACTCTACTATGCTCTGAGGGAGCATATTCCACTGTTGAGCTGCTCTTACCATCAGCAGATTCTTCTCAGCGTTTTAGTGGAATCTCCTTTCCTGTAGTTTGAATGCATTGCTCCATGTCCTAGTCTCTGGAGCTAGTCCTAGTCTCTTAATGATTCCGAACTGACATTAAAACAGGTTTGATCATACAATTACTTAATCTTTCCATTAAATATAATACCTAGATTCATAGCCAAAGGCCTAATCACACATCTAAAGATCTCTTATATCCTACACCAGGGACTCATTGAAACTACACACTTATAACACTATATTCCACTTTAACTGCGTGGAATCCTGGGATTGGGAGTTTAGGGAGGGGTATTTATAATGCTCAGCCAGAGAGCTCAGTGACTCCTCAGGTTAAAAACTCCAGGATTTCTTAGTGTGTTGCCATCACAGTTGAAGTGGAATACAACAGAATATTTGTGTAGTGTGAAGGGACTACATGTCATGGTACTGAAGGTAAAACAGGTTCATGGAGTTTCCTGTAACTGTTGTGTTTCGGGGAAAATAGTCTAGCCAGAACAGTTAGGAAAGAAGCACTTTGGTTCACATGGATTTTTCTCCATATTATGGTGTACTTACACACAGGGTCATGCAATATAAATGAAAAGATTTTACATGTTTGAATCTGCCCAAAGCATACAAGTAAATCTAGAGCCTCTGCAACTGTGCCTCAGGCACTAAAATTAGTTCAGCACTAAAATTCCTTCTTTAGACATGAAGCTTTAGAGAATGAGAGGGGAAAGTGTGGTCTATAGCCTCATGCAGTCCATACCCTCCTTTTTTAACCCACCAAGCTCTGTTCCAGTCCTCATTAACAAAATAAAGCAAAAATGAGACTTTGCTCAAATTCAGTGGTACAATGTCATGGTGGTTTGGTCTGCTGTTGAAATTTAGTGTCAAACAGCAACAGAGTCCCAAATTTTCAGTACCCACACTTCCTGTGTACTGAAAGACCCAGCCAAAGATGATTCTCCCATAACTCCAAGCCCCTTCCCCAGCTCCTGTTTAGCCACAGGCCTGAAAATGTGACTGTTTACTCCCTCATCCCACCCCACAAAGCTGGGCAAAGACAGAAGAAGCAAAGGCAAGAGAGAAATGGGTCCCCTAATATCTCCCTCAATTTAAGAATCTTTAGGTGGGAGAAATCAGGGTGATGGTGGGCAATTAAAACTAATTTACATGATGGGATTAAAGCTGCTTATAAATTAATCAATCACAAATCAATCAATGACAAATCATATACCCTCCAAATGCCCTGATGTGGCAGGGACAGTCCCAAGCAATTCTCTTTTCTCTTACGTTTTTTTTCAGCTGTGATTACAATGTCCCAATTTCTCTTTCCTCTTTCCACTTTGTCCTCCGCTTATTTTCATTGCTGCAAACTGAGTTCAAACTGCAGAAGTAATTTGCACTCCATTTACTCAGCAGCAGGGAGAGGAGAGGGAGAAATCTTTCTCTCTCTAAGACCGTTTCTGCACTACATTGTTGTAGAGTGCTATTATTCCACTTTCAACATCCTATGGAATCCTGGGGTTTGCAGTTTAGGGAGGGGCATTTAGAATTCTCAGCCAGAGAGCTCTTTGGCCTCAGTAAACTACAAACCCCAGAATTCCACAGGATGTTGGAAGTGGCATAATAGCGCTATAACAGTGTAGTGCGGAAATGGCCTAAGTAGGCTCAGGCAAAAGCAAATTGCTGTAGCCTCTCCTACCTTGTGTGTTCTTCCTCAGCAATAACTTTTCCCCTCTTGACCAAACTCTTAAAGTTGCATGGCTATGAAATATTGGAGGGTATGAAATCAAAGTATTTATTTACAAAGGTTGAATTCAGAGATTTTATAGAGTAAGGACGTCTCTTCCTTAAACCGAGAAGCAGTTTAGAAGCCATCTATAGCAGCAAAGCAACACTTCTTAAAGAGGGAGTGCAAGGCTTTGGCCTTAAGCTATACAGTAGCCCCTCCACACTCATGAGGGTTAGGAACACAGAACCCTAGCAAAAGCAGAAAAATCACAAAGAACTGCCACCTCCGTGATTCCCCTCCAGAGCTCCTCCCTTCCATTCCTTTGCTTCTGGTCCCAGTGTTGTGGGCAGGGGACAAAAAAAGACACAGTAAAGGATTTACCCATACTTTCCCCTCAAAAAGAGAAGAGCACTAGTCTTCCTTTCTAGTTACTTCTGGTGGCCATCTTGAAAAGGGAGGAGTAGGAGCAAAGAGAGCACCTGACCAATCAGCAGCCACTACGCAGCAGAAAGTAGAGTCACATGGGAGAGAAGACATGGCTTCAGCAGTGGAAGGGGGACTTTGCTCACCCAAAAGGGAAAAAAATCCATTTTAAGCACAAGCTTGGCAAGCCTGGGGTGAGGAATGCAAGGGAAGTTGGGGGGAGGCAAGCATGTGCCTCACAAATAATCAAATTTGTGAAGATCAAACCCACAGATTAGAGAGAGGGCTGTAATTCCAGGGCTTCATTTTGGTTTAATTCATTTTTAATAGGAAATTAATGAATGAATAATAATAAATTGATTCAGTGTGAGGATATATGTGCTTAGACAATTTTAACCACACATCTCTCTTTTTATCTATAATAATAAATAGTAATAATAATAATAATAATAATAATAATAATAATAATAATAATAATAGCAGCAGCAAATAAAATAAGAATCTGTTGCCGTTTTATCATTCAGTCCTGACAAAATTGCTGGAGTACAGCTCCCAGCATGCCTCACAATTGGCTATGCTGTGTGAGGCTGCTGGGATTCACAACCTGGTAACATCTAAGGGGTTCATGAAACCCACTCCTGATTTAGCCCAGTGCTTTGAGCACAATATCAGTCACAGACACTGAACTCTTTCCTTGTTTCGTGGTAGATGGGAGACTCAGTCCTGAAACAACCAGGAGTTTTAACATGGTGCTCTAACCTTCCTTTTATAAATATTTACTCTCTCAGGATCAATACTTCTGGTTAAGTACAGTGCAAATGAAAGCAGCTATTATTAACACTCAGAACCAGATCAGTCTTATGCACAGCTGGGTGCTTTAATATAAAACCAGGATCTATAAAAGGGGAGAAGTCAGAATGCAGCGGTTTGGCTGCAGAACCTCACCAGATTTCAGCAGTTCTGTCACTGGAGCCAGAGTGTCGTTCTACTGCCAAACATTAAGCTGCACGCAGACGCTCTACGGACAGAACTTTGCCTTGTCAACATCCCCTCTCTGGGATGCTAGGGCTCCTCCTTCTGGTTCTCCCACCCTCACATATGGCCAGAAATCACCACATGTTTGTGAAGTCAACAAACAAATACAGAAAGAATAACCCTTGCCAAAACAATTACAGCTTGGTGGTAATTGTCTTTGTAACAGAGAAAGAGGCAAGTTAGTTACTCTAAGTGTTCAGCTTTCACGGTACATGTGCTTCTCGTCTTTGGCTCCCAATTACTGCCAGACACCTGTTCTGTATTCTGTTGGAAAAGCACATGTTTAGGAGGTCAAAGAACTGTGCCTTCTCCCACGATGAGTTTGTCCTCTTTCTCATCCTAAAGAGAAAGACTTCCATGGTATACTTCTGCCTAACTCCAGTGCAATTACTTGCACATTTATTAGCTATTGTAACACAGCTTTATTTATTGCTGCAATTCAATGTGCTGACACAGAAACACACACCCGTCGTTTTTGGCTTCCAGGCTGTCTGTGGAGGCTTAGATTTATTTAAATGCACACAAACCAAGCATTTTATTACAAGGATAAGAATTGTCATGGATGTTTCGTCAGTACCTCCTCCTCCTCCAACAACGTTTTTGACAAAACGTTAATGGTCTTAGCTGCAGATGTACCAAAGGCATACCTGTAGTTATCACTGAAAGTATGAAAGTGGTTGGATGAGGATCTGGGTCACAGTTTAACAGATTTAAAGAAAAAAACCATGCACCCCAAATGTTGACTTAAGTATTACTCTCTTCCTGTGCAAAAAGTGGGTCTACATAGGAAAAACTGTTTACATGCAGATGTGTAAAAATTAGTATATCCATTTGAGTTTTTGTTGGTGCCTGCATTTTGAGCTGAACTGAAACAGAGAGCATGTTTCTGTATGACAGAGAAACAGAGAAAGAGATCTTTTATATTTGTGTTAATTTGAAATGCCTGAAGAAAAGAAAAAAGGAGGAGGAGGAAAACCATTTTTCCATTCAAAGTGAGGGAAGAACACATTGGAAATTTGGCAAAAATTATAAGGGAGCAAAGCATCTCTGGCTGCAGGATTCCTGATTCACTAGATCACAGAACCCTTAAGAAAATGGATCTTTTGTTGTTCAATGTGTACCAGAGCAGCTGTCAAAACTGTCAGTTGACTAGGATGAAATTATGAGGGGAAAAGCAAGGATCTTTTAGAGAACATGAGGGGTGGGGTTTTAATTTCCATTCACACCAGGGTAGTTAGCAAGCATTTTAGATTTTTCATCAGATTTGAAATGCATCTGGGATCATTTAAGGCAGACGAGTTAGCTCATTACATCAATAAACAGGATGATAAAATGTTTGGTTTTTCCATCCTTCTAGGGCCTACAGTGCAGGGGATTCTTGGGTTTGAAAATATAGAATGAATGTTATGAATGCAATGGAGCACAATTTCGTCATCTTATAAAAGGACTATTAAAAGATTTTGTACAATTGGTCCTGAAAATGGGGGTTATAATGGACTTCAACTGGTGGAACAGTAGAATCCAGCAGAAATGGGAGAAGGCACTTACCTCTCCCTACTTCAACTCCCCCGTCCCTCCCCAGCTCCCCAAAACCAGCTCCAAAGTGTTGAGCTGCCCTCTATAGCTTGTTTTTCAACTGGCATGGAGAGTTGCAGTGGAAAGAAAGGGTAAGGAAATTCTGTCCTACTGGTGCTGCAACTGCAGCATGATGCCAGTTTTTGGGCATTATTACTGAGGAAAAATCTACTTTTTCTAACAGCGCTATCATGCTGGTTCGCTATAAAACATTCTTTCAATGATGAGACACCAATCAATTAGAAATGCTTCTGAGGGAATGAGTAATTTGCTGTTAATTGCAATGGTCCAATCCTAGCAGACTCTTAGTCATTTAGTTTATCATTACTCTTTTAATTACAGTGGGAAAGCATCAGTTTTCAGCCCTAGGTAACATAATATCTTGGACTGCCTCTATTGAGTTGAGTAGGTTAACAAAAGAAAACAGAAAAACCCAAGCTACAGTGTGGTAGCCCTCTCACTGGTTCTATTCTCCTCTCCCCTCATATCACTTATAAACAGCAATGGCATAAACAGGGATAAACAATCAATGTTTACTTCGATGATCCTACAACCCCAAGGTAGGATCTCAACGATTCCATATGTAAGGCTTTGTTGGAGGAGAAATGTGAGCAAAGAATCTTGGGATGTTGGTTAAGAGCATGGAAAGAGTCATGTTAGATCAAACCAATTCAGAATTCTGTTTCCACAGCAGTCCAGATGGGATCTCCTTCACACACAACAGAATTATGTGACATGACTTCATCCTATATAACCTGGAGCTTGTACTCTGGTGAGGTCCTAGAATTCTGAACACCACTCCCTATACTATAATTCTACATGTTAAAGTGGAATCATAGTGCTATAATTCTGTAGTGTGAAAGGGCTCTTGATTAAGTCCAGATTCTTGTTTCCACAGCAATTCAGGTTCCTGTTTCTACAGCAGTTAGCTGGTAGCCTATGACAGCCACAGACAGGACGTGATGTCCATAGCACTCTCACATTCATGTTCCCCAGCAAATGCATAATGCACAAAGGCATACTTCCTCTGATACTCAAATATATATCAATCACTACGAATAGATAGAAGTGCTGAAATTCCCCAAAGGCACCAGATCCCATCTGATCTTGGTAACTATGCAGGGTCAGCCCTGGATAGTACTTGGATGAGGCAACTTGAAGGCACATAAACATAAACACAGTACTCTAGAGCTCTGAAATAATTTGCTAAAAGTTAATTTCTTACCCTTAGTTCTTTTTTAAAAATGGCAATTTTAAATTTTGTTAGGTTACTTGTCAAGTGCCAACAATATTACTTTTTCATCACTTTAATTTTTTCTAACCCATTCAATAGTGCTAAATTATTTTTATTTAAAGATTCAGTAAATTAATGAATTCATGTTAGAAAGTTCTCTTGATGGTTTCAGTTAGAAAATAAATGAATTTCTTTACTATTTTAACATCAATTTACTCTTACAATTCCAGACTCTGCTGCTTGCCCAAGAGTACAACTTGACTTTTCCTGATGGACTACATATACTTGTTGCTCTTGTTGTTGTTGTCGTCGTGTGCCTTCAAGCCATTTTTGATTTATGGAGACCCTAAAATAAATCTATCACAGAGTTTTCTGGGGCTGGGAGTGTGTAATATGCTTTTCCATGGCCCAACAGGGAGTCAAACCCTGGACTTCAAGGTCATAATCTAATGCTTAAACCACTACACCATGCAAGCTCTTACTTACCAAGACCCTTTTGTAAGAAAGAAAAGCAGCATGCTCTAATTCTGAGAAGAATTGAAAGCAGTGCTTTCACTGCTCTTTAAAACTTACAGGATTACTCCGGTATGCTCAACACAAAAGCAGCACTAAATAGCACCTATTGAGATCAGTCATCAAATTAGGTTGTGGTTGCACACATACCAAGCAGAATTCTTAACATTGTGTCCAAGTCATTTAGAAATCCTGAGCATCTTTGGTATTTGCCTGTTTCAATTGTTTATTAAGAAGCTTTTCAGCTGCAATGAAACTGCTAGAATAAGACACTTATGTATTTCCTTGTTTACTGTTTCAGTCATCCAGAATATATCTGAAGAGAGCAGAAAAAGTTGTCAAAACTCCAAATGTGGGCGTTTAATATGCAAGTATCATATAACTGATGAATACAAAAATCAAAACAAAGAAAGTGACAACAAATGTTTGACTTCTGAGTGCTGGCTGAAGAGAAATTGCACACAAAACCTACTGTAGATTATTGGAGGAACACAGATGTTTGGCAAAGATGCCTCATGTTTTCTAACTCAAAAAGTTTTTCCATTGTATATGTGACAAAATCTACTTGCGTATAGATTACCAGCCACTCCCATGATGGTTGTCTGTGGAGCCCTGCTATAGCTATTCTCTTTAGATGGAAATTTGCAAATATGTACAGTCCTTCATCCACTTTCGCAGATTTGACCTTCATGAATTTGATTATTTGCAAGGCATGTGCTTGCCTGCCCCTGCCATTCCCCTCCTCCCATCCCTTGCATTCCTCGTCCTAGGTTTGCGAGGCTTGTGTTTAAAATAGATGTGTGGTTTTTTTCCTTTTAGATGAGCAAAGCCCCCTCCCACTGCTGAAGGTGCGGCCTCTCTACCATGTGGTTGCACATTCTGCTGTGTCTTGGCTGCTGATTGGTCAGGTACTCCTTTCTCAAGATGACCATCGAAAGTAGTTAGAACTCCAGAAGTCCCCTCTTCTCTGTCTTAGGGGAAAGTACTGGTAAGCCTTTTAGGTTGTCTTTTTTCTTTCCCTGCCCCCAACCAATGCTGGGGCCAGAGACAAAGGAATGAGAGAGGAGAAGCTCCAGAGGAGAATGGGAGCGGAATTTTTTGGGGGGGGAGTTATTTGTGGTTTTTCCACTTTTGCAAGGATTCTGTGCTCTGAACCCTCACAGATGTAGAGGGGCTACTGTATATCAAGGATTGGGGCCATTTGGCCTTCCAGATGTTTTGTGCTTCAGCTCCTGTCAACCTCACCAGCATGGCCAATGGTAAGGGCCACAGATTCTTGACTCCTTTCTCTTACTACAAATTGTTCTTAAAAGCCTGTCTCGGACTGCCAGCTTTATGTAATGACATTGGCCTACATTTTATGCCCCCTCCATCTTTTTGTTTTCCCACTTTCTATTTTAGGATCAAATTACATGTTAAATTAAGCAGAGGTAGGAAAGCTATGGCCTTTTGGAGATCGTTGGACTACAGCTCTAAATATCCTTGACTAGTGACCATGCCAGTTGCGGATGTTGAGTTGGAGTCCAACAGAATCTGAAATGACAAGTTTCTTTGGATTGTGGCTCGATGAAAAAGAGGAAGACAACTCTCTCTCTCTCTCAATCCCCTCCTCCCTCCCTCTTCCTTCCCCCACTCTCTCTCTCTTAATCTCCCACTTTCCCTCTCTCTGTGTCACAACAGGCAACCCCGATAATGTTATGCCTGCTGTGGTGAAACAATGAGTTTTTGCAGGGTAACTTGGATTTTAAAAAGAAGCAAATACAAGCTTGCTTAAGGCAAGATGTTCTTCTCAGAGCAGCAAAGAAGAAGGGTGAAACATAGGTCGTCTGCTATCATGATGGAAATGAACGGGAAGAACAAAGAAATGGCAGCCTCTTTCTTAGCAGGAAAAATCCATGGTATAAATATTAATATAGCAAATCTGAATACTAATAATGTACTTTGAAGTTTTCTATGGAATGTGGTGTTTAAAAGAAGATGCTTCCAGCAGGCCATGAGACATAGTTCACATAGTTTCCCCTTCTTTATGTACCTTGACAAACTGTGGTTAATGTTAACTATGGCTTAAAGAAACAAGGCAACTTCAAAGCATAGTTAAGTGTTCTGACTTTCATCTAAACTGTAGTTAATGGTAAGCACAGCTTGTTTGGTTCACACATAAAAATGAACCATGCATTAACAAAAACTTTCTTTCCTCATAACCATACCAGAGAAAGAAAGGAGATGCTAAAGGTCCATGACCAAGGATATACATGGCAGGGGGTTGGACTCGATGGCCATTGTGGTCTCTTCCAACTCTATGTTTCTATGATTCTATGAACCATAATTTAGCAATATATGTGAATCAAGCAGGCACTTGTATGATTGTGTCCATATTGCAAGTGGTTAGAGGCAAGAAGGCTGAAAGACTGGCAGCTTGCATACAGCCATTTAGTGAATTAATGGCTGAGGTAACATTTTATCCTGGGATTTCCCTGCTCAAAGCTTACGTCTATGCTATACCACTTCGCTAAAAGCTCAGCTTAAATAGCAAAACATAGTTTACATCATTCTTGGATTTGGATGAACACTTTACTACATTGCTCTCAGATGACCTTTGTTGCTGGCATGTTTGCCTGCACTTGGAGGAAAAAAATGCATTGGCACATATGTTTGCATGTGTGTGTGTGTGTGTGTGTGTGAGAGAGAGAGAGAGAGAGAGAGAGAGATGAAGACAGCACCCTCCAGCTCTTATTTGAATATGCTTTGGGGACATTTGTGAATTCCCCATTACATACACTGCATCAAGACATTGACTTCTTTGATCAGAAAAAGAAGCTCATCAGTATTGTCTTCTGAAGGGAAGCTTTTATCCAGGAAATACCTGTCTATCAAGGAACAACATTAAACAAGAAAAGAAAATTCTGAACAAAACAATGATGCTATCTGTGATAACCACCCCTTTCTTTGAGCCAACAGCTTTAATGGCTCTGCATTTCAAATACAATTCTGATTGACCTCTGGATAAAAGTATCCACTGCTAGGCAACCAGTTTTTTTGCTAGTCTCTTGGGTGGCCACTTGAAACTGGTCTCTTTGTATTTATAAGCAATCCTCTCCCCCACTCCTAACTTCAGTTGGCCCATCATATTCTATATTCCCTTTGCTATTTATTATCTGACATATTTTTTGCTTGGATAATAACTTATTGCCTGACAGCGATAATCCTGTATTTGTGACGGTCCATTTTGTTGCTATAGAAATGAACATAGTGTCAGAAATCCAGCATTATTACAACTTGACTATAGTTGGAAGAACACATGGGCTCCAAACCAGGAAAAAGCCACTTAACAACTCAACTTTCATCAGCAGCTGGCAGCAGAAAGAAATAAGGTCAGCCATTTTCAGGGAATTTGTGGTTGAAATGCTAAATAGTATTATTTTTGCATTCTTCAGAAAGCCAGATTTGCCCCTAGGGTTGCCAGTTGCTGATTTTAAAATTGAATTATGAATTTTGCATTCATATTTCAAACCTCCTTTGGAAGGTTCTCAAATATTTCAAGACAAATGCTTAGCGTGGTGTGTCATGCCTTTCTGATAGTCTTCCTATCGCATACTTTCCTTCTTTTTTCCTTCGGGCTCTAAAGAGAGTAATGCAAAGCATTCGTGGTGATCAGCCTGAAATATTACTTGATGGTAAAATGGAAGGAGAAGAGGAGATTAGAGAAGAGATGGAGACATACTCACTGAGAGCTTCCATGGAACATGTTCAGAAAAAAACAGGCATGAAATACATGACCCAAACAAAAATAAATATGATAGGAGCATGAGTTTGGATGCATATCTTTTTTAGGAAAAAAAATCAAAATTCTGCTAAGTGATAATAATTAGGATTCCTGATGGGTATGGGCCTGCCTTAGACATTGATTGGCAGGTCCTGATTTTAGCAAAGCTGTTCAGGTACATTAATCTATCTATCAATCTTCCTTACTCTTTGTCATTTGGTATTGTTTTACCAGTTTTTAAAAATAGCGATGAGTACGATCTCAGAAATTGTGGGCCTATTAACTTTCTAGATATTGCCTTTATTTTTATTCTTGGCATTTTCTTCATAGTGTGCAAAACCAGGATAGAAAAGACACCATCTTTCACAATGCACAGACTTGTTTTTAGGACACGCAGAGGTACAGAGAGGCAGGTATGATACCATCTAACTCTTTTTAAGGTCAAAATGGGAAACCTTTGGTAGCCTCCTAATTTCTTATCTATTTTCCATCTCTTGTATAGAAGCAATTGTGGAGCAAAGCGGCCATCACTAACATAAAAGGTTCCATTCACATTTTACATGGACAATGGAATGCAAGTTAAAACAAGTGTACAAGATGTTCTAATGAAAGTAATGCATATCAGTGGGGAAATAAAACTGGGTTCTTTTCTTCTTAATTTATACATAATGATCTTGTTCCTACAGTGACTTTCTTTTCTTTTTACACATTTAATTGGAAACCATACAACTGCTTTAAAGGGAAATATGGTCTTTTAAATAGTGTGAGCCCAAATCTTATAGAGCTTTATAGGTCATAACTATCACTTCGAATTATGCCCAGAAAATAACTGTGAGTCAGGGAAGCTGTTTCAACAGGGGAGTTATTTATTCTCCATACAAGACAGAAATGCAGCAGTCAGAACCAAACCAAACCAAACCGAAATGACTGAAAAGCAAAATATATGACAAAATCAATATAATTATAGCAACATAATTATAGAAAGAAACTGGTGAAATAAATACTGAGGCCACAAAATATTTAAATATATACACTTGAAGTATGCGGTACGAACATCAAATTTATGCAAACATTGTAAGTTATAATCAATATATTATAAAAATATAATGTGAATGGTGAACCAAATAAACTGTAAGCACAAAACACAAAGCAGTAAAAGATCAAAAATTAACAACAAAATATAATACAAGATGTGTTGCACTGCTACTTGTGAGAAAAACTCCCCAGCTGCCATAAAATATTAAATGTCATCAATGATTAATTGCCCTAAGGATCTTTTTTTAAAAAAGTGAATCCACTGAAATTCTGAATAACTTTATCTTCCAAACTTGCCAGCCAGACACCAAGAGAAGTCTGCCCTGTATCTTAAGACCCCGTCTTTTCTGCTATGGCAGGGAAGAGCTTAAGTTTCCAGTTTTGCCTTTTTAAAAACTAATAGCTGTAATATATAAATACAGGACTCATGTTTTTCTTTTTTAGATCATGGATCATGTATGTTTCAATGGTCTGAAGGTGATCTTGTAAACCACCAGATACTACATTTTGCTTTATGAATTTTTGCGTACTGGTTATAGATAACCTTATTTTATTGAATACCATTTTATTATGATGGTTATTTGGCTAGATACAGTGATGAGACTCAGAAGTAAAAGAAACTGCTTTTTTAAAAAAAAAATGCAATGGGAGGCTACCTCCAGACAGCATGGGCATTATGAGGGGACTAGAGAAATGTCACTTCCACATACACTGCAGTTCCAAAATAGACAGGCAGGCAGGCAGGCAGACAGATAAAATCAAAGTCACATGCCAGTTCTGAAAAAGTTGCAAAGGACTAGAATTCTCTGTCATGGTCTGCACTGGGTAACTTTAGGCATACTTAGCTACATAGCAGAGGCATTAAGGAATCCTGTTAGTAAATTGTGAATATATTTAATGGGACACTGGCAAGAGTGTCTCAATGCACATTAGCCTCAACCAATGTACACTGGCACTCCCTAGCTAGTGTTCCACTGTGCATCAGTCCCATTGTGCACCAGCTCACATGTTCAGCGATCACTTTGCTAGCTCTCCTACATAGTAAGGTATCAGCAGACCCCTTGTTGAATGCAGATGTTGTGAAACTGTTCAGTTCTATTTCTTGCAGAAGTAAGTCCACTTACAAAGATTTAAGTCCCCCAGTGAATTCCAGTTCCTGAGGTATCTGCCAGGTATTATTTGGCCCTCATTCATTTTGGAATGGATGGTAAAATACGTGTCTTTTTCTATTTCTGTAAACCTTATTTTTCTATGAATGTCCAGTTTCTACCTTAGAACCAGATCAGAAGGGAACAAAAAGCCCATCATAGCAGAGAAGGTCCATTTACCTCCTCCTATGTATAGGAAGAAGTAAATGGTAAATGGATATGTGTGCGCATGCATGTGTGTGTGTGTGTGTGCGCACATAAATTGCTGAAAGATCCTATTGTTGTTTGCTATACTGTTTTGCTATTCAGTTGTTCATTTGAATGGTTTAAAATGACTAGTGGGCAATAGACCATATAAAACCCTACCCAACATCCACAGATGTGTGGATTTGTTTTCAGGCCTTAGTGTATGTAGCCAAATTTACTTAGAAATGTCTGTGCAGTTGGGATACCTGTCTTACCAGGTTTTCAAATTGTGCAGAGGCTTCCAAATACTGCATAAACCTTTTTTTAGATCTTCACACTGAAAGTGCATAGGTCCAAAGAGAAATACTTGCTTGAGGGTTTGGGTGGTATAGCTTAAATATGCAACCACCTAGATACTTTTAGCCCTTGTGAATTTAGGAGAATGACTGAGTAGGGTTTATGAACACTGAGCAATGTTCCACATCAGAACGTGACGGAAGATTGCATATTTATATGTTCTGCCATTTACCATTCCAACCAACATCTAAAACAGCATAGTCTCAACAGGACTTAAACATGAAGCTATTCTGAGTAATGGGATGATTACATGGATAAGCTTCAAGAGATGACTTGTGCAGTGAGGGCAAGAATATCTTAATAAACCTTAATGAAAAAGCTCCAAAACTCCTTATTTTCAAAGTCAATGTAGTTTTCTTCTGCATGCAAAAGGTCAAACTGGTTGACAAAATAGCTTAATACAACAGGATGCTTTCTTTTCCCAAATAAGAGAGAGGGGGCGATAATGTGGAAGATTGCTTATGAATAAGTGAAAATTATTTTTTGGAACAATCTGAAGGAGATACTGCCAATTTTAAATATGTATATATGGTTAAAACAATAAAGTTTTTTTTCCAGCGACAAAAATGTTTCATTGTCAGTATAATCTGTTTTAACACTAGCTAAAGAGCCAACGTTGCACTATGAATAGAGCTATAAATTTAGATGAGAAAGATCCAGCTTCAAATCACAGTTGGACTAATCCCTATTTCTAGTCTGCAAGATTGTTGTGAGAATAATTCAGGCAGGCAGGAAGGACTGGAATACATTCTGTGGTGTACAAAATGTCTTGGAGATAGAAATGGAAACAAATATAATAAACAGATATGCCAACTTACACAACTTGCACTTTTTTGGTAGTCATCTCCTGATGTTTAGGAACAGGCTACGAAACATATGGATAAAATGGGAATCTGGACAGAACAAAGACTATACCAGCCTCCCCCACCTGATGTCCTTGGTATCTGCTGCAATACAAATTGCATCGTGTCTGGCTGAAGATAATGGGAACTGCAGTCCCATACATTTTGGGGGTACCAGATTAGAAAAGGCTGGGCTAGCAGAACAAAGAGCACTCTCATGGGGACTGCAACTGAATAAAGTTACACCCATGTTTTGCCTCACACTTACTACATTAAAAGGAGCATGTAAAATATATTCACCCTTCTGTTTAAAACGGTGGTTCCAGGGTAGCAACATGTTACTTCATGCACTGTGGTCATGTCCAGTCACTATGAATAGCTAAAAGCAGACTAAACAGGCTTTAAACTTCACCAGCTGGCAGTCTCCTAGTATGCAGGGTTGGGTGTGCCATGAAGGTATTTAGGTAATAATACGCATTGATTCTGGTAGGTAATGATTTTAAACAAGAAAAGCTTTGTTCAGCTTCCAAAGTGCCATCATTCCTCTTTATGAGGACTTTATTCTGTACGTACAAAGGTTAGAGGAAAGGGGTATTAAAAGTACTGTTTTTGCAAAAAGCCACTAAAGGCAACTAAGTGTTTTGTTTTCCCTCAGACTTAAACTGATGTCTCCTAAATCATTTTGTAATTCTGGATACAATATTGCCATTGTCACAAATGCTCATTAGTAGTTTTCTTCTGTACTTTATCTGCATCACAGCTTGAAAACGACAAATCAAGTTATTGACTCAGTAGATATGCCTAGCTATTTTTCATTAGAGTCTCCAATTTACACTGAAGTTAAGTCTTAGTGAATTTTATTGTTAGAATTCATTAGCGCTTATTAGGGTGATGCCTCTCCCTCTCTCAGATTCAGTAAAACATGGAAGTTTGATGCCTCAGGAGAAGAAGTGTTAGGACTGGAGAAAAAGTACATGACTCTGCTGTTAGGCAGGCTAATCTGGAGAACAGATTAGAGAGAGAAAAGGGAGCAGAACAATAAAAAAACAGAAAAGAACAAAAAATGTTTCTTGGAATAGAATGAAATGGAATGGAGGTAGAGTGCAATGGTGTTTGGAGACCAAGGCCCTCAAGTAGCCAGACCTGTTCAGAATGTCAGGCCATTTAGGCCTGCATGGCAATACATCTATGGAAGCAACGTGTTTGGAGTCTTTTAAGGGATTGCACTGTGACTCTCTTCAGTAACTGATAATTCTCTATTGGTTATATTCTGGACTTGCTTCTGTATCATATTATTTGAGGTAAACTGAAATGAATTCCTTTTTTAACTTCATTTAAATAGTGCTATCCACTTAGATAATTAAGAAGACAGTCGTGTTTACCTTCTTCTATTTCCTAGTCTCTTGGATTCTCTGTTCAGCTTTTAATCCCACCCCATTCAGCTTTTAATCCCACCCCATGCTCCTCCTCATTCTACTTCTTCCTTTTCTTTTTACCCATCTCTTCTTAATTATAAATTTAAGGTAATATTGTTACCCTGAAAGGTGGGGAACTTTGAGTCCACCCACAATGCCAGCATCTCCTTGGAATTTGGGGAAATTACAGCTCAAAGGAGGGCCATGAGAAGAAGGTAACAGCAGCATCTTTTTACCTGTTTATACTAGTACTAACTGCAGAGATGACTCCAGTCAAAAAAGTGTTTTATTGGAAATTAATAGACACACACAAAAAATCAAGCAATCTCATGAACCATACAAGGCTTTTGAAGGAAAAGGCAAGGAAGGCTGGATAGAGAGAGATTTTGGCTGGAAGGGGTGATATTTGCCAGTCCTGAAACAGAAGATTGAAGAGGAATGGTTCAAATAAAAGTCTGAGGGTAGTACAGAAGAACAGGAATCTGGGAGACCATATGCTGCGTGACTCCCAACATACTACGAATTGTAAGGTTGCAGATAGGGTTTTTATATCCTTTTTTCCTGCCCTTAAGGAGGGTTCATGTACAGAGTGGTAACTGCTTTCCCACAAACTGACAAAGGAGTCTGGAATGGGCTGATTGTCTTAATTCTAGGTGACAAAACAAAACAACTGACAACATTCATATAAAAAAATGCCTAGTGGCTAGTTTACTAGACCTCCACTAAAACTTTCTTAGGTACAAGAATCTGAGAGTTTGAATTCTGATTAAAGCTGACTTGGCCTTCATCTCTCTAACTAATGGTCAGTGCTGGAAGAGTTATCAGCAAAAAAAAAAAAAATTAGATTTCTAGGTTTCTGCCTCTTTCAATTAAAAAAATTAGAAATGTATATGTTGAAAGTGAAATATTTTGCAAGAAAAAATATCCTTAAATATGTTTAAGGACTAAGTTTAATGGTACACTACATGGCTTCAAACATTTAACCAGCCTTTGATACTTCCATGCTTCTTTCTTGTCCAAGCCCCCACTTATTTACCCACTCATCAGCTTACTTCCTTTTATCCAGCTAGCCTGATAACAAGTTCTGAAAAACTCCAAACCTTGCACGCTATTGTAGAATTTTAAGTATTGTCCACCTGTGGATTTTGAATATTTAAACATATATTTAAATGTGAATATTTGTGCAGAGCTGTAAAATTTACAAATTGATGCCAAAACAGTAGAGGATGTGCTTGTGGATAAATATGCAAAAATGAGAGACACTGGAAAATGACCGATTCATCCCTGTGGAGTCTTTCCCACTCAACACACATTTTTTACTCTGAATGGAATATATATGTATATACATACAAGGAATTGGATGTGAGGGTGATCTGGCTGCGACGTCTGCCACCCCATTGATTGCCAGGGTTGATTCGGCTGATCTGGCTGGCGAGGCGGGTTTCCCCTTCCTCCTTCACCGCTCCATGTGCACCTCTCTTGAAGCCGCGCGCTCAGTCGAAGAGGACAGCCATCCCAGATAGGAGTGTACCATTCTTTGGTCAAAGGTATACGATATAAGGAATCACCTCCAAAATTCTTCTGTTTTGCCTGTATTAAGTGAAGGTGTCTATGTTTTATATCCTACCATAAAGGCTCAGATAGGACTACAATGTATTTTTTTTAAAAAAATAAGTAATTGTAAAAGTAAATAAAATTAAAATGTCAATTTACAATCATGAAAATTATGTATTTTAAGACATCATTGCCATACACTGTTGCTGGCAAGTACTTAATGAAGAACCACTACAGATCTTGGGGGTGGGGGAGTATTATGATAAATAGCTCCTAGTGTAGCACGGTCCCTGTAGCACCTCAGAATCAATTAGTAGAAAACATTAACCTAAAAAATGTAGGAATAAGATTCTGAAGCCTCCCATCCATCACCCTGACCAGCTGTGTCAGGATGTTCAGTGTTCAATGCAGGTAATGAGACAAAGAGTAATTCATCTCTTATCTCTTATATATCTACAGAAATCTACTAAATTCCATGAAATGTTTGTCTTTTTCCACAGTGACTCCATGACAAGCAGAGGTGAGTAAATTAAGCTAGATGGCTTCCATTGTCTTGCCTGTTTAAAGTTCAAAAGCAGTAGTTCAAAAGCTCTGTGTATGAACAATCTTTATTTAATCCATCTCTATATAATCTTTATCTAATCTATATCTTTTCAGTCATTTATCTGATAAAAGCAGACCTGATGACAACTCTGAGAGAATTTTTGGAAGCCATTTTGTGATGCTACAGAAAACCATTGCATTGATGACTTACCGTGGTCCAAATGGAATGTCATGAAAGTCAGATAACAGTAGCAGTAGTACCAGACTTTGTGGCAAAGGGAACTTTATGAAGCGTGCAATTCAGTCACAGAGCAGATTAGGGAAGTCATGTGGAGTAGTATACTGCTTACAATAACTTGCTTCCAACATATACATGCTTATTGCATAATACATGGAATGAGAGAGTGAGTTGGTACACAGAGGAGACAGAATTCTGGCTTGCACTGGATTCATATAAGAAACTGAGGTTCTTGCTTTTAAAACTTCTACTGTAGGCTGCCTAAGACATTTGCCTCAGGCACAGAACAAATCACACTCTGACCTCCATTTCATGTATAGGACTCAACTGGACAAGCAGCAAAACTAGGGTTGCCAGGTTTGGGACACTGGCTAAAATCTCAGAAAGTAGCTACTATTTTGCAGGGAGTGCTGTAGGCAGAGAATAAAATCTCAGGGGAAGTAGCACTCGCAATTTTTTTGTGAGGTAGTTTTAAAGCCTGAGCATCCACCCATTTTCAGGCGGCACAAACGCTCATTGGCTTAGACCAAATATGTGTGCATATATGCTGCTGGATCAGTACACCAAAAGTGAAGTGGGAAGGGAGAGGGAGGCAGGGAGGAGAGAGAGGAGGAGGAAATGATGACGATGACAACGATGATAGCTGAATTCAGTAAAGCCTTTGTGCTGCTTGGAACTAGTCAGAGAATAAAGTCCAGTATTACACTTTATGAACGTTCTTGGTGTACAAGCCCAGGCAGTAGCACAAGACCTGGAAAAATTCCCTGTGTATCATATATGCTGTAGAGGTGAGCCTTAGCATAAATGGCAGCAACTGTTGCAGATGTTTGCCTGGCTGCCAAAAGATTTCCCTCCCGCCCAGCTTGGGTTGCCATACTATCAGGTTAGCTGGGTTTTACAAAAAAAATCTGGTAATTCTAGGTGTATACAGCCAGATTGTGTTCCTGTTCTTTCCTCTAATCAGCTGGCCTAGAAATGCTTTTGGCCAACTTACCAATTTTTTCCTGTCCAGTCATGAGGCTCCTTCCCCTAGTCTCATGTTTGGGCCCTGAAATTTCAGCCAGTGGAATGCTGCAACCCTAAACTGAACTTTACTTCAATGCTGGCATCAGGTTAGCATTCAACGCCATACATTCACCATCAGCTTGGAATCTGGGCCAGCTAAGAGCCTAACTGAGCACAAAGTGGCATTCCTAGAATTCATGTACAACCTGTCCAATCAGGTCCAAGAGAGGATAATTGTGCCCTCTCTAGCGTCTATTGCCTGGATCAGTTGCCTCATTCTACCGAAGGTGGGGCTGGCCTGACATACTGTATCAAAAAGTATTAAAATTCTACATAAGACACAGTACCAGACTAAATTTTGCTATTCAGCACAGATTTTTAAAATAAGGCTAGAAAGCTTGTTAAAAAAGTCCCAAAATGTGTCTCCTTCGTGAGGCACCTTCTTCTGTGTAACTTGAGGTCAATTCTACACATCTGTTTCAGTCTATTCCTTCTGCTGATACAATGCATTCTAAAGGCAACTGGGAAATATTAGCTGGAGTTCTGTTGATTAGCCAGTGCATTGACTCAAGTGTTGAATGATAAGTCAACATATAGGTAAATCCAATGGTTTCAGTTGTTGTTCTTGTGTGCCTTCAAGTTATTTCTTTTATGGTGACCCTAAGGTGAGCTGATCATGTTTTTTTTCTTGGTAGAATTTCTTCAAAGAGAGTTTGCCCTTGCCTTTCTCTGACACTGAAAGAATGTGACTTGCTTTAGGTCACCTTGCTGGTTTTCATGGCTGAGTAGGGATTTGAACCCTGGTTTCCCCGTGTCCTAATCCAAAACTCATACTATTACATTATGCTGGCTAATGGTTTCCATAGATCTGCTCTAACCAGGACTAACAATACAATTTAGGCTACTGTTTTTAAAATGCAATTCTACATCGAAAAACAAAACATCAAAATCTCCCCATAGCAATAGAGAGAGACTAAATAGAATCTGTCATCCTAGTGTGCTGATTCATATCCAAAAAAGTTCTCCTAGAGCATAGGTCAACATCAGATGTAGTATCACCCACTTGCAGCTTGACATGGTGTAGAGCACTTTACACCTTCCCCTGATGCACTGATAGACCCTGCCCCAGAAATCACCTTTCAAGATACAACACTGCCTTTTAACCACCTTCTGTTTATTCAAAAAAGATGCTTTAGCTACCCAAACACTACGTAATTGCTATTGCCCACATGCTGCTTTTAAATCATCATGAAAGCAGTTCCAGGGTCACCACCTCTGAGTCTGAAGAAGCATTTAAGCGTCTATGACAGCACCAGGAATATGTGAAATGTTTGGAACCAACAGTATTATTTATTATGTTTGTACAGATAAAACAATGGGGCCCCAGCAATAGGAGGTGCCATTAAAAACACACAAAACAGCAATCATCTGTTAATGTTAAGACTTTTTTCTTTTGAAAGCTTTGGCTTTTCATCAATTACAAAAGGTGTGCCCTGGGAACAGAGTGTGTGCGTGGGGAGTAACAATGTTTCTTAGCTATTCTAACTTTCCCACTTCATAACTGAGATTTTTCAGAGACGCTCAGTGCGAATGGCATGTGAACATACCACATATCTGCAAGTACCTGCTTTCCCCATCACTACAACCCCCAATCTGGCGCCAGGAAATCATGGCTGTCAAGAAGCCAGCTAGATGACAAAAGTAACCTACTCTGCATACAGACAAGCTAACCTCCTCCCCTTTAACTTGTTCCTTTTCAGATCTTGAGCTTGCATTATTCTACAAACGTGTGTATTTATTTTTCCAAGCTTATATTCAAAAGCCAAGAGGCTACTTCGGATTATATTTTCTACCCTCAATCTTTCTTTCTTTCTTTCTCTTTCTGTAGGCGGAGACAGAAGCTCCCCAGTTAACAACTATAAAGCCAGGACAACAAGAAAGAAGATTCTTTTATTTAAAAAAAAAAAGTATGCAAAGAATTTAGAAAGTTTGGTATCACTCCTTGAACTACAAATGCTTTCTGTACAAGAAAATTAGAATCAGAGTATGCACACAAGCTTACATGAAATGTGCAATGTGATTAACATCAGAGTTGTTCCTGTAGGGGTGTGACCTACTAATTCATTTCATAAAACTCTCAACTCACAGCCTTAGAAGTAGACAAGTAGTCTTCAAGCTAACTGAAGCTCTTACTTTTTTCTTTTCTTTTTTTTGCTTTTTCACAGTCTTCTTACTTTGGCACAGTAAGGTTCATGAATACCACTTGAGCTGTCCAGCTACTTCCATTCTACTTTTTTCCTCACACTCCTTCCTAATGTCCACATTAAATCCAATCCACAAGCAGATATTTTGGATCCCAAGGATTCCCACTGTTTCTTGATAGGTCTATGCTCCCAGAAAGTCATGGTGTTTTTTTTAACCTAGAGTGTTTTTATGTGCTTCATCTGCCAGTGGGATATTGTTCTGAAGCCTGACTCTTATGTAGACTTTTCAACACTTGATTATTGTATGTCATTGAATCAAATGACCAGAACAGCCTTTCAGTTGACCTGGATCAGATTCTGCTACAGCCACCCAAGTTGGCAGCAATCTGGGTCAGACACTAAAATAGGAAGGCACAAATCAAAAGCCCCACTGGCCATATATTTCAATCCTGCTTTACAAGCTGTACCAAATAGTCCCCAAGAAGAGAGATATGGTGCCACTAATCCTGCCAACTACTACATCCCCACCTTCACCAGAATAAAATAAGAGGAGGAAGGCAGAGCAAGAATGACAGCCCTGCATTCAGCATCAGTGGTAGGAACAGGTGATGCTGCCAATAATAGGTTGTTGTCATCCATCCCATTCAGACACAGAGGGTGTCAAGGCAATGAAGACAAGAAGGACACTTCCCACAACAATTTCCTGCTCCATTCCATACACAATGATGCTACAGTATCCAAGAACGGCTAACATCTCTCAGCACAAGGGCTGAATTCAATTTCAGAAAGGTTCTCAGGGGTCACATTCCAATGGTAGATGGATCCAAAGGGTGGGGTTAAAAACATCATTACATTTCATAGAATCATAGAGTTAGAAGAGACTGCAAGGACCATCTAATCCAATGTTCTGCCATGCAGGAACACACAACTAAGCACTCCTGAGATGGCCTTCCAGCTCTATTTAATAACTTCCAAAGGAGATTCTACCACCCTCTGAGGTGTACTATTTCACTATCAAACAGATCTTACATCAAGAAGTGTTTCCTAATGTTTGGGTGGAATCTCTTTTCTTGTAACTTCCAAGTTGCTGCTATTAACAAAGGGCCTTTCTGCACGAGATGGCAGAAATGCCTCATGGCGTCATAGGAGCAGAGTTTATGGCTGCATTTCTGTGATGTTTCTGTGATGCAGCATTCTGCACCATCCTATGCTTGAGGCGGTGAAGACTGCTTTCTTGTTCCACGTTCGTCACCACCCCCCTGCTCCGCCTATGGCCAACCCAGCCCATTTCATTGGATCCCCCTTTTTTAAAAAAATCTTGGGAAGGCTGTCCCTACACAGACACGACGTCACATGTGCCAAGCCAGGCACGCCCTGAACCCACCCATTCCTGCAAGAATGGGCTTCAACAGTCCCGCATGTAGTTGCAGAAATGTAGCAGAAGCGGTCTCAGGGAGTGAAAACACATTTTTTCCGTTGCTCAAATACAACACTTTAGCAACATGCAAAGGCGCAGCAGCAACATCTTAATAGCGATGACATTGTGCGGGTGCACACCTCCTCAAGCCGTCACAGCTGCTCAGTGACTACACCGTGCGGAAAGGGCCTAAACCGTAGGAGAAGCATTTTAATCTAGATGAAGTGGTGGGAAGATAGATAATCTGAAAGTGGCAAGTGAGGAAGGGAGCAAGTGACCAAATTGGGATCTAGACAGGTCAGATTTGTCCATTGGCCCTGCGGTTTTCCACCCCTTCCCTATTATATGCGTTCCTGTGGCAGTATCAGCAATAGGCTAAGGGTGATAGGCATGATTCCCTCCTCCCCCACTTTCTTCTCAACTAATGTCAACTACAGTGATTCAGGTTTAAGGATATGTTTCTTCACTAATGTTTCTCTTGAAAGAAGCACCAAATAATTCTAGCAATTTTCTTTGTGTTGCTAGAACATATTTGGAAACTGTAGTTTATTTAGCCTATTTATGGTTCCAGACTTGTTCTGCACAAAATTTGCATGTGCTCATTTTGCACAGAAAATAGCATTTTTCTGTACAGGAAGCAGCATTTTCTGCAGAAATTTAAGCACTGACAATGCTGTTTCTAGTGCAGAAAATGATGTCTTTGTGAAAACAAACTTATGCTGCAAATTTTGTGCAGCATAAGTTTCCAACTAAAGCATAAAGACAGCACGATATTTCTGTGCAGAAATATCTTTCCTGCATGCTATTTCCTGTGCAGAAAATGCTGTTTTCTGTGTAAAATCCCCCACAGGTGAATTTTGCACAAAATAATTCCGCAGCTGCAAAGATTTTTATCAGTCCAGGTTTCTTGTCATTCAGGTTTCTCAACACTCAGGAAAAATATTCTTTTAAAACCAGTTTTCTTTTTTTTAAAAAAAAAAAAATCATTCCTGCTTAGGCTTGACATAGAGTGGGACATACTGAAAATAAATGGAAAACATTTCTGAGACAACATAGTCAATATGGTTATAAAAGGTAACACTGCTCTCCACAGCCAAGTGAAAATAAACATTTGCACTACTACTACATTATTAAACTACTTATTTGTAATAATTACATATATTAATGAAAGTAGTTTAATGCTGGAGAGCCAGCCTGGTGTAGTGGTTAGGAGACTAGTGAACCCTGGAGACCAGGGTTGGATTCCCCACTCAGCCATGGAAACCCACTGGCTGACCTTGGGTGCATTACACACTTTCAGCCCCAGAAACCCCATGATAGGTTTGCCTTAGGATTGCCATAAGTCAGAAATGACTTGAAAGCACACAACCAGTTTAATATTGATTGTCAGTCTGTGTATCCACAATATATTTAAAAGTGTTTTACTGATTTTTCTGTAAGCAAGTGTTTCAATTATGCAATCAAAGTTTAGGTAGTTGTTGTTTTTTTTTAATTGACCAAAATCCCAAAATCTTTGAGATATTTTTGCCACATAGTTGACCTGAAGTTTTTGTGAGCATGAGCCAGAATGCTGAATGAGTGCTCTGCTTCAGCTACAGTCACTGGGAAAGTGCAAAACACAGGCAGAACTAAAGAAACACTTAGAAATAAGCCTGAAATGCTGAGTTCATCTTATTTAAGAGACTCACTGGTTCAAATAGCCAAATGAATTCAGATATTTCACTTGCTCATAAAATAAATGTTGGCATCAATCCAACAGACTACCAAGTCCACTATCTTATTTGCCTAAGCTGCCAGGCCAATGAGATATCCATGGACAACCAATTTCTCCTAGTTCTTCTCACCTGGTTCCTCTGAGCTGCAGCAGGTGAGACCCTACTTGTATGGAAGTAGAGTTGTTGTGGTCTATCATGGTTCCATTACCTCCATTAGGTACCAAATCTCACAGTCTGCCAGGTATGGGTGCTTGTATTTGAAGATGGGTGCCCAAAACAGAACAGAGATTCTGTTTGTCCTCTACCCACCCCAATGGCCAACAATATCCTTTTCTTAACTAGTCAAGCTGATCTCTCGGGTACTGCTTCCTGATCTGAAGGACTTTGATACCTTCTTAAGGCTACTTTGCCAGGAGTAACTTAGACCCTTGCCACCTTGGATCCTGGGCTGGGAGAAAGGCAGGATAGTAAATAAATAAGCTTTGTGAGAAAGCACAAAGTGATCCCACTCCTGCTGCAGGACTTACTCTGGATTTAGTCTTCCATGCTGGATAGGACAATGGTGATCTTGATGTAGAAGAACTCTCTGTAGTTCTGTTATCAGACGGAGAATATTACTTGCTGGAATTTATACTTGACAGGATTTGAAGGCTCTGCAAGGTTGGGAGGACCTATTAAGACAGTCTGTTCTGGGAAGGTGATGGAAATGGGCAGTTTTCTAACAAGTCTTAGAGTTTCTCGTTGCTTTTGCAACTCTGGTTGACCTTAGAATGGGGAAATGACAAGGATAGAGCAAGCAATTGCACATGAGCATTCCTTCTATGAGGCTGAACTAAGTGAGCCCACTGTTTTGCTCAGGTGAAAATTGGGATGAGGCCGTTTGAACAAAGGTTCAAGCAAAGTAAGTCAAAGTGGTGGTCCAGGATGTTAGTCTGCAGGAAGTTTCTAGGAAAACAAGAAATTGCTGTAGTCAATGGGCACAAATATTATGCTGGTTCCTGACACATAAGGGTAAAAAAAAACTAAAAAAAACACCTGCATGTTCCCCACATCAGACAGCTAGAGCAGCACTGGGCTAGAATTCATAAGAATTAATACTTAATGGTAGTACTGCCAGCAAGGAATCAACCAAATCTTCACCAGCATTGTATCTGCTTAAAGTTATAAACAGAACTCTCTCATGTGGTTATGGTGACTTCCTTGTCGCAACATCATGTGTCAGAAAATCCCATTAATTTAACTTTTGGAAAATATTTTTTTTCCCCTTTCCTTTCCTTTTTTTTTTTTTTTTGAGAAATTAATGGGTGGGGTCACATGTGTGACTAAAGTGTATTTCTTAGCCAAAAACCAAGTAACCTTAGAATTAGAGTTAGACAGATGCATAAAGATATAGACCTTCACCTGTGAGCTGAAAACTTCAAAAGCAATGGAGGATGAACAGCTCACTCATATAACACAGTACATTTTTCCATGTAAGCTGTTGCGTGCTGCCTCTAAGACTCAGGTGTACTGTGACATTTTGGGAATTGGGAGCTTAACATTTGTCAAAAAACAGCTTGCACAGAAAGACAACTCCCAGGCTGATGCTGGCAAACACTGCAGGAAAGCTTCCCTTTCTCCCTCAGGCAGGAAGACACACCCGAACTTCCTGCCAGAGTCACTTCCTGAGCTTTCAGGTCCATCCCCTATGAATGAACCACACCTTTGGGGAGCTGTCTGTTTGCGTGCCAGAAAATATCAGTCAGCCAATGCTGTTAACTGTCTCAGTGTATTTTAATTCACACCCCACTTTCCTTTTCTGAGCCTCAACAGCTCTGAAAGAGAATGCTTTCCAGAAAAAGAATATTTTTCAAAGTAATGCACTTCAAAACAGCAAATATAAAAGAAAGCACTGAGAATTAGTGCCACAGCATGATTAACTAGTCTTTTTGTATGTGATAGTTTCTTGCTGAGAACACTGGTAGTGGAGACAGGGCTTGTAGGGTCAAAAAAGACAGGATTTTGTAATTTAGCAGGAATGATAGTGCCATCTGCCAGCCTTCTAGCCTTTTCTGTTCCCTTTGAGCTTAGCTGTAATCTTCACAATATCTGCAGGGGAAATGGATTTCTCAGCAACAATATGTCCTTGTGAGTTCTCGCTGTCATGATGCAAAATATTTGTGGAGTGGGGGGCTTGATCTTGAATAGACAAAGCAGAGCCATTATGACAGGTGGGTGGGCTCATGGGCAAATCTGCTCCTAGCAGAGTCAAACTAGTTTATTGATATGGACAGATACAAGAGTTTTCATTTTTGTACTTTCCTAGAAGTTGTATCTACAGGTGACTGCCTGCTTTTCAAGATGTATACCACTATACCATTGATGGAGAGCAGAATGGTGTCTGATGCAGAATAGAATATCACCATACCATGGCTTCAGCTGGCCAAAGACATTGTATAACACAGTGCACATATCTCATGTACAAAGATGGAAGCTGCACAGCCTCCCTCAGTGGCTGACACTGTCAGACATCTTTTGATCTTGATGTGGGTTGGAGATCTGAGTAGAAAGGGCTGGTTTTTGAAGTGGCCTAAAGCCAAATTGGCCCATTTTCTTGAGTAGTGAATTCAATAATATGGGTTCTATGGAAAAATTAGAACTGGAAATTATTTCCAGAAATTTTTGGGGGGGGGGAATTTCCCAGTGCTCTAAATAATGTTATCTCGTTTAGCACATTTGGGTTAAATAACATATTCAAACATATTGAAAGCTTTGTGGAAATCATTTTATTGGAATATTTGTAATAATGTAAAGAGAACAGTGTTTATTTTCCTTGTATTTTACAAAAAATGAGTATCCCTGAAAACATTTTTTTTTTAGAACTCATACCTAATGAGAGCTATACTTGGTATATCTTATATCAGTTCAAATTTCTTTTGCTGATATGTAAATATAGTTCCTTCAGTTTCACTCCCTTACTCTTATAGTTCCATTTCAAGTTGGGAAAAAAACCTGATTCCGTACAAGTAGCTGAATGTCTTATTTCATTACAGGATGGAAGAGAGCCTGTAGGCACAGGCAAATTACTGTATTTTTTTCTTGACCGTTTGTACTTATTATTGAATAAGAAGGATCAGATTTTATGAAACAGAAACCAGGTTAGCAGTGGTGTTTGCTTATTAATCTGTTCATGTAAGCACTCCAGTTTGTTCATGCTTGTCTCCTTAAAAGAGTTAATAGAACTTTATATCCTTTATTTAGCCCATCCTAACATAGTTGATATAGTACAACAGCCTGAACAACTGAAGAGAGTGAAAGATATTAAGAGAGAGAAAGAAAGAAGTGGAAATTTTCCATGGAAAGTTATAGCATTGGAAAAAATGTCCAGAAAATTTTCTGTTTTCTGTGGAAAATATTCCACCCCCCCGCATCTCTAAACAAGTTTAGTCCTTACGGTCATTGAACAATCCTAATTTATAGTTTTACTGTCACAAGAAAATTGTTCAGACATTCTTTCTCATCAATGAGCTGAGTTTGACTGAAGGTTGACTGAGGGAACTGTTTCACCCTATTTCTCCTCTATGCTCTTCAAAATTACAAAAATGTTTCCCAGAGGGCATCTGACATCATGGTACAGTAGTGAATGAAAAGTAAGCCCATCAAGTTGCCACTGAACAATTTGGGAAAGACCTCATTGAAAAAAAGGGGGGGGAGTGCTAGATATTCCACTGTCTGTTGCGTTGGCAAATATGCATGTATGAGAATTCAGTTTTCTTGCTTACTGGCATCACTGAAATAAAGGTCTCCAGAGCATGGGAGAATAATGACTAATTTGGAACTTTATTTTGTTAAGTACATAAAGCAGCTCTGCATTCTCATTTAATACAATTGTCATTGTTTGATTTATTCCCCATTTTATCTTCACAACAACCCTGTATAGTCAGCTGTCAGTGTTAAATATTTAACCAGATGGAGGTTTGCCATACTAATAAGTACCCATCAACTTACAATTTACTTTTTTAAAAAATCATATAATGTCTTGCTTTCTTTGAGAATATTCTTCACATTCAGTCACATTCCAAATACTTAGTAATGCTTAGAGTAGACCCATCCAACTAATCATATCTGACATGTTATATTTATTTCAGAGGCTCAAATATGAATATAAATAAGTCTGGATCCAACCATTAATTTTTAAAGTGCCACATGACTTGGTTGTGTTTTCCTAGGAATAGATAATTTCTGCCATTAGATTATAGTAATAGGCCATTCCTTGGCTACCAAACTACGCAGTAAACCATTGAAAGCCAAATTTTGGAAGCAAATATGTAAATGCTGGAGGTATACATACATTCTATTATGGAATGAGTTACCCGAGGTGAATAAGTCCCACTGGGACAAGTATGTGCAATGGGACTTCCTTCTCTATGAATAAATAGGGTTTTAAGGTAGATGACAGATACTTCTGTTGTTTTGAATTTTACTGTCTGCCTCTGTTTGATTTACCTGGCATTTCAAATAACTAAGATTCCTGAGAACAGAGATTGAGCAGCATGTCAGATGGGCACTGATGAGCAAGAAAAGGATTAGAAATCTTGAAAAGGAGGAGAAATTACCATATTCCTCCAACCAAAGAAGGCTGGTTATATTAGAGAGCTGTTAGGGAGCAAAGTAGTGCAAGCTATGGAAGCTACTCCCACAGCTGGCACATAAAGATGTTGAATGGTCAGAAAGTGATCGGCAGACATTTGAGAAGATTAAGGACACAATATCCATGAGTCCTATACTAAAGCACTACAGCCTGCGTGAACAGCTAGTATTATAATGTGATGCATCTGAGCCAGAGCTAGGAGTTGTCTTACTACAGCAGTCTATTGCATTTTCAAGACAAGCAGTTTCAGAAACTGGAAGAGGTTATGCACAGATTGAGAAAAAACTCTTGGCTGTACAGTTTGGAATAGAATGTTTCCATCAACTCACATTTGGTCAGACTGTGCATGACCAATCAAGCCATAAGGCACTGGAAACCATTATACGAAAGCCATTGTTGAGTGCCTCAATGAGGCTTCAACATATATTGATGCAGCTACAAAATTATGGTGTGCATATCCTGTAACACCCAGGTGAAGATATTGTACTGACAGACACTTTGAGCAGAGCTTATCTCACAACACCCTGTGAAGATGGCACAGTGTCAGGATGCAGACTCCTGTCATAAGGTATCTGCTGGATGTGTATTAGAATAGACAGGGTAGCCAGCTTAGGCATAGCTAGAGTTAGTTACGGCACTACCAAGTACTGAATGCCAGTTGTTGATTGCAACTACTGTATTTGCTGGCACTCACTTTTCCCCCCAAAATATACTCTTTGAAACTAGGGTGTGTCTTATATGCTAGTGTGTAGTATACATTGGCAAATAGTGTTTGCCAGTGTCTAAATGGTGTGTGTCATATACATGGGTGCATCTTATACACAGGCAAATACAGTATGTATCTGTTTGGAGCATGTAGAGGGGGAAAAGATGAGGGGAAAAATCAGAGGGGAAAACAAAAGTACCAAAAGGTGTTTTGTGAGAACTGGAAAGGCTCAGAGATAAGGAGGCAGAAAACATGTTCCAGCCTCAAGGATGAAAGATAGGAAAACAATTGTGAGTCTGGGAAACATCTAGAATGATGGGATGATGTTGGATTTATGATCCTCTTCAATCACAGCTCTGTGCACCTAAATTTGTAGCTGAAAGGTATAAAACCTGTAGCCACCATGGATGCGGTAGTCTCCTTAACTTCAGACTAGGTTACTATATTGCTTGCTTTGCTACAAATAAACACTGTTGATTAACTTTGAGTGGAGTTTGTAGAGTGCAAGTTACCCAGGGCATGATCCTCAGTAGAGAAAGACATAGAATCAATAAATATGTTGTAGTACTTACCAAGTTCTTGGCCCCACTAACTGCAATACAGGAAAGTCTGGCTCAGGACAGACACCTTCAGATAATTAAGCATATTATCCTGAAGTAAAGCATGGACTACCTGTAGAAGCATTACACTGTTTTTCCATGAGCTAGGAGCTCGGCGTAAGAAAAAGTTTTGTATCACATAGGTTTAGCTTTTAATATGATGTGAGCCAGCTTGGGTCTCATACAAGGAGAAAGATGGGGAAATAAATAAATAAATAAATAAATAAATAAATAAATAAATAAATAAATGGTAAATGAACAAATAATTTCAAACATAAAAAAACTTGGTCAAAACCATTGGAGTTGCAGAATTCCCCCAGTCCTGTCTCTGGTTTCTTAAAGCAACCCTGAAAGTTTGTGTACTTCGGGTAGTAGAGAGTAACAAAGCCAGACTTGGGAAGTCAACATGAAAAATAACCCTTAATTGCTTTCCAGATGTTTACATTCCATTTAAATCTTCACCTTCCTGTGACTCATTTAAGCATATGCATCAAATAAAGACAGTTGCCTCTCAGAGTGAGATCTAATGTTTATTAATCTTGGAAGACCTTCATATTAAAGGTATGTAAATTTGGTTAACCTGTGATGAAAAGCAAACTGTAAGTTTGCCAAGT
The DNA here is from genome assembly GCA_948472985.1 of Iguana delicatissima. Lineage (NCBI taxonomy): Eukaryota > Metazoa > Chordata > Lepidosauria > Squamata > Iguanidae > Iguana > Iguana delicatissima. Next base: position 124,321 of record CAOKZL010001326.1, on the reverse strand, counting down.
ATTGTTAAGAATGCTTTTCCTACAGGTATTTTTAGGCAAAGAAAACACAAGTCTCGTTATGACTAGGCGAAAGAAATTTTTCTTTAAAAAAATGCTAAATAGTTTGAGCTTCATTGAGCAGTTTCAGGAGGCATTTCCTTAATGAAAAATCTTTTTGGAAAATGAGCATCTGCACTTGCATTACTGCAAGAAAAGAAAAAAAGTCTAAGCCTCTGCAGCATTCCTGTCCATAAATTTGAAGTTATATTGAGCATAATCAACTGGCAGGATTAACTATTAAGCTAAATATGCTACAGAGTAGGACCTCATCCAAACAGCTGCCTTTCTTATAAGATAATTTTGAACATCATTCATAATGGACTATGTACTGGCTGTAGAATCATAGAATCATAGAAATGGAGAGTTGGAAGAGACCACACGGGCCATCCAGTCCAACCCCCTGCTATGCAGGAACACCCTCAAAGCATTCCCGACAGATGGCCATCCAGCCTCTGCTTAAAAACCTCCAAAGAAGGAGACTCTACTACACTCCGAGGCAGCATATTCCACTGCCGGACAGCCCTGACTGTCAGGAAGTTCTTCCTGAGGTTCAGGTGGAATCTCCTTTCCTGCAACTTGAATCCATTGCTCCTTGTCCTGGTCTCTGGAGCAGCAGGAAACAAGCCCTCTCCTTCCTCTACATGGCATCCCTTCAAGTATTTAAACATGGCTATCATGTCCCCTTTTAACCTTCTCTTCTGCAGACTAAACATCCCCAGCTCTCTAAGTCTATCCTCATAGGACACGGCTTCCAGGCCTCTCACCATTTTGGTCGCCCTCCTCTGGACTTGCTCTAGCTTGACCATGTCCTTCTTGAATTGGAGTGCCCAGAACTGGACACAGTATTCAAGATGACGTCTAACCAAAGCAGAGTAGAGTGGTACCAGTACCTCCTTCGATCTAGACACCATACTCCTGTTGATGCAGCCGAGAATTGCATTGCACCTCCAATCTATCCAGGTCATTTTGAATTTTGATCCTGTCCTCTGGCGTAGAGCCAGTCTTTCCATGTTGAAGGTCCCTGTTTCAATACTTGCCTTCTTCAGCTGATGAGATATGATGAGAAACACTTCTGGAGAGCTACAACCAATAAGAGAAGACTATACTGCACTTAAAAGCTAGTGTGGTATAGTAGTTTGAGCACTTTTCTACAACCCTGGAGACCAGGACTTAATTCGCTGCTCAGCTGTGGAAACCCAATGGGTGGCCTTGGCCATGTCACACAGCCCCCAGAAAACTCTATGGGCTTTTCCGCACTTTGCGGGGGAAACGGGGCAGTCCATTACTCACGGGACTGGCTCACTCTCCCCCAACGATCCACGTGGCTCCGGAGCAGCGTGCGCCCGCTGTACGCACTCTCCAGGGACGAAAATGGAGGCTTTCAGTTGGCGGAGGCTCTCCACCAACCGGAGAACCTCACCAGCCAGAAGCCTGCCCCCGGAAGAACTGCAGCCTCGCACTGGTGCGAGCCTGCAGATCTGTACTTTAGCACGGCGATAGACTGGTGCACGCTGCGCTATTGAAAGACCTTTTTTATCGGTCTTTCAATAGCATGGCGAAGCGCCAGTTCTGGACTTTTGGGAGCGGACTGAGGTCCAGACAAACAGCAAGTAGTCCGGACCCAGTTCGCCCCCAAGAGCAGACATCCTCGCCGGAGGGCGCTCTGGCCCATAGCTAAAGTAAAGTGCGGAAAAGGCCTATGATACGGTCACCTTAGGGTTGCCCTAAGTTGGAAACGACTTGAAGGCACACAACAAGAATACTGCACTTATTTGATAAATAGTCTGAATTGGGTCTGTGCTCTCATGTAACCACTTTCACACACATACTTATTCCAGCACCTCAAGCCAAAGCTTGGGAAAGTTACTTCTGAAGTGGCTACAACTCTCAGAGTCCCCTATGTAGGTTGAGGGATTCTGGAAAGTGAAATCCAAAAAAGTAATGTTTCCAAGATTGCAGTCTTGAAGTTGTTGATAAAAAGTAACTGTTACAGCACCCAATTAAAGAGGAGAGTTTGTATACTAAACTATCAGAAGAAATTATTTTCTCTTGCAAACAGACCAAACAAATCATTTAGTGATGCAATTAAAAATTCACTGGTGTTTTTGGCTTGGATCCTAAGGTAAGAAAACATGAAGGAACATTTCTCATTCTTTTCTCCTCCTTTTGATCTCCCATGTGTTCTAAAAAGATTCTCCTTGAGAGACAAGGGACCCTCCAGAACAATATAAAATAGGGAAGGAGGGCTGACACAAGAGAGAAGAGGAAGGTGTCCAAAACTTGCAGTTTTCCTGCACTTCTCTATGCCCCATCCCACATCATCCAGGAGGTCTTCTCCTTTGCTGGGATCATGTGTACAGGCAGTTGCTGGAAGAGGAAATATTCTGGTGTAGGAACAAACATTTATTCATCAATGCATTTATTTGTAATTGGCATTGGTCTTACTTCTGTGTGCTGGTTTTGGATTTTAGTGTTTGACTGGGCTATGTTATTCTTCTGTTTTTAAAACTTGTTTCATATGTACATGTCCTATGCCATCTAGACAGCCTGAATTAGAAGTGTTTCTAGAAGACTATCCATGATCGTCCATGGCAGAAGAAACAACAAAGGGTCCTGTGTTACCCTACAGACTAACAGAAATAATATAGCATAAGCTTTGTAATTACAAGGCACATTTCACCAAATAACATGTTATCCAGAATCTCATGACTATATCCAGTGTATACTGTATACACTGATATCATCCCATAAAGCCTCTGGAAGGTCTTCAAGGGATGTCAGTGGATGATATTATTGGTCTGAATTTGGCTATGGGCCATAGCCAGATGATTCGCTGAACCTGATCCCCTTCCCCTTCTCTGTTAGCTATGGGATGGCCATTCAGGGGATGGTAACAGAGCAAAACAATGAGTTCTGGGGATGGCGAGTGGGCAGCTGTAGCAGCATTCCACTTGTGGAACTCATATGCTACACTGGACAATGTAGGATCTTGAACAACAGTGTAATAAGAAACCATTTTCATGATCCAAACCTTATTGGACTGAAACCTCTTGCTGAACTGAAATTCAACAGTCTCCCTCACTTTGAATTTATTTTGCTCCACACTGTTTACTTTAAGGTCTATGACAGAGCAAACTGACAGGTTGACGTGTCCCCCTACTAATTTTTCAATGTTTTCATTTCAGATGTTAGACCATTCTCTTGCACAGATTTTACCCCACCTGTCCTATATGTAATGGAGGAGGCTAATATATCACATGGAAAGAAATCCAGGTGACTGAAACACTGATGTTGGAAGTGGCATTGTTTGGTACAATGATGGTGTCACTAGAGTAGATATGGGGGCAGAGCTTGTATCTGAAATTGCTGCAATAGCTGGCCCCTACATTCATATCTCTGTGAAGTTGTTCCTGGAGAGCAGCTGTTTAAAGGTGTTTAAAGGCTCATCCAGAAGTAGGGGGAAATCTCTGGAAATATTGAGAGTCTCCAGTGTGTCTTTATTTTGATTTTACCTGCATATTCCCATGCTTGTATCCAAACTCTTTCTCAAAATATCCTGGGTTTTCCTCACTCTCCCCTCCCTTGTGTTCTTCCTCCTCCCCTACCCACTGACCACATGTCACATCTAGACTCATGCACCATTTAAGAAACTGATTTTCTGCAATTTCCAGTGAGCCTTCTTTAGTATTATTCAGGAGTTATAGTCAAAGTACTAAAGTGTTTCAGCAATATTACACTAGTTAAACATTAGGAGAATTTTGTTTTGGTGCAAACATTCCTCTTTCCCTTCCTTGATCTCTGTTGAATCTGTGTCCAGGAAACAATAGCCATGTTTACTGAAGGCAGTCATCTTAGCTAGTTCCAGGATAAAACAGACAGTCAAGTAGAGATACTCGGTTAATTTAAATGAACCTAGGAATGAAAAAATCCTTGGTAATGCTAGGATTTCCAAGGAAATACATTGAGATGTAGAGAACAGCATATGGGTCTCCAAAATAAAAATTATTTTTGCAGGAACAAGACCTAGGACTTTTAAAGACTTTTTCTCATTTGAAAGAGCTCTTACACTGTGGGAGTTGTCAGTAAACAAAGCTTGTCAAAAGAGGGCAACGTTTGTCTAGGATGGATTGGAGCCCATCAATGAAACATCTGTGGTGCATTTGAAGTATTACAGGTGACAACAAATGATGTTCTGTCTTTTCGGTTCTCTAGGTTACTGTCCTACAGTAAATTATTCTTGAGTTATCAGTTTGGCCTTGTCTGTCTGCACATCATTGGGTGTGCACTGCTTTTTAAGAAATGTCTGGTGTAAATCCCTAATCTGTGTATCTCTATCTGACGATTTTTAACAGATAGGACTGTGCCATAGGGTTTTGCTGTAGATAGCAGATTTTGCGGTATGATCTGAATGGAAGCTGGAAGCAGGCAAGAATGCAGCAACCATTAAATTTCTGACAACAGGTGGTGCTCATATATCCACTTTATAGCTGCTCATACATCCACTGCATAGTTTCATAGCAGAACTGAGAATCTGAACCTGTTATGGTATAGACTTGAGTTGATGACAGGATGAAAATTAAGTCCTTTTGGAACTTCTCAAGTGCTCCCAGCCTAAGAGTCCAGATATAACAGATGTCATCAATGTATCTCAGGTAGAGGAGAGGTTTGGAAGACCAAAAGAGAAAATATTATTCTAGGTCAACACACATGAATAAATAAACAGGACAAGAAGCTTTCTTTCCATGAATCTCCTTTCATTCACTGAGCATAGCCTGGAAAATGTAACAGCTGAGAAATGTATTTATTTATTTAAGACATTTATTTAAGGCATTAGAAGACAACTTACATAAACAAACATGTAATCCAGGGCAGTTTGCGAGTGGCCTATCTACATTGCAAATGACAAACTAATAAGCAATATTGCATTACCTATTTAGCATTTCCCAATCTCCCTTGTGACTTCGGTTCTTAATTTCTATCTGACAGAGTGCAACAAACAGAATTCTATGATATTATACAGCAGACTCAAGAAGAAATGTCAGCAAAAACCTGTTCTTTTGTCAGCAATCTATTCTGTAAGGTTGCCAAAAGAAAACTGCATCCCTTTAGAGACTGTTAATCTTTTAAAATGTTACAGTGCCCTCTATTGGTTTGTAGCACGCCACACTTGTCATAATATTGGCCAAGTCAAAAATCTGCAAAAAAATTATGGAACCAAACACCAAGCATGAGATCACAACTCTCTTTTAATGTATTCAAAATGAACTATGAATGTGCTGTTAAAACTATTTGCATCCCTCCCCCCTCCTCCTCCATCAATCCTGCACAGTTGATGAGGAGAAAGAAAATGTGTACTCTGGAGTTCTGTTTTTATCTTAAAAACATTAAATGCATTTAACTATTTGCTCACAATTTGTTGATGTCTTCATTCACCCTAATAAATATAGACTCACTTTGGATCATGATAACACATATTTTAAATGACAACTTACTTGCAAACAAAGTATAGTCCCTTTAAAGTTGACTTGGAAATACTGGCTTTGATTTTAATAGGTTTCAATAAAATTAGGTTGTGGTTACTAATTGTGAATGTTTCTGTGATCTAGTCCTGGTAGTTCCTAGATGTGCTTGACTGTAACTCTCACCAACATGATGGAAAAAGGGCACCTGAGGAAGGCTGCCTGAACCATCTCAACTTCAGATAAGTTCCTCCAAACTTGTACCAGTGCAAAGGGTATCTAACTCATAAAACTCCATCCCACTTAAAACTAAGGGCTGGAATCCTGTTGGGCAGTTAGGAAGGCAGAATCTACAATTGCAAACTCGTGGATGTTTCATGTTCACAATCTCTAGGGACCGTGAAAGTCCCCCATTCCCACTTTATGGCAGCAACCACTATGACTGATGGTGATCTGTTTCCCTGTCATTTGAGAAGCTGCTGGCTGATGGTCCCTCAAACCCCCACACCGCACAGGTAATCTCTGGAATGAGGAGGAATTGCAAGAAGGATCCTGCTTCTGCCTGTTGCGTTGGAGATCACTCACAAGAGAGGTGGGACTGTCAGCTGCTTCCTGATTGACAGGAGAATAGACTCCCATTGATTGCAGTGGTTGCTTTCCAGTAAGTGGGGATCAGGAAGGGGCTGGGATACGAGTCACTACATAGCACCGTAACTATAATACTTACACATTTGTAACTCCCCTACAAGGAGAAGCAGCCATTGTTTCTTGGTGAATATATCTCTTTCCAAGTTAGTGATAAACTACTGGATATGGCATAATACTGACAATCGGATTGTTACCCTGTTTCTGGGGGTCCCATGAGGGACACCTAAATGCTCTCCAAATTATACAAGTTGGTGAAATTAGTCAAAGAGCACAAGTTAGCACTGCGAGAGGCAGGGCAACAGAGCAAGATCTTTTACCCAATGTCTACGGGGTCAGGCCGAGTCAAGGATCAAACAGATGTGAAATAATAATTGTTGTTTTTATTAAAATACAGTCAAACAAGTGTATGCAGCACACTCAATCAGATAACTAGAGAAATAAAAGTTGGAGTTGCATAGAGGGATTTTTAGAGGAGGCTTTTGGTATGGGAAATACTGCACCTGTCCTGAAGCCCAGGTAGTTTGAAGACAGAGTTCGTGGACATGAAGGTTCTCAGTACGTGGGACTGAGGGGAAGGCAGCAAGGTGGTATGGAAGTCGGGAGCAATCCGAGGAAGCTCTCAAAGTCAGGGGTTCTTATAGGGGAAAATGTGGCTGTAGGCTAGTCCGTACTTAGGGAAAACAATGAGTTTTGGGCTGGAGACAAAGCCTCCGAAAGGTCAGAATTTAGCATGATTGAATTAAGTCCGAATTGTCAATAGGGTAGCCAGTATGCAAACGCGGAGTACTTGACGATTGAGTATTCGGCTCATCAAGCTTCCTGCTCAGGGCAGGGAGTTCTTTGTAAGTAGCGTGCATACATAATATGGTACTTGCCTTGAGGTCTCCTGAAGCGTCAGTTTGGCTATTTCTGGCCTGCTTGTATTTGTTTGGAATATTACAGCGATTAGCGACCGAGCCTGTTTGCGCGCTTGTCCAGGGGCCTTGCAAGCACATGGGAAGGAATAGGTGAGGAAGGCCAAATTATTGATATCAAAATGATATCTGGTATCCCCCAAGTCCGGGCTAGAAAACTGCGGTAACAGGATGAGGTTCCTTTCTAATCAGTTCCATCTTTTCCATAACCCAATGTCAATGAGCTGGATTCTTCTTCCACCCTTTCCATAGCACAATGCATTTTAGTTCAAGTTTGTCTTGTATTTGCCACAAGCTACCAATTAACATGACCCTTGGTTTTGGTTGCCAGGTAAGCCCAGCAGTCCACAAGTATATGAATTCAGGCAAGAGCAGGAATAATCTCTGGCCTGTCATCTGGAACTCCAGAAGGCCCTGCTTTTTCTGTTTAATTTGGCTGGCTTCAGTCAGTGAGAGAAAGGATTCTTTCTTACCTGCTGTTTTTACCTGCTGTTACCTGGAGATGGAGTCTGTCTTCTTAAAGTTACTGAGGCATCAGAGTAGGATGTGGTGTTTGATTTTGTCTCCTACTGGCTCTCCCACTGGCATCGCCATTCATTATACTTGTTTTTGGACAAAAATGCAGTAGAAGAACAGGCCGCACCATATGTTCCAAGTTCCTGGAGGTTTGAAAAACCAAAACAAAAAACAGGCACTGTATCCAGACAGACAGGTGTTGACATCTGGAACTATTTGTTTCTTTCTACAGGGCAGCAGCTTTTGCAAGAAGTTTGAGTATACATGCTATGCATCTTTGAACTTTATACAAGCTGGAACATCTGGTCAAAGTACAGACAACTTTAAAAGAGAGCAACTGCAGATTCTTGGAGTTGGTCAACATTTTCTCAGAGAGTCGCTTATACTTCCAGTCATGGGGAAAGGGGATTGAGATCATCCATCTGGTCATGAAGATAATACAAAGTGGAATTAAAATACATTTTTATTGAGGTCTGGTAAACTTTCAGGCAAGCATTACAGCTAGACATTTGACAAAACTTTGATGTTCAGATGGTAGCAAGTGATAATACTCATTTCCACTGTATGAAAAATTTAATTTGTAAAAGGCTGTCCCTCAAACTGGTTTTAAAGAACTGAAGTAGAGGAGGTGGGTTGTAGTAGTAGAAGTAGTAGTAGTTGTTGTTTTTCCTTTTTTATGAAAAACAGGGGTAGGCATAAGACCATGGGGCCAAATTTGTACCCTGATCTGCCCTAGTCTGCATTCCATACCCCAATGAGCCAACAACCTTGCTTTCCCTTCTTTCTCCTTCAAAATGGCGGTTGGAAATGGAGTTACATCACTTCATGACATCCTTTTGAAGGAGAAATCAAGGGGAAAGAAGGTATATGAGAAGAAATGCAGGTTCTGAGGGGTTGGAGAGGAATGGTTTTTTTAAAAAAGGTTGCATAACTCATCCTCTGGAATGCAAAGAATTTGATACAGAGAAGTTGGATTGCAATGAGTTTCTCTCTCCACACAACACCTCCCCTGAATTTGAGAAACTGGTGGCTGAAGCAGCTGAGGAGCTTCCTTCTCAGTAGGACTTGACAGACACTGAAGAGATAGTATCAAAGAGATGAGGAAAAACTTCATAGGACTGTTAGTTAAATAGAAGATGCTGGCTGATGAATCACGTGACATCCAGAAGCATCTCCCAGCAGCTGCAGTAAACTCTTGTTGTTTGTAACCATTTAAACTCTTCAACTGGCCATGCTCTTCCTGTTCCTGTGTTTCTTCATATTCTTGACCCCTGGACTGGTTATGTTCAACAACTGCTTGTCTCATCCCTTTTTGTTTTGCATTTCTCAGGGAGGGAAGCTTTCCACCTTGTTTAAAAGAGGCAGTGGTATGACCTCTTCATAGAAAGCTCTCCCTGGACCCTCTGAATTTTAACAACTATAGACCAGTGACTGAGGGAAGAGTTGCCTTCCACGAAGTCTTGGGTTATATGGATTTTCTAGACTGATTTCAAACTGGCTTCAGAGCAGGATATGGAATTGTGACTGCTATGTTTGCCTTAGTGGATGATCTTCACACAAGCATTGAGGGTGGAGTATGTCCCTGTTGGTGATTTTGGACCTCTCAGCAGCATTCAGTATCAACCATTGTATCCCTCTGGAATGCCTGAGGGATTTGGGAGTTGTTAGCACAGTACTTCAGTGGTTCTGGTCCTGTTTCTTGGGTAAGTTCCAGATGGTGGTGCTTGGGGATAGCTGCTCCTCAAAAAGGAGCTGTTATATGGCATGCCACAAAGCACCATTCTATACCCAAGGCTGTTTAACTTTTATATGAAACCACTGGGAGAGATTATCTCTATTTCTACAAGCCTTCAGAAATAACATCAACTAAGGATAATGTGTCTCCTCTGATTTAATGCCTGGTGAGGGCTAATGGACTGGATAAGGAAAAACAAACTGAAACTGAATCTGTACAAAACAGAGGTGCTTACTATTAAAGGCCCTAACATGGGGTTGGAGGTGTGACAAGCAGTCCTGGACAGTGTTACACTCCCCCTGAAAAACTATGTTCACAGCTTAGGGGTGCTTCATGCCAAATGACAGCCGAGATAGATACGATGTCGAGGAGTGCTTACTATCAGCTTTAGCTGTGCCAACTATGTCCCTTCCTAGAGCTAGAGAGCGTAAAGATGGAAATGCATGCACTGGTAACCTTAAGGCTGGATTTCTGCGATACAGTGTACACTGGGCTACCTCTGTACCAAGTCTAGAGATGTGAATAAGTGCAAAACATAGCAGCCAGATTACTGGTGCATTTAGGGGTGAACGTATTACACCTAAAGAAAAAAAAATCACTCAAATGGCCGCCAGTTAGTTTCCAGGCAAGGTACAAAATGCTGGTCGTTACTTTTAAAGCCTCATATGATTTGGATCCAGGTTACCTACAGGATTACCTTTTCCCAAATAATCTGCCTTTGAGGCCCCTTCCTCAACTGCAAACCCCAGGATTCCATAGGATGTTGAAAGTGAAATAATAGCACTGCAACAGTGCAGTGCAGAAATTGCCCACCTCTATCAGCTAAATAGCAATATCTACAGCTGAAACATTTGTAACAAGCCAGATTTGGCCCTGCAGCTTTAAGTGCATCCAAGGTTCTCTTAATATTATAAGCATTAATTGAGGTCAACTAAGTATCCAAACCAACAATGTGTGTGTGCGTGTGTGTGTGTGTGTGTGATTTTCTTCTATCTATAAATAAATATGACTTGCAAGTTTACAGCAAGAATGGAATAGAGAATTGGGATACCCAGTACTGACTAATCAGTGACTATTGGTTTTAGCTTCTATAACTAGTATGGCTATAGATTTCCAACTATGGTCCTTTTCGCACCTTACCTGTTTGCGCGATGGGGGAGGGCGGCTTGCGCGGGAAGCCTCATTTGAAACGCTGCCACTTCCTCACTCCTTCCTACCGCAGGTTGCTTCCTGGTAGGGCGACCACCGCTCTCACACCCTGCCCCTTCCTTCCGCAGCGCAGTCTGGGAGCTGTAGGCTGCGCTGGGGGAAAGAAGCGCAACCTGCTCGGCTCGCTGAAGCACCGCACACAGGTAAGTGCGTGAGAGCGCTGCGAGCATTGCGCGAGCGCACATTCTTTTCGGCTTACAGCCGAAAATGAAAAAATGCGCTCGCATAGCGACACTCCCATTCACGCGATGGTCAAGGGGCTCTCGTGAAAAAAAAAAAAAAAGGCATGCGAAAAGGGCCAAAGTCTTATATAGCAAAAATTGCTTATTTGAGTATATTGGTTGTCAACAGCATCTTTTAAAGAAAGCGCTTTCTAAATCAGCAAACTGTTGGAGATACTATATTGCTAATGCTTCCTTTATGCATATGTTTTGGAGCAGTCCCATAATAGGTACATTTTGGGAGAAAGAACTTGCACAAATAAATTTGGTTTTGGAAAGTTCCTTGGTATTCAGGGGCATGCATGTTCTTTTGATTTATTTCCCTGTTTCTCAGAAATTAACAAATGGCCAACAGAAGTGGATTTCTCACACCCTTTTGACTGCTAGAGGACTGATATTTCGTTACTGGAAAGAAAATTTTTCTCTACTTGTGTCCCAATGGATAGAAGACCTAACAATGCTTGTGACATATGAAAGAATGATGTATAGATGACATTTACAAATGAACTTATATTTGGATATTTGATCACCTTTTATAGAACATTACAACTAGTATGGTTATTTTTCATCCTTTCATGTTTTTATTTTCCTGCCTTTGTTATACTGGAAAATTATTGTATATAACAGAGATACTTTTTGAATGTAAATAAATTCATTTAAATAAAAAAAAGAAGAAGAAGAGGAAAAAAGTGTTTCAGGTTAGGTCAGTCCTCTCATTCTTTTCCAATGTTCAAACTGTGCCATTCCTTATTTTGCCAATATAACATCACACAATTCAAGGAGGAGGAATCAGCACATTATGGGAAGCATCTGGCTTTGCAGAACTATAAAACCCTATTAAAAGGAAATGGCAAATAATACAATGAGTGGGTTCAATGGCCACCAAATGGTAACTAGCTCTGGGGGAGGGAGGCATAAAATGGGAGGAGAGGGCTGAGACAGAATGGAGTGGCTGAAATCCTCAGTGGTAGTCTGCAGCCCTCCACAGCACAACATTTTGACTGAGATCTTGCTTGTGAACTGCATAATCATATCAATTGTGTCACTGGTTTAATATAGTGTGTATGTCTCTATGTTAGATGGGCCACTAGAGGGCAGTGTATTGTTCTCCGTTAAGTATATTGTTATCATTTCCCTGAGTCATTCTGATTGAATTCATTGAATGAATATAGATCTGTTTTCAGGTAAAGATGTGAATATGCAACTTTATTTGCAATTCATGATTGCACTCACAGGTTATAGCAATGGTAAAAAGGACTTCTAGAACAATCTTTATCTGTGGGAGGGTTTTTAGAACCAGGCAGGAGCTCCACCTCCTTTTCCTCCTTGCAGAATTGCTACTGCCTTTGCTTCCAGGTAGTTATTACATACCAGATAAAAATTCAGTTGGTAAATGTATTCCATCACTACAGTCAGCCCTCAATACCTCCGATTTTAACTTTCATGGGTTTGATTATTTGTGAGTTTCTCCAACCCCGACCCCTACCTTCCCTCTCAGTGGCTCTGATCAGGCTGCATCAATCTTTAAAAACCCTGGCAATCTAAGGATGGCTTGCAGCCTGCTTTCTCAGCACTAGAAACCATCTCCCAATACCTTCCAACACCCAAGGAAGGAGATGGGCAAGACAGAGGAAGTATAGGGCCACAAAGCTGATCCACCCCCTTTCCCCTCTCCTTTCCATGACCTGGTTTGGACTCTAGGTGCCCATTCTCCCCGATATGTCTCATCTCCCTTCCCACAGACACACACACACATTTTAATTTTTGTGATTCTTCCAATTTTGCAAGGGTCCAGAGCCTCTTACCCTAGTGAATGTGGAGGGCTGACTGTATATCCACAATGGGTTAAAATTCTCATTCCATTTTTGCTTGCCATAATAGAATACAGAGCCTGGACTAGATACAGAGCCCTGGACTAGAGTAGGAAAAGCAAATCTCACAATATGAAACGTCCACAGCTACATCTCCTTTCACACTTTTCTAGTGATTTTGCTATTGGAAATAATGTTGGACTCCACCACAACTGATTTTTGAGATGACAGCCTGCCTGGAACATTGTGAAGTGGGAGTGTATTTTAGCAGGTTGTTACCACTTCTACTGATTCTGAACAGTGTGTGGGTGTCCTAATAAATTAGATATTTAACAAACAAAATATTGAAATTGTGTCTGGTCCATAGCAAGAGCTCTAACTCTATATGAAAACTGAGATGTATGATTGTTTGGCTCATCACTGACATGTAGGGTTTAAAAAAAAAACAACAGAATTTTGGAACTGTAGAGTTGGAAGATACCCCAAGGATTAGCTAGTTAACCCCTGGCCAATGCTTCATCCCATCCAGCCTCTGTTTGAAAGCCTCCAAAGAAGAAGAACTCGTCATCTTAGAAGATATTCTGTTCCACTGTTGGAACAGCTCTTACTGCCAAAAAGTTCCTCCTAATGTTTAGCTGGAGTCTTCTTTCTTGCAATTTTGTAATTCTTGCAACAGTTTTGATTAAAGGAACCATCTTAAGTTTCAAGAGTATGGATGAATTTTCAGTCTCTGCAGATGGCCCTACATCTCCTCCAGTAGGGTATCTGTTGTAAACAGAGCTTAGGGCAAGCACGGAAGTTGTGCTCCTATGCTTGATGATGTGCTGCTACTGAGGGTGGCTCAAGTTGCAGGAAGCACCGCTGCTGCCCTGCTCCACCCCATAGCCATGGCCATCCACTGCTCATTTGCCAGCCTGCTCACCTGCCCGCCCACCCGCCCATCGCAGCCCTGGCTTCTGCCAAAGCTGTGTGTGGAACAGCCAGGCACACAGCTTGCCTGGAGCCAAGGCGAGGAGCTGCGAGAGCCTGATCCCCACCATCTGTATAATGAGAGTGGTGGTCCTACCTGTGCGGGATGGTGGGGGAGACAGAGTGAATCTGAAAGGTACCCCAGAGGTCACCTAGTCAGTCCCTTGCCAATGAGCCAAGAGCCACACAGGCCGGCCAACCCTGTCCACCCACTCCTCCTTTCTGGGCAGCTCCTGCATGCTCTCATATGCAGAGGAGGTCCACTGCCCTTTCGTCAACTGTCTGGCTTCAGTGGAGTGTGCAAAACTCAAGCAGGCCCCCACTCCCTTCTGCCCAGGTGCCCAAGAGAAAACTCCAGCAGGGTGCCTTGGCCGCTGCAGTCCTCCTCCCAGGACCACGAATTGGGGGGGGAGTACCAAGGGTAAACCACCACATCTGGGTTGGGGGGAAGGAGTCCTGCATGGCTGGCTGGCCAAGGGCGCTGACTGGTTTCCTGTGGCCACTGCTCTGGAGATGCCTGCAGGGGTGCCCCATGGAAAGGAAGCCAGCTCCAAAGAGAGCTGCTCTGGCCAGTCCAGGGGAGGAAAGCCCTTGGCTGTCATCCTTGCCCACCCAGCACACGCTGCTCAGGGACTCCCTCCCTCCCTCCCCAGGTCCCAAGCCAAGGGGACGGCAAATCTGCCAGGGACGAGGTGGTCTGACAGAGAAACAAATCATTAACAGCCAGGCACAGACACTGAGGATTTTAAATAAGCAAAATATAAAGCAGTGATGTTTATCTATCACTGTTGGGAAAACTTTTATTGGGATCAGCTAAAGATGCAAGAAATGAGTTCTCCTCTTGTGAGAACTTCTCAGTTCTTCAAAGTCTAGGTAGTACAAAAGGCAGGGATGAGGAGGCGGAATTCTAAAAATTAGGTAGATGTTATGGCTGTGAGGGCTACAGCTGAACACAGGCCCTTTCTGCACCTGATCGCAGAGACATCCGGTGTTGGGTCCTGGCATCAGCCCTGGCAGGATGGGAGCACAACAGGAGCTCTCCCCTCTGCACAGCTGCCTCCAGGATCCAGGAAGCGTGATGGCCGCACCTCTTCCTGCCACAGCGCAGCTGGGTACTGTCCCATGCTGTGCTGGGGGAGGAAGTGCAGCCAGTGTGCTTCCAGGGACTCTGCAGACAAGATAAGTGCAGGAACACGGTGGGATGGTGGCAAGATTGCTGGTCATTGATGAGAAAAACCTGTCAATGATCTGTGGCACAATTGTACTACCTGGGAACAAGAGAAGGCCTGGACCGTGACGATGTAATGAATAAGCATCATCATGGTCCCATCCTTCTCCCCTTCCTGTGGCATGTTGAGAGGGTGGAGTGGAAAGGGCCTCAGAAATAGAGATTGCAGTCTGAATGAATCACTGAGAAATGTACAGGTAGCCCGTGACACCTACCCATGCATACTAAGATACAGAAGCAGGTGGCCTGATTCTGTTTATAAAGACACAAGGCTAACTGTAACAGAGATCAGTCTGCTACCTTGAGCGAAAATTGCAGGTGCCCGAGCTGGTACAGAGCAGATGTTGATATTTGCAAAACTGGAGTCTCAATTTAGGGGATATACCAGGTTTTTTAAAAAAACAACTGACACCAAATCGTATTTGGTCAGAAAAAATGGAGTGATCAGTGCAGTTCCTCCTCAGCTGATAGAAAATATTAATGATGAAGTGTCACTTTGTGTGATTCCTTAAGGAACATATGGTGCTATCTTCTACCAAGCTTATTTTATTGCATTGCCAATATTAGCTACAACCATTCTCAAAAATCTCAGCTGAGACTCTATCACTGAAGCCTCCTATGCTTTTTCTTTCTGCTCCTTGTGAAGTGTATATATTGTGCAGGCTTGTGTATTTGGCACACAGGTTCTCTCGCCCTCAAGAAAATCTATTAGATTAACAGGTCACTCTGAGCAGCCATAGTCTCTGTTAGAAAGCTGTCAAGTTGAGTTGTACATAATCCCTGCTGATATTTTCATGTTGGAGGCAGGTTTGCATTTTATCTTGTTTGAGGCATTTCATATGTCAAACTGCTTCTTACCGTGGTAGTTAGTCACTAGGATTTCAAAAAATTTTTTTTAAAAAAAATTAAATGTAAGCTTTAGGAGTCAGACTCCTTAAATAAAGGATATTATATGCCTTTGTTGGCTAACAGTGGTGTAGGTTCACAGATACAGCAGATTCAAAGTAGCTGAGATTTGACGTTGTCAGCTACACAGCC
Organism: Iguana delicatissima; assembly: GCA_948472985.1. Classification (NCBI taxonomy): domain Eukaryota; kingdom Metazoa; phylum Chordata; class Lepidosauria; order Squamata; family Iguanidae; genus Iguana; species Iguana delicatissima. The sequence goes on along the minus strand of CAOKZL010001326.1, from coordinate 108,534 downwards.
AATGAATCAGCCTTCCCTATGCATATTACCTAGAATGCAACATAAACACAAGCTTTCCTGTCAAGGTTTCTATTATGGCAACTGTCATCACGTGTTTTATGTATTTTCTGCTATTTTAGTTCTAAATTCTCACCTGGACCTGTGCAGCAACTTTCACCACAGGGAAGGGTAAGCTTTTGAGGGTTGCCATGAGATAGACTAAGGCCCCTCTCTAAACTGCAAAGCCCAGGATTCCATAGGATGTTGAAAGTGGAATAATAGCACTATGACAGGCTAGTGTGGAAATGGCCTAAGGGTGTAATATGTGATTGGCACTTCATGCCAGATCATAACATATGATGGGGTGGGGCAAAGGCTATTTATTCCAGGTTGCCCCTGTGCGTATTCTTCTCAGATCATTATCTTGACCCACCTACTGCCCTCAATGCAATGTGAGTTTCTGTGCTTGCTTTGGGTCCAGATAGGAATCCCCTCTTTTCCCCCATATCCTGCAGTGTATTTGATGGACCTGGTTTACATTTGGTAGGTGGCCGGTGGGGGGGGACTTTGGTGATCACCTTCTGGCACCCCCTTTTGATGTAGGGTTGGTCTCTGGAGCTTCCTCTTTAGGGCTCTGTATCCCAGGGGGTGGGGAAAGACGCTACCCTTGAAGCTAATCTGGGAATACGGCTTTCACATGGGAATAGGGCTTTTTTGGGGTCTGGTTTCATTATTTCGTGGTTAGCATCAATATTCTGTCTGATATTGGCAATCAAGTGGATGAGAATGAAAAAATTGAAGTGTAATGCAGCCAACACAAAGGTGTTTCTGGTCTGATAGAAAGCTGACCAGGGAATAGGGATTCAACCTGTGCTAGATGGGGTACGTTCCCCTTGAAGAGGAAACATAACAGCCTAGATGTTCCTCTGGACTTATCCCTGAACCAGATTCTCAGGTTTCAGCAGTGGCCAGGAGTGCATTTGCAGCTAGTACTTTAGCTAGGCACATTCCTGGAGATGTGTGGTCCAGCCATGGTGACAAATATCTCAGTTATAGTCCACTTGGATTACTGTCAACATGCTCTAAATGGAGCTGTCTTTGAAGAATGCTTGGAAACCAGTGGTGTAGTTTGGCGTGAGCGGGGGAGGGGAGCAACAGCACGAGGGGGCAGGGTGATGGTGCACGGGGACCTTTTTGTTGGCTGCTCCTTGACAATAACGTGCCTAAGTTGGCCCTCTTCTTCTTGTCCTTCCCTCGGCAGACAAACCTTTTTATTCAGGCAAGCCTTCATTAACTAACTGAAATGCTGAATTTTTAACAGTTTAATTAATTTGGTGTTTTAAAAACATTTCAATGGATGCTGCATGAATTAATGGATTGAATTAAACTGTAATTTATATTTATTATATACTTGCATAAATCCTACGGTTAGAGCCAACTAGAGTAGGCCCATTCAATTAATTGTTGACTGCTTATATAAATTGCATTGATATAGTGGCTTTACTCTAGCTCAGCGGTTCTCAACCTGTGGGTCGCAACCCCTTTGAGGGTCGAATGACCATTTCACAGGGGTCGCCGCTCTTCTATCCCGCCCCGCCCCCTTTTGAAAGAAGGCGGCCTCACAGTCAATGGGAGCGCTGTTTCTGAGATCCCACACTGGGAGGAGGGGAGAGGAGGCGTGCTGAGCGTTTCCCCGTCTTTCCCTGCCGGGTGGGGGGACAGAGGTAGCGAGAGGAGACCCCGCGCTGGCAGGAGGGGAAAGGAGGTGTGCTAGGCACGTGTGGGGACATTTCCCCGTCTTTCTCTGCCAGGCGGGCAGGCAAAGGTGGGGAGGCTGAGAGGGGCTCGCGGGTGTAGCGTAGTCGAGGGGCTACAGCGGGTATCGCACCCCACTCCCGAGCCCTCAGAGAGACAAAAGGAGGAAGGAAGGGGTGCCCGTGCGACGTGGGCTTGAGAGCATCCAAGCAGCCGCGCTCCCTTTAAGGGAGGGAGGGAGGGTGGGAGTGAAACAAAATGCATCTGCTTATGCTGCCACCATCTTTCCTCTCTCCCTGTCCTTTCCTCCCTGTGCCTTGTGTAAAATGTGGGCTGTTTCGGCGTTGCCTTTGGGAGTGACTGGCTTTTTGAACTGTGGAAACTTAACATTCAGAACTAGAACTACTGCCTTAATTCTGGCATTGATGGACGCTTTCTGTGCTTAAAAAAAAGGGGGAGGGTTACCAGTTTTTAGGCATTAGAAGTCTATCCAGAGCAGTGATTTAGGGCAGTGTTTCCAATCTATTCAATGTTGGAAATAACTAACTAACTAACTAATAAATAAGAAAGAAAGAAAGAAAGAAAGAAAGAAAGAAAGAAAGAAAGAAAGAAAGAAAATAATTTTATGGTTGGGGGTCATAACAACATGAGGAACTGTATTAAGGGGTCGCGGCATTAGGAAGGTTGAGAACCACTGCTCTAGCTGATTGTGTAGGATTCCATAGGAAACCATGGCTTTCATGCCACTGTGTTTTAATACCTTATAGGCTGGAAGAAAGTCAAGAAATAAATATATGGAACATAGTAAAAGAACTAGAAAACCCCTGTGATCACATGATTCCACACACCATAACGAAGCACATGTGGAAACACATGGTGCCATTTCACCACCCATTTCACCACCCAGGAATATATGCCTGCCACTGTGGTTCCCCACTCTGCACAAACTCCTCTAACCTCCTCCACCCTCAGTTCTGTGAGCTAAGCTCTGGTTAAACCTTCTTAGTAATTTTATCAGTAGAAGCAGGTGGCATTAGGTTTCTAATGGGAGACATATTTCAACCATTGCACATGCATATGTTGGGATTTTTCTGGCTATGTAGTCTGACCCTTTATTTTAAAAAAAACTATTTTGTACTTGTTTTCATTCTACAACCTTGATAAACTTATATACATCTTCAACTTCTCCAAGAATATAGTTTTTTTCTTCATTCCCTTTCCCCTTGGATTGCTTATTGCAACTTCAGATGGACTATTTTCATCCTTCATAACCAGGAATAAAGATGAGAGTCTTCTTCCTTTGCAGGTGTCTTCACTTGGTATCTCCCCTCCTTTCCCATCTGAGAGATCAGCCTTAAAAAATAGAACTGAGTTCTCTCAACAGTTGATATGAAAGTAAAGCATTACCATAACCTTAAGAAGTTTTTTAAAAAATGAAAGAAAAAGCATGGATATTCTTCTGAGTTGCTAAATGTTGGGAATAACTAAAACTTCTAAATATGCAAACAATCCCCAAGGAATTACCTTAAAATTACAACTCTTTGTGGAAGGCATCTGTTTACAGCAGGGAGTTCTTAATACACCAAAATAAGCCAACTGCCCGAATTTTGTTTACTTGCATCCTGAACTAGTCATGCATCAGAGTCTCCAACTGTCCTGATTTGGCAGGGGTAGTCCCAATTAATCCTCTGTCATCATACTGTTTCAGCTGCTTTTAAAATGAACATGAGTCAGCAGTGTGATGTGGCAGCTTAAAAAGGCAATAGGATTCTGGGCATCAATAGCAGTATAGGGTCTAGGTCAATGGCCCTTTCCACACGGGGGACGGGGGAATGGGGCAGCGCACGCAGGGACGGATCTTACCTGAAAACGGGTTGCTCCGCCCCTGCGGGGAGCGCGCGTTCACCGCTCCACACACTGGTGAGTTTCGGCGGCATTCGGCGGCGCCCAAAATGGCGGCCGGCGACTTCCGGCGGCGCTCCACCAATCAGGGCAGCACGCCAGCCAGAAGCCCACCCCCGGGCAGCTCTGCAGGGATGAGCTAGCGCGTCCCTGCAGCTTCACACGGGGCGCTGCAACGGGTTAGCGCGCTTGCGTTTCGTAAAAACCACATAAAATGTGGTTTTTAAAAAACGCGACACGCCACCCCTTGCGGCCGCACTAGTGCGGTTTGAGGTGTGGAACCTCCACTATTCAAACCGCTCTAGCGTGTTCCACGGTGTGGACGACCTCCGGATGAGGTCGCCGTAAGCCGTTTTTTTTACCCCGTGTGGAAAGGGCCAATGAAAGTGATAGTACCACTCTATTCTGCTTTGGTCAGACCCTGCCTGGAACACTGTGTCCACTTCTGGGCACCACAGTTCAGAAAGGATATTGACAAGCTGGAACGAGGGTGACCAAAATGGTAGAAGGCCTGGAAACCATGCCCTAGGAGAAGCAGCTTAGGGCGCTGAGTATGTTTAGCCTGGAGAAGAGAAGGTGACATGATAGCTATGTTTAAACTTTCAAGGGATGTCATATGCAGGATGGAGCAAAACTATTCTCTGCTGCTCCAGAGGGTAGAAAGACTAGTGGCTTCAAACTTCAGGAAAAGAGGTTCCATCTAAACATTAGGAAGACTTTCCTGATGGTAAGAGAAGTTCAGTAGTGGAAAACACTGCCTCAGAGTGTGGTGGAGTCTCCTTCTTTGGAGGTTTTTAACAGAGGTTGGATGCCCATCTGTCAGGAATGCTTTGATGGGTTTATTCCTGAATAGCAGGTGGTTGGATTCAATAGCCCTTGATCTCTTCCAACTCAGTGATTCTATGATTTAACTTACTGAACTCAGCAAACTCAAGCCCTTTCCACACATGGAGGGAGAAACAGGGGAAAATGCATTGAAACGGAGCTTACCGGCAACCGGGTAAGTCCGTCACCACGCAGAGCAGCGCGAGTTTGCTGCTCCACACTCCTGTGGCGTCCTAAATGGCGGCTTATGGCTGGAGGAGGCTCTCCACCGACCGGAGAAGCTCGCCAGCCGGAAGCCCATCCCCGGCAGATCTGCAGGCACGCACTTGCGCGCGCCTGCAGATCTACACCGGGGCGCTGCGATGGAGTCGTACGGGGCTGCACACTCCATGCCTCTTAAAAACCTCTTGAAAAGAGGTTTTTAAAAAACACGTGGTACCATCACTTCCGGTCATTTCAGAGCGGTTTGAGATGTAGAACCTCAAAATTATAAATGACCCAGTGCACTCCACGGTGTAGACGACCTCTGTTAGAGGTCGCACTACACCGTTTTAATTACCCCGTGTGAAAAGGGCCTCAGTTCAAAGTGCAAAAGTAGTTTGCACTCAATTAATTCTGCAGGAAAGAGAGGAGAGCAGGGGGTGGAGTCTTGCCCTTCCCAGTTGGTTCAGGCAAAAGGAAACTGCAGCTGCCTCTCCTAGCTTGTGTGTTATTCATTAACAGCCATTTTTACCATGCGCTGCTGTTGCTTAGCCACACTTGTCCCAGTTTTCATCTTTGAAATGTTGAAGGGTATGATACCTCTATAGATGACTGCCAGCCAACCGCAAAAGGAAAAGCTTTGATGGTATGGATTCCTGTCTATTCAGTTTTCCAGTGGCCCTTCCTCTCATCTAGCCTTAATCAAACACTACAGTAAAAGAAGGGATTTGGGGTATTTTTTTTCTTTGGAATTCTTTGAGTTACCAGCTCACTCACTCACTCTTGGAATTCAGCCAGCTTCTTCCCATTTATCTTTATAGTGATCTCCTCTGTGATTTTAAACATCCACAAGCACCCAACAAGGATTGCGGCTAGCTTCTTCAGATATAACAGCTAAGCCAAATTTCTTTCTCTTTTTATTGAGACCTAGGTTTGACAACTGGGTTTACCTCCTCTTAAAAGACCATAATCTCCTGCTCCTGCAAACTAGTAAAATGAATGGATGTTTCATTTTGTTTAGGCTGGTACAGAATTACATCTTTGATGTTTATGCCTTGTTATGTACATATGAAATTGTTCTGATTTAAATTTAATATGGATAGGAGTACTGTGATGGACAGCAGAGGTGGAGGTCCTGCCTACTCTGTAAACTAACCAATCAGAGCCCTTGAAATGTTGTGATAGGAGGCTGGAGAATGAAAATGAGAGCTGACAATTGAACAGTGGGTTGTAGGCAGATGTACCTTGTACTTGTGGTTGAAGTGGGATCTGGTAAAGGAAGGAACTAGGGGGTGGATAAGAGTTCAGGGATTAAAAACTCACAAAATAGCATTGACAAAATAGTGAGCCACCTTGTTGCTTGCGGGTATAAATAAAGTTTTGGGTTTTTTTATAATAATGAATCTGTTCCTTCTTGTTGCTCAACTTCTGCCTACTTTGCTTCTTTCAGGTGACACACTATAATGTATTCAGAAAAACACTCATCCTTGTCCAAAGTATGGAGCTACTTTAGGGTCCCTCCAGTGAAATTCAAGGGTGGATTTAGAAAAAAGAGTAAAGTAGGTGGCAGTAGCTCAGGGTTAAATAATAAAGAAGAGGTTTCAATCAAATTTTTTGTCTCGCTTTGTTTTTAACTACTATGAGCATACAGTATATGGAAAAGTAGCATTACAAATAAAGTAATTTTATTATCCTTAAACAAAGGGTGCTATCACTCCCTTTTTCAGTGTGAATTTTGTGGTTGCACTGCTATATATTCCCTTTGTGGGCAATTGCAACAATGGCAAACAATTCTTGATACTGGAAAAGAAGCGGCACACACAGCCATTCTGGCCAGTCAGTCAGCATTTTTATTTGAAATATCAATGCTTTCATTTATATAGTTTATACATTAAAAGCAAAAGGATTGCCTTCATTTCACATGGTCCGATACTGTAGTGGCACATCTGAAGCAGCACAGGAAAAGTCTGTACAAGTATCTATAGACAAACTGAACTCTGGGTAACTCAAATTAAACAAGCGCTTACAGCAGTTACCAAACAGAACAGTGAATCGGCTAGACAGATCACTACACACACAAAATGCAAGAAGTGGAATGGGGGAAAAAAATATATATATAGGAAATTCTGAAGAGAAAAATAAGTCAAATGTTTTTGCATATATAGCCACACGTTGCCTTAACTGCTCAGCACAAAGGTTTCTTTTTTAAATTTAGTCCTCACTGAGGGCAGAATATACACAAATGATGTTCAAAGAACACAAGGTAGATGAAAATAAACATACATGGTGTAATTTGCTTTTCATAATCATTCTTTTTAGTGAGCATGTAAAATAAGGGCTCTTGGTGTTTTAAAACTAGAAGCTTTTTGTGCCTAGACTTTGTACGAAGTGAAAACAGTTACATTTTTAGTTTTTCTTCTTCTTCTAGCATTGTAATATTTGCTGCTGGCGTTATGGTTTTTCTGTTCATAGTTCTGTTCATAGCATCCACATTGGGTCTGTGGATCTACACTTAGTTTGTGTATCCCAGCCTTTGGATATTTTTAAAATGCAACCTGGATACTAAAAGGACCCTAGTCCAGTGGAGGGTAGACTTCCAGACCTGTCTGGTCTACTCTGTTTTGTTTTGTTTTTGTATAACCCCAAAGTCCACTAACCAGAGCCCAGTGCAAAATGCATACCCTTAGAAACGAAAGCAACCAGGGTGCTTCTGTGTGCATTCTGAGCCTTAGAATTGGAGTACCCAAAGTGAGCTGAGTTTACAGTCCTTTCCTAAAGAAGTCCTCTCTCAGTTACCTTCAGCTCTCTTCACTTCAGCAGCCTAATAAAGGTGGTAAAAGTCACTTAACTCTTGCTCTTGCTAAGCCAGAAATCCTGGTTAACCTACTGCAAATCACCCAGAGGCCTTCCTGTAGATCCCAAACTACCTTCTGCCCCCTTCCTCATGTAATACATAAAGCTGGTTCTATGCCAACAGCAGAACAGTGGTGGCTTATCTGCAGTGAAACTGGAGAATATGTTTTCTTTTTTCCTCCAAAGACAGGACTCAAGTCCTTTTGAGATAAGATAGGAAAAGCAGGTTAGCAATTATTAGGCCTGTGTAAACTGCATCCTTTTGGAAGGGAGAGATGGAATGACCGAGGATAATTCCCCTCTCATTCTATAGAGAACTAAAATGACTTTAGAGTGGTGATATGCTTTATCTTCCCCAATAACTCAATCACACCCATTGTCACCACACCACACACCATTGGTTACTACTGCCTTCTCTTCTATTCCAGTGACTGCAAATATTTCTGTTGCAGCCATGGCAGTAACAGGAAATCCCATGTGCCTGACTCCACTGCCTTGAGAAGATACCACACATCACCACTATGCAGCATGATGACACGAAAACCAAAGATTGTCTGTGGGGCCCGATGACTAGTTTCACCACTGCAGCTTGTACTTGTGATGTGGAGCAAGCAGCCATTTTATTGATTTGTTTCTGTAGTTTTAAAAGCAGTGGTACTAACACATGACTTTTTTGGGGGGGGAGTGGGGATTCAAGACATGTGGACTCAGCCATCCTAACGAGGCAACGGAACAAGAATTTCCACATAATTGATAGGGAAGAAGCCTGACTGACCATGAAGCATGCCTTCATACCAGTTTTCATCTATCTGGTTAGTGAGGGTGATGACATCACCCTCTTTAAAGCCAAGCTCCCCTTCATTTTCTGGATCAAAGTCATACAGAGCTCGACAGCATGGCTGGTCCATGGGAACACCTACAGAGAAAGATACAGAGGGAGTTAGGCAAAGAGACAGTATTGGCAAATGCTAATCAACAGCTAAAAGCATGAGAATGCTATGTTACTTTGCAAAATTTGTTGCTTGTTGCTTTTTATTTTTAAACACCTTGTTGATACTGTTCATTGTTAAAAGAATACCTTGTTATATACTCTATCAATACTACTGAATTCAATTTAACACTGAGGCCCTTTCCATAGGTTACCGGATCCTGGCGGCGTCCCATGGGGATCCCAGTGGAGCCTCTCCTGGGAGGGGGGCATAACAGGAGTGCTTCCCTCCCCACTGGCTGCCTGCCGGAATGGAGAAAGTGCAATGGCCATGGCTCTTCCTTCTGCAGCATAGCCGGGCACTGTCCCAGGCTGCACTAGGGCAGGAAATGCAGCCATCATGCTTCCTGACCCTCCACACCTCAGGTAAGTGCAGGAGGGTGGTGGGAGGGCTATGCGATCACCAGATGTGTGGCACAATCGCACTGCCTGGAGATGGGAGAATGACAGGACATGGACAACATCATGCATGAGTGTCATCCAGGTCCAGTCCTTCTCCCATCTCCAATGTAGGATGATGATGTCCTGTGGAAAGGGGCTAAGGTATAACCATTTAGTTGTTATAAAGTAGTTCCTTTAAAGAAAACACAAATACAATACAAATACAAATACCCTAAAATACAAAAAATTGCCGAAAATCATCCAATCAATTTGTTAGGACTAATAAGTAAACACTACTTGCTACAAACAAGGTTAACATTGTTACCAGTAGTAAGATTATTTGTTAAACAGTAAGAATGTTGGCAGTATTGTTACTCAAACAGTAAAGAGAAGAGCTGATATCATTTGTAATGTTTCTTTGCAAAACAAGCAGATGATACCTCTGTGACTGGAAGGAACATGGCTCTGTTGGGTCCATGTTAATGGCCTTCTTTATGGTCACTTCATCACCAGTGAAGGGTTTTTTGCTGTTAGTATTTTGAATTACTGTTTATAGGCTGTACCTTTTTAGCGATGCTATAAAATGGTCTTAAATTTATCTCTCTACTGGAGATTATACTGGGCTTTCTTGTTTGATACTATCGCATTTCAATATTGCATTTTTATTGTTTTATGCTGTGACTGTTCAGGAAACAAAGCCATTCAGTGTTCTGTGTAAATATCATAAATACATTAATAGGAGTAAACAGGGCATGAATGTTATGTTTTACCCTGCGTATTGGTTCCCTGCTGGATAAGATGGATTCACTCAGCCGAGCAGTTGTTATTCCTGCTCTTTCTGGACACAGCAAATGTTCTGAGCAAAATTCATATGCAGTATAGTATAGTGCTTAGACTATTGCATTGGGACTTGACTGAGCCATGAAACTCACAGGGTAACCAGGGGTCAGTAACTCCTGTTCAGCCTGACCTACCTAACAGGATAGCTGTGAGGATAAAGGGGGAGGGAACAAAGCTTCATATCCCACTCTGAACCCAGTGAACAAAAGGTGAGATCCAAACATAACTTAAAAAAAAATCAAGAGTTCAGAACAGTAGTTGCCATTAGAAATGGCACTCACAATACTGTCATAGGTCCTGTTTATTTTCAATATCCATGGAGACTGAGGACCTTTTCGCATGGCATTTGTCACACGAAAGGACCTCTGGAGCATCGCACGATTGCGAGGAGCATTTCACATGACAGTCTCGCAATCACACAATGTTGCCTGGGCCGGCAGGCACCAATCACACAATATTTCATTTTCAGCTTTTGGCCGCAAATGATGCACGATTGTGCTTTGCTCCGGGGCCCCACACGCACTTACCATCCATGCGGAGCCTCCAGAGTCGCGGCCCTCGCACTTCCTCCCTCAGCGCAGCCTGGGAAAATACCCAGCTGCGCTGCGGAAGGAAGAGGCGGAGCCCTCATATTACCTACCGGCCGGCAGGCACCTGCTATGGAGCAGGAGCGGCGGGGATGCGAGAGCCTCGCAGAAGAGGCTGCTCATGTGATCCCTGCGCAACCGCACTGGATGCAGGTAAGCTGCAGAAAGGGCCTGAATGAGAGCAAGGTTGTATCTCTTGGCCCCTGCCTTTCATTTATTCACTGAAAAGTAGGAACAGGGCTTTTCAGTGTTAATTTTTGCATAAACAGGTTGTGTAGGATAGTGAATCATACAGGGAAAAAAACCACTACGTATCCTGTTTGGTACACCTAGAACTCTCTTCATATATTCTATTAAATGCACAGAGAGCATTCAGAGGTGGGACCAATCCCATTTTTTTCTTCATGTGTTCAATCAATTCAGATTTACAAGGTGAAACGAGACTTCTTGTTTCAGCTGCTATCATCCCACGTCTTCTTCTTTTGACTTATTGTTGGTGTGTTCTAGGTGTGACTGGGAAGTGGGTATTGTACACATTATGATGCACATTAATAAAAAAAGCCTTTATGCATTACTAACTTACATGATTATTGTAAGAATAAAATAGAGACAACTGCATGTGTGCCAACCAAAAGCTCATTGGAGGGAGAAAAGAGAGGGAATACAAGAGAAGTAAACAGCATATGTTGACATACAAAAAGCTCCTGTAGGAGGAGCCTCTGACACATGTCAAAAGGGGAATTTAATGAGTGTTGTACTGGTTTGTACTGGAGATGGTTCAATTCCATGGAAACTCAGTGGGTGACCTTGGGTGTGTCACACACTCTCAGTCCCAGGAAACACTATGATAGGTTCATCTTAGAGTTGCCATAAGTTGGAAATGATTTGAAGACACACAACAACAACCCACGGTGTACAGATTGAAGTGTTTCCCACATGAGATGCCAATGCATCTACGTGTTCAGATTTGGGGCATTATGCTGAAAATATGAAAAATTCGGGTTGCCTAAATACCCTAATGGCACCAGATCCCATCTGATCTTGAAAGCTCAGGTAGATCAGTCCTGGTTAATACTTGGATGGGAGATTGCCAATGGATACCAGGTGCTATGGGCTATATTTCAAAGGAAGGAACTGACAAAAATACCTCTGAATATTCCTTGCCTAAGAAACCCCCATGGAATTTATGGAGTCACCATAAGTCAACAGATGACTTGAAGGTGCATGCACACATATACATACACGCACAAGTTGGTATCATGATGCCCATCAACATGCTATCCAAAGCAAATCTCATGGAGTGCTTTCTATCATACATTCTTCAGCCCCTTCCTTGTCTACCCTTCTTACCTGTGGGTTTTGGAGTGGTGGCGGTATTGATCCCTCCATTGTGTTGAGGGTTGTCACTGCTGAAGTCCAAGCTCATGCGTGGCTTTGGTTGATATTCTCTCCTAGGCTGAATTGAGGCATCTTTTATCCTGCCAGAAGATGAGCAAGTGTAAGATAGCAATTTGTCAGCTAATCTTATGCCCCCAAACAATTCAAGACAAAAACTTATCCCCCACATTTTGAAGAACTTGGCATGTCTCAAACTGACAAGTCAATGTCCAGATATTTTCAACTTCAATTCCCAGGATCTTTCACTATTGACCACTTTAGCTGAGGCTGAAGGAGATCATAGTCAAAAACACATAGAGAGCACCAGACAAGAATTACGGAAGGATGCATATTAAGAGTCTTAAAAAAAATGATCTGTCAATAAAGCAACGAATAGATTGCATGAACCTGGCCTGCTGCTAATGCCCATGTTGACTGAGACTCGTGGGATTTCTGGGAGGTATAGTACAAAGACATGGGTCTAAACTTTCCTGCTGGATGTCACAATAGCCTTAAGATTCATAGCAAGGGCTATTTTAGCTGTTAAGTGTTTTTCATGTGTACTGAAGAAATTTAAAATGCACCCTTAAACAGTATAGAAGAAATGTAAAATATTGGTGTCACTCGCAGAATTAGGATTTGCCGCAGCTTCTGAGCAACTGCATATTTTCCGGGAAACCTTGTTTGATTCTCTATAATGCATGCAATTACAGTAAATAAATTAAATTAAGATGAGATTGAAGGTTTTTTCCCCAGCCTCCATGAAATGTTTCCTAAAGTGCAATATGAAATTTTTACAGATTCATTTTCCACAAGAACAAGACTCTTCAGCCAGAATACTCTGTCAGCTACTTAGCAATACAGCCACCTTAGTTATGCAGCCAAGTTACATCTCCGCCTTACCCCCTGCCTCCTCATTTACTGAGCAGCTGCCATTGTAATTAACAATGGTCTGTTCCCCTGTCAATCAGGTCACAGATGACTGATGTTTCCACCCACTCCTGTGAGCGATCACCATTATGAAAGGCAGGAATGGGATCCTTTTTGCAATCCTCTTTGTGTGGGAGATCGCTTATGTGAAGAGAGTTCAAACATCAGTCAGCTGCTTCCCAAACCACAGAGGAACGGATTTCTATCACTTGCAGTGGCTGCTCCTCAATAAGTGGGGATGGTAGGAATTTCCTGTCCTGCAGTCCAGTGCAGAGGGATGTGCTGCTGTTGTGCTCCCTTCCTAGCAGAGCTGCTGCTGGGATCACCACTGGATGCCGCTGCAAGAAGATAAGCTGTGGAAAGGGCTCTTCCCCACTCTTTAAAGCCCAAGTAGCCCTTGAGAAATGTAGTTTCTAAGGATTACTGATCCTGCAACCATTGCTGCCAAATACCAGACAGGGGAAGCGGGAGTACAGTCATCTCTCCACATTTGCTAGGGTTAGGGGCACAGGACCCCTGTGAAAGTGAAAAAAACGTGAATAACTCTAGGCCCTCCCAAACCATATTTAACACACCAAAAAATTAATCACCATATTCAACCCACTATGGACTCATTCAAGGCATAAAGGTTCTTTCATAAGGCAGAATTGGGTGGCTGGTGGATCTTACTGCCACCTCCATTGCTGCCCCACACCATTTTTAATAGAGAATTACTAGCCTCATTTGCAGTTTCTCAGTCTTATGAGGCTTGCAGTCCCTGTTAAAAATGGCATAGGGCAGCAGCAGAGCTAACAGCAAATAATCCATGAATAATCAAATCTGCAAAAGTGAAACCCACAAATATAGATTGCGGACTGTACTCTTCCTCTTAGCTTCCCCTCAGCTTGCTGCTGCTGGTGACGAAGAATCAATATGACCAGTCAGGAAGGAAGGAAGGAAGGAAGGAAGCAATTGGATTTGCATAAATCAGTGGTTAGACGAAAAGGGCTTCACACAACAACCAACAAATAAATATACTTATGCTGTTTACCTCTCTTCCAACCTGGAACTAACTCGTTGAAGGATCTGAGTGGCTTGTTTGTGATATTCCAGCTGGGCTTGTACAAGTGCAGTAAGCTGGCTCACTTGTTCAATCTGAAAAGATAAATCTCTTTTTCAGTATATTTATGAAACTTCTTCAAAGAGATATCTTAACACACTTACCTTTGGATGCTTGAAGAGGGAGTGGAGAAGGTACTATCCATGCTGAAATGGATATTAAAACTGAATATAAATTAATGAAGAGCTGCATTGCAAAGCCTCTTGACCAGTGCTGCCCAGAAGATAGATTGTGGTTCAGTGGTCTACCACCGGCCATTTTCTGGAGGGACACCTACTGCCAGATGATTTCTGCAACAAGTGCTAGATGGACCTTGGTCCAATCTAGCAAGATGTCTTTTATGTTCCTGTGGATGAATGCATATTTGGTATCACTTAACACAGGTATGTTATATTGCAATTATAGTTAAAGACTGAGTGTGCATGTTGGGAAAGGGAAATATATATAAAAGAAATAAAATAAATTCAAAATATATCAGCAGATTACAGAAACCCCCTTCCCTAGCCTATAAGAGTGAATTTTGATAAAAGCCCATGCTAGGCTGTGATGGAGTGAATGTCTATTTGGAAGGAAGGGCTCCTTATGAATAGAGGGCTTTTATGGGAGACAGGCTTCCTCCAGAAGCAAAGACTGGACAAGCACCTACAGCTGTGCCCTGCTTTATTGTTCCTGGATAGTGAAGGTTGCAGGGAACAGTGATTATGCTCAGCTCTAGCCTTGAAAGCCATCCTGAAACCCTGACCTTCCTTGCTGGATCTTCTTGCACCTTCCTCTGTGCTGTCCTTGCTCCCTGCTGAGGTGCTGTGGTTGAACTCAGGCCATGTCCACACTACACTGTTATAGTGCCACTATTCCACTTTCAACATCCTGTGGAATTCTGGAGTTTGTGGTATACTGAGGCCAAAGAGCTCTCTGGCTGACAATTCTAAATGCCCCTCCCTAAACTGCAAACCCCAGGATTTCACAGGATGTTGAAAGTGGAATAATAGCATTATTACAGTGTAGTGCAGAAATGGCCTCAGACTGTGACAGAAAATGCCTTTGGCTTGGCTCGTCAGATCTCCTTCCTCATTACCCTAGAACCTACCTAGCATGAAGGAGTGTCTAATTGAAGAAAACCTCCCTACTGGATTATCTACACTACAGTTCCAATCAAATCAACTAGTTTAATCATCTAGGGCAGTGGTTCTCAACCTGTGGGTCCCCAGATGTTCATGGACTTCAGCTCCCAGAAGCCCCAGCCACTATGGTCAATGCTCAGGGCTTCCGGGAGCTGAAGTCCATGAACATCTGGGGACCCACAGGTTGAGAACCACTGATCTAGGGTATATGTACATCAGTAGTTCAAACCTCACCCAATCCTGCAAACAACAGATCTAGTTCTCATTTCATTCCTCAAGTACTATTTCCTATCTCATCATATTAAATCAGTACCCTTATTAAAACTATACTAACTTTTCAAAATATGACTTACAAGCTTGCTATTTGAAACAGTGGGATAGCATGCAGTACAACAAAACAAAATCCACCCACAGGTAGCTGAGCTTCCCACTTCAAGAGACCAGCTTCTAATCATCATCATCATCATCACCACACACACACACACACACACACATATACATATTAGGCTAGGCCAATTTAATTCACAGATCAGTAGGAAAGGAATATTTTAAGCCTAGAAGGTCTAATTTGTTCCAGAAAGAATCTGAGCAGAGTATTAGAAATCTTCCAGGCTGCACAATATTACAGGTAAATGTTGGGGCATTCTCTTTTGTAATTTCATGCATTGTAACAACTTGTAATGGTTGTTTCCACTCTCACATCCAATTGTGCCTTAAATATATCAGATTTTGGGTCTGTTGTTGTTGTTGGTAGTGAATTTTAGCACTGCACCAATCTGCATGTTATTCTTTTGTTTCACTTGAGATGTAGTTAAGCTGGGGTGCGGGTGTGGTTTCTCTCCATCCCTATCACACATCCCCAACATCAGTTCAACACTTTACCTTTCTGTATGCTCCTCCCCAAGTATGCACATTTCCCATCTTGTACATTATTTCTATTTTTTTATTTCTAATTTTCTATTTTTAAAAGTTTGTTTTAATAATCATTATGCTAAGATATAAAGCTATACTGCTTTAACACCATAACTTGAAAAAGAAGAGGAGGGAAAGAAATGTTTCATCTGGTCAATGGGATCCTCTATGGTTAAGATCACACCTCCCATTTGAAATGCCACCAGTGGAACCACCCAAAAATATAGCAGGAGGAACTGAAAGAATGGATCAAGAAAGACAAACTTTACCCTGGGCTGTATCCAATTCTTGGGGGGGAAGGGGAGACTCCCGTTTCCTGCACTGGGTATAGAAAATTGTGTTGAGTACAAAAACTTCAGGAGAAAAAGAAAAGTTTTCTCCTGGATATTTTTAAAAATCCGGATCAGTACAGCTACAATTCCCACCAAATCTAGGACTGACCTAGAAGAGACCTTAATAATCAATTTTACCATTTGATGCAGAAGTTATGTGGACTGAGTGCATTTAGCTTTGGTGGACAACAGAAAATTTACATTAGAATGCTATGGATGTACTTCATTACTTAATGAGAACCATCCTGGTTTGTTCATAGGCAATGTAAATAAAGTTTATTTTTAACTTGACTTATTACAGTATCTACTGAGTCAGGGCATATAACAGTTCCTCCTTATTTATTTTGAGGCAGACTGCTATTGTTCACACTTTATGGATTTAGATCTAATTCCAATAGGCTGTGATACCCGAAGGTATTCCCAGTTGACCTAGGATTCCTTTTGTAGGCCAGGTCTCTCAGAATTAGCTTTAAGATTCTAGCCAAAGATTACCAAAAAGGCTTCTTCTATGCTTCCATTTGCATAGAGGTTGACAGCAAACAGAATAATTTACTAAGTGAGGGCAGGCAGCCAAAACATTACACAAAGTTTTGCTTTTGAGACTCTGGGAATGCAAACTCGTTTTTCTAGCAGTATGTTCAAACTCCATCTGTCACCTAAGATCTGACCTTGGAAAGCTAGCTCTGTGTATTCACAGAATGGAGTCTAGGAAACAAGAACATACGACTCAGTTCCTAAGTTATTACTAGTCATTTAAAAAAGGACATTACACTGGCAACAGAAATGTTACTATCCCAGCATATGCAAAAGATATAAGAACAATTTGCTTACATCCATCTCTAGCAGATTAAACATGCTTGATTCAGCAACTTCCTTTGACTCATCAAATTTCTCCAGAGCTTGACGGAGTTCATCATCTGGGATCTTGCCTTGTCTCTTCTTCTTGTAATCAAAGTCAAGGCGTCTTCCCTCCAATTTTTTCAGGTGGTGCTGAAAAAAAAGGGGGGTAAATGGGATGAATGCTATGAATTCTTAACCAGAATTGCTAATAACGGCTTCTGAGAATTGTGCTCATTCTTTTCCAAATGAGGCATGCTTCCAGACAAGGATCTGGCTGTGCAACCATGCTGTTTCATTCATGGAGCTTTCATGGAGCTCCAGATGTTGTTGACTTCAATTTGCAGCCCTCTGGTGTTTTACTACAGCTTGTACTACAGCTTGTTTTTTCCTGCCAGAGAAAATCCAATAAGCAAAAAAGATGGGATACCTGCATAATTCCTTTTAATTTTGAACAGTAGCAGATATCTGTCTGGGAGTACTCTGTGCTGTTCTTTTTAAAGGAAAGCTATACACCAAAGAGAATGCTAGTAAGTGAGAACTTGGAGAACTTGGACTAAAGTAGTGATTATATAACGAATAGACACAAGCAAGGTCACAATACAATCTGGGTAACTGACATTCAACGAAATTCACAACTTGATCTTAATGATACTTTAACAAAGAATATTAAGTCCTATTACTAACAGCCAAGGTATTATTGGAAAGACTATGAGCTGTAAGCTCCAAGTTCACAAGTTTGATGATCTGAAGTTTGTGAGATGGTCAATCTATTGTTAAAGGTCAAAAGTATCCCTGAAATTGTGTTCACGCTTAATGATAATAATGTTTTGGTAAGGAATGTAGACTCATAAACTGGATATATGTAGTCTCTAACATCAACAGAAAAAGTTAAGATTTTTCAAGTTTCATTTAAAGCGTGTAAGTGCAGTCTCATCCCTTAGGAAAGTCTCATCCCTTAGGAAAGTTAAGTACCGATCATATACTTTGCAAGATATACAAGAACAACAGTGCATCTTAATAGCATTGCTGTTTTGTTTTTGTTTTCCTGTTGAAAACACATTGCTTCCCTGATCACACTCTTTAAGTAGGTATATTTTGAGGATTTCCAGCTAGAACATTTAAACCACCCTAGATAGTCTATGGGCCTTTCTGCACTACACTGTTATAGTGCTATTATTCTATTTTCAACATCCTGTGGAATTCTGGGGTTTGTACTTTACTAAGGCCAAAGAGCTCTCTGTGTATTCAGAGAATGGAGAAATTATTGCAGAAATCTTATTATCGCAGAAATTTTGAAATGGCATCATGGCTAGAATCTTCTGGTGCTGTTGCTTTTATATTGCTCTTTATATATTTTAATCTTAGCAGACCACATGACTATTTGTTTTTTTAAAAAAAAATAAGATGTCACTATTAATGTCTATGTAGGCTCAGTGATTTCTGATGGGTAGAGCCTATGAATATAGTTGTGTGGAGTAATTTTAAAAAGGAACATGCACTGGTTTAACAACAAATGAAAAATTGAAGTTAATGGGTAATTCAGTTTCTATTTATTGCAAAATACCTATCCTGAGTAGTGAATGAGAGATTAAAGGGTACATAATGTATCCTCAGCAATCCAGGTGTTCAACACTAAGATCTTATCACAAATGCTATATGGAGCACAACTGTGTGTGTTTAGCAATGTTGAGGCTTTAGAATCTGTTCAAAGAAAATTTTTGAGAAACATTCTTTGTCTCCCAAGCTGTGTGTCAAATGTACTCGTATGGCTAGAGATGGGTCAACTTTCTATCACAGCTCAGATATGGAATTACAGGTTAAATTTTTGGTTAAAAATGTTATTCATGCCTAAAGGCCTGGCCCCTCTGACCCTTAGCGATCCTTTTCAGTCAAGGTGGAAAAAGACAGTTGAAGAGAAAGTGTTAAGGCTAGGATTCACACAAAATGTCATTCTTGCTATAGGTTATATGAAAGCAAAAGGGTACATATTAATTAGGTTGTTTGCCACTTAGTGGCTGCCATTTTACTTTTACACATTGTCTGGGATATTATGTTGTTTTGTTATGTTGTCCTGGGACGTTATGGGGAAATATGATGGACACCAATTGGAACTACCATAATTTTGGAGTAGTTGCAATTTTTCTCCAGAATGCATTATAGTTGCACAAAATCTGGGGCATTCTGGTGTCTCTGCAGAGACAGCTGCTAGAAGCAAAGCCAGCTCTACCACTGGACAAGGTAAAGCAACTGTTTCAGGTAACAGATGCTATATGTCACCCCAAAATCATACCATGTATGCCTCTTGCAGAATAGGGTAGTGTCACAAAGGGCCTTTCCACACTATACTGTTATAGTGCTATTATTCCACTTTCAACATCCTGTGGAATCCCGGGGTTTGCAGTTTAGGGAGGGGCCTTTAGAATTCTCAGCCAGAGAGCTCTTTGGTCTCAGTAAACTACAAACCCCAGAATTCCACAGGATGTTGAAAGTGTAATAATAGCACTATAACGGTATAGTGTGGAAAGGTCCAAAGTCTATTCTGCATTCCTTAACCTGCCTACTTTCCTCTGGTATGGCGTGCTCCTCTCCCATTGCATAGGCTGAAGTAAGATTTAGCTGCCAATCCATTTGGCTTCTATACATAGAATGGAAGGGGCACTTTCTTCTCCTTCACTTCACAGTAAAGCCTAAAGCCACCACTAGCTGGTATTACTTCTGCTGCTATTTCTGTCATGAACAGAAGCAAATACAAAAAACAAAACAACCAGTAAAATGAAGTAGAGGAAGGCATGGGAACAAATGTGAGTAAAGGAATATATGTTAAAGTAAATTACAGTAGAGTCCCGGTTATCCGACGCTTGGTTATCCGACCATCCGGATTAACCGACGTCGTGGCGGCCTGGGGGTGTGGCTGTGGGCATTTCTGCACCCCCAGACATGCCCCGATGCACCCTGACATGCCCCCAGGCCCGCCCCGACACGCCCCCGACACGCCCCTGACACCCCCCCCAAAATGGCGGCCACCACGGGTGTCCAGGTAATCTGACCTTTTGGTTATCCAACCCTGCAGCCGCCTGTTTGGGTTGGATAACTGAGACTCTACTGTAACAGTAAAACCTATGTAGTATAAACAAATGAAGTTTTAAATGACAAATCAACGGCAATGGCAAAATGTTTTTCCCTCTTCCATACTCCTCTACGCCATATTTAATTTTAAAAAACCTTGAGGAAAAGGAAGAAAAAACATTTTGCAATTGGCTTTGTTTTTGATAATTATTCCATATGATGTGGCCATTTTCAGCGATTACTCTCTGGCTGGTGGTGTTATCCCATGTTCATTTTATGTTGGAAAAATTATTTCTAGATTCACATGTTCTTTGCAAGTTGCATTCTTTACATGTGTAATTTAACTAAAGGTCAGCATTGTTGGATCCTGCATGCTTTTAGTATTGCAAAAAGACTTACCTTCCATGACTGGGAAGGGAAACATTCAACATGTGCTTTAGTATGTACAACATATAATTTATAGACATCAGTTTCCAGAAAATGTGGCTGGTACCTTGTTCAGTAATTATGAGATCATAAGCTAGATAACTACATAATCTTGTAACAGGTAGGGATTTACGTTTACAGCTGTTAACAACTAAACCTGACCCATAAACCTTCCCAATTCAGTCTGGCAGCACCACAACGTAGGGTTTCTGAGGTGCTGTGGACCGGGGTGGCAGGAAATGATGTCTGCAGCACTCTCCTGGTCACAGGATGCTTCAAGAGGAACAGCTATGGCAAAACTCCAAGGGTTCTCTCCAGCTGCCTATTCTCAACATGACCCATCATCTGTGGGAGAGTGCTCCAGATGCCCTTTCCCAGTGCTGTAATCTGCAGCACCTTGGAAACCTTTCAGATGAGGTTCTAACAGAGTGGTTTTCTTAGGTTGGTATTGTCAGCTGGAACTTAAACAATGGAGCTCCATCATTATAGTTACATTGAACAATTCAGGATCTCAGCCTGTGCCTTTGGAGCACAGGCTGATGTATATGAGGCAAATATATACACGCAGTCCTTGTTCCTATCCAAAGCGTTCCCCTTCCCCTTCCTTTTTCTAACCTTTTTGTTTTCTCTACCTTTTTCCTATTTCTTTTTAAAATACTCATACTTTAAAAAGAAAATTGGGCAACATTGATTTGGGGGCTGCTCTGCCCCTTTCTGGCATTACTGGCTTGGAGGGTGTATCAGGGCAAAGCACAGATTATGTGTTCTGAAACGTTTTAAGGGAGAAGAGGGAAAGAGACCAATGCCTCTTGTCATACTCTTGTCATACTCTTGGTAAAATGATATTTATAGCAATACCTGTATTTCCCTCAGATCTTTGTCATGGAGATTTTGAAGAGGATCAATGAAATTCTGTTTTACTTCAATGTCCAAAGAATCCTTGACCTCAGAAAGCTCCTTCATGGCTTCCCCAACATCCCCTAGAGCTGGGCCTGAAAAATAAGGACAAAATATTTTATCTTGCTGTAAAATGTGGAAAAGATGTGCTTTCACATTAATACAGAGCTGCCCTAGATTTTAGAAAGCTCATTGAGCAATCAAATTCTATTTTACTTATTTCTCAGGAACTAAAAGCGCAATGCATTTTCAGTAGCAATGGGAAAACCGCACCAACTTCTCAGAGGAATAAAAAGCACAAGGCATTTTGGGTGGCAATGAGAAACCTGTACTTTTAAAGTCATAGCAAATAACCCCCAGGAGACACATCTCAAATTCTTAGGGCTCATCTACACTAAGCCCAGCGATGTCATTTTTTCATTTGTACTGAAAATCATGTCTGTCTAACTTCCCCATTTGAATTTAGGCTCCAAGAGTGGCTAACAGGTATAAACATGAGGAGAAACAAAAGATCTTAAACAAGATAGAATGCAGAAGTTCTCATCTGAATCTCATCCTTTTAATGAAACAATCCTAAATGCAGTTGCCCCCCTGCATTATTTAGGGTTACGGACACAGGACCCCTCCAAAAGTGGAAAAATTGCAAATATAAAAATGTGTGTGTGCGTGTGCCTGTGGGAAGCAGGGGGTGAGGCATGGCAGGGAGAATGGGCACCCAAGGTCCAATCCAGGTCAGGGAAAGGAGAGGAAAAGGGGACGGGTCAACATGGTGGCCCTACACTTTCTCCCTCTTGCCCATCTCCTTCTTTGGGTGTGTGGTAGCATCAGGAGAGGATTTCTGGTACTGAGAAATTGGGCCGCAAGCCGTCCTTAGCTGACCAGGCAGTGGCTGGGGGAAAAGGAAGGTTTCTAAAGGGCTATGCAGTCTGATCAGAGCCACTGAGAGGAAAGGTTCCCCTGGAAAAGAAGCACTTGAAGTGGGGAAGCCAGGATTGGAGAAACTCATAAATAATCAAATCTGTGAAAGTCAAACCCACAAATGCAGAGGGCCAACTGTATAGTTTTGTTACATTTTTATACATACTGTGTTCATTATAAATATTTCAGTAACCTGACAACTATATTTAGAGTTTGTATTTTTTTCAAATTATATTGAAAGATCTAGTTGTCAATATTTAATCAGTTAAAGGTTATTAAAAGTTGCTGGGCTAGCCCAAATTGCCAGACTAATGTGGGTTTTAAATGATAACTAAGTGAAGAGTTTTTGAAAGACTAGAAACAGTTTATGAACTTTTTGAGCAATAAGAAATCTAACAATGCAATAACCTGCGGCTATGGGAACTAGTGTTTGACTAGGATTACTTAGTTGGCTCTGTAATGGTAGAATAATATGTTTTTCTTTTTTCTTTCATTACAATTTGGGTGTGGGAGGGCCAGGTCAGAAAAGAACCCTCTTGTGTTTTAGCCAGTTAGTGTTCGGTGTTTTAGCTTAGTGTGTTAGCATTATGTTTTTATGTTTCCTGCTTTTTCTTTTTCTGAATGTATGTTTGTTTGTGAATCAGATTGTGTTAAAACAAATCAATAGTTAAAAAGAGAAGAAAAGAAAAACATATCAGGCCGAAACAGAATTTGGCAAGATAACACAAAGAAATCCAGGAACAAGAACAGGGTGTCCTCTATGGCAGTTATGAATATGTAACCTAGAGTTATGCATTCATGACTTATGACCCAATTTGTACTTCCTGGACGGTAGTCACTGGCCATTAGTGCTATTATTCCACTTTCAACATCCTACGGAATCCTGGGATTTGCAGTGGCCTCCAAGGCCCCTGCCAAAACTGCAAACCCCAGGATTCCACAGGATGTTGAAAGTGGAATAATAGCACTATAACAGTCCAGTGCTGAAATGGCCACTGTGATCAATCGGGGTGTGTTCCCCGGTTGATTGGGAAGCAGCTGACTAATGTTCCCACCCTCCTTAACATGAGTGAGGATCTCTGGCGTGAGAGGGAATTGTCATTGTCTTTGGAATTGTCTTTGACAATATACGTTGATGTTCCACACTTTGGTGAAAAGGGTGTTATAAATTAGCATCATTGCTGTTGTCGAATTGTGACAGAGGTCCTGCTTCTGCCTGTCACACTAGAGATCGCTCACAGGAGGGGATGGGAATGGCAGCCAGGTGCTTCCTGAGTGACAGGGGGACAGGTTGCTATCAGTCAAATTGGCTGCTTTTTGGTAAGTGGGGATTGGAGGAGACTGGATGGAATTCTCTGCATTGCACTATAACTACTGTGCTGATGCATTTGTATCTCCTATACAGGATTCCAGCCACGGTTACCAATTTTATAGAGGGTTCTCAGGATATGATGTGCTTCTATCCAGCATGTTTCCAGCACTGGAAGTGGGGAGCACTTTCCCTAGCAAGTACATTGTCAAAGTTCACCCAGTGGTAAATAGTGTCATTGATCTTTTATGCAAGTAAAACAGAAGAACTGTATTACCAAAGTTGCAGTCTTCTCCAAGTTCTCTTCCAAACTTCAACATGGCCTCTGCTAGAAGAGCCTCAGCTTGAGGGTAACCTGGTCCTTTTTCCTGCCCTCTAATTTTGGACATGGTGTTGAGCATACTGAGCTTAGCTCTGGAAGCTGCAATCAGATAAACACGCTAATAAGAAAAGAGAGAATGAATTAGGGACATGGGGGGGGGGAGAAGATGAAAGAAACAGAATTAATACAAAAGGAAATGTCACCGCAGATTCTCCAGCCATGGGACAAACTGAAATGACAGGCGTGCACACTATCCAATTCTGATTCAGCCACTATTTCTGCACCTTCTCTCATGTTTGCCGCCACTTTCACAAGGTGAAGTTTGACAAAGTCATAGAAACAATCCTCTTTCTCTACAGAGCTACGCCAGATAAGACAGTGTCTTTACCTCCTCCTTTCCTTTGGAGTCTTGTAAAATGTGAGCATGCTGTCTTCAGTCTTTCCCCTTGCCTGGTCATGTAAGAACCAGCAGACTCATTTTTAGAGGGTCATAAGGAAGCCCAGTTCTCTCATTCTTTGTGCAGGGTTCCCAAGGAAGCTGTTGCTGAGGAGATATTCCAAATGCACAAAGCATACATATCTCCCTTAAGTTAGGGAGGGTGCACGCAAGCATAAATTATGTGTTTTCCCCTTAAAATATATGCAAGTTCTAACCAGGATGGGCACGGAACCCTAAAGGCAACTAGACCGATTAATGCAAGCATTTATCCTTCATTATTGATGCAAGGCATATGGTTTACAGCCAGGTATCTGTAATGGTCCTGCTGTTCTTTGTTTCTGAATAGGAAACTTCTGATATGAAGCAACACTTATTATCTCAGTGATTCATGTGTAAGAGTGTGTTTGGCTGTGCTACTTATACAGCACAAATTAAGGAACAAGAGGCGGTGGCCTAAACTGAGTGGCTAGTCCCAACTGGTAGTGACCACTGACTCCATGGTCAGGGATGAAGTGAATTAACTGTGGGTTTTATTCCAGACTTGAAATAAGCTATCCAAGGTTCTGAACCCTATACCCAAAATAGGTTCAGCACCGCAGATAGCTGCTTTAAAGTCTGGACTAAACAAGGAAGCCAGGAAAACTGTTAGAGCTAAAGTAGACCCATTGAATCAATTGCTGAATGGTAAGTAAACACAATTTGATAAAGGTCAGCAAATTGATTAAATGTGGAATAAATGGGAACACTGTCAGATGGATACGTAATTGGTTAGAGAACCATGCTCAAAGAGTTGTCATCAATGTCTGCGTTTCAAAATTGGAGGAGGTCTCAAGTTGACTGCCTTGGAATTCTGTTCTAGAATCATTACTCTTCCACATTTTTATCATTGACTTAGATGATCGGGTGAGGTAATCCTTAATAAGTTTGCAGATGACACAAAACTGAGAGGAGAGGCTAAAACATTAGACATTAGGAACCGAATTCAAAAGGACTTAGATAAACTAGAAAATTGGGTTGAATTTAATAAAATGAAATCCAATAAAGATAAATGCAAAATTCTACATTTAGGCCACAAAAAAACTTTTAGGATGTGGGATGCATGGCTCAGTAGTACCACATGTGAAAAGAACCTTGGGATTATTGTTGATCACAAGGTGAACATCAGCCAGCACTGTGATGCTGCAGCAAGGAAGGAGAATGCTATTTAGCCTGCGTTAATAGAAGCATAGTTTCCAAGTCAAGGGAAGTAATAGTCCTACTATATTTTGCACTGGTCAAGCCTCATCTGGAGTACTGCATTCAGTTATAGATATCTCATTTTTAAAAGGATATAAACGGGTTAGAGTAGATTCAGAGAAGGGCAACAAGGATGATAAGAGGTAAGGTGAAGAAAACATGTGAGGAAAGGTTGAAGGAGCTGGGCTTGTTCATCTTGGTAAAAAGAAGATTGAGGAGTGACATAATTCCACTTCAAGGGCTGTCATGGAGAGGAAGGGGTAAGCCATTTCTCTGCTGCTCCAGAGGATAGGACCAGATCTAATGGGATGAAGTTACAGAAGGGAAGATTTCAATTGAAGATTTGAAGGAACTCCTTGACAGTAAGAGTGGTTCAGCAATGGAACCAATTTCTCAAAGAGGTGATGGAGTATCTTTCTTTGAACACATTCAAAAAGAAGCTTTATGGGGACGCTTTAGCTGGAGACCCTGCAATGAGCAGGGGATTGAGCTCAGTGACCTACAGGCCACTTCCAACTGTATGATTCTACATCCCACTGATTCAACTGGTCTGCCCCAGTTGGGGCTATCCTTTGCATCTAGGCCAGCATCTGCATACTTTGCTAACACACAAGACAGAAGGGATTTCATTAGATGAATTTTCATCAACTATGTTGCACAGAATATCAATATAAGGAATTGTAGTGATTCCCCAAGCACAACACATGCTGTTTGTGCCACTGGAAATCTTTTCCAACGATATTAATCCTGATTACTGCATTATTTCTAGCTCTCTTAAAAACTGGGCCTAGGGAATTGAAAAAAAAAAAGCTAACCACAGGCTGTTGAATAACATCCTTGAAGTCCTCAGCAAAGGATTGGCCTGTAACTCGTGGCTGTTGTAATAAAAGAAGTCTATCAAAAGCTCAACTTTAAAACAGGACTTGGGGTCAGTTCCACCATGTGTTTATTTTTTGGAGAGCCACTGGCCCCAGTCCAATGTCTGCATATGTGTGCAACTTCATAGATGTCCCTCTTCAGACATACTGTTGTAGTAAGATGTCATGAGGCAGGAATATTAGGCAAGGTGCTGTTCCCCACTGATGAGAAATTAAGAATTTTAATTTATACCTTCAGTAAAGAAATTGGAATTTTCCTTGCAAAGGGTTAAAGCCAATCTTAGTCCCAAACAGAGTAGACCAACTGCAACGAAAGGGACTTGTTCATCAGAACTACAACAAGTCACATGGAGTTCAATGGGCCTGTTCTAGTTGGGACTAAAATTGGATTTTGTCCAGAGCCTGTCATTTGAGAGCCGGGCTAACAAGATTAGATCAGTCAAGCTGAACTCCTCACCTTTGCTTTCATGCCATAGTAATGGAAAAGCTCTTAAAACCTATCTATATGTGTCATACTTCAAGGAAGAGAGTTCATTGTCTACTTTAGCTGAATGTTTCACTGAGAAATGAAAACAGGATAAATGAGCAAACAGTGACAGAAAAAAGATGCAGTAGTGACCTCTCTGAGACCTTTTCAAGGCATCTTCACTTCATGTATAAGAGGGACGTTTAGTCAAGAACATTACTGTTCTTTAAAACTGGTCTCTACATAGAATAGATTGTGCAAACTCTAAAATAGTGGTTCTCAACCTTCCTAATGCCGCGACTCTTTAATGCAGTTCCTCATGTTGTGGTGACCCTCAACCATAAAATTATTTTCGTTGCTACTTCATAACTGTAATTTTGCTACTGTTATGAATCGTAATGTAAATATCTGATATTTAGTCCACCATAAATGATATAAAGTTTGAAGATTTGGTTTCACTGCATTCAGACTGAATTAAATCCAAAAATAAATCTGGCATGGGAATAACACTAGATTCTGTAGGCTTATTCCTTACACTTGATGCAACATTCTTGTTTTTATCAATATCTGAAGTGGCACTCTCCAGACTATCCAGTCCCAGAGTTACCAACACCTTTTTCAGCAAATTTTTAAAAGAATCTGAGGAAAATAATCTCACTTTATTATCATCTTCTGCATCCTCCTCCTCGGAAATAGAACTATCTGATTTAGAGTCATTATCACCATGAGCCAAATCTGGTCCTCATCACTTTCAGATTCAGTGTGGATTTGTTCAGAGTGTGACAAAGCAGATTCCTCAACTCTAGCCACTTTGGACCTACAGGTAGACTTTTTTGGTAAACACACACCAGCATCATTTGATTCAGCTTGAATAACTTTTGTATCATCAGGAAAATCACGTGGAAATGAAGGATTCATTGATGTAGTTTGTTGACTGCTTAATAATGACATTACATTCAAATTCAGTGAACTGTCCAGCTTGCAATACATTTTTTAAACTTGTTATGTATTTTGTGAAATCATTTCACTAATATTGTTTGCCTATTAACATGCACCTCCATTTCTTCAGCAATCATTTGTCTTCTCACCTCCCTACTATACTCAGACACATTCCTCTGGGAAGACATTGAGGACATAGGAGGTTCAAATCTTACTTCTTTACGTTCCATAGGCATTGCAGTTTGACTGCTAGTGAATAATGACACCATACACAATGCTAAATTGCTCTGTGCTACTGTATTTGCTAATACAGAAGGGCAAGGAACTGCTGACTGAGAGGCTGCCATTTCTCCTGGCAGAGGCTGCTCGCATGCTTGAGTGGGATTGGTTGTGTTGCTGGTGAGCTTGGACTGGTCAGGAGAGCTCCTTCCTCTCATAGCCCCCTCCCTTGCTTTCTGAACGCCTCTTTTCAACATGGCCACCGGAAGTTAAAGGAGCGGTTCGAAGCCCTTCCCCACCCTTAACAGACTTAACTGCATTACCAGGTAATTTTCCTTTCACCTTCTTGTTATTTTATAATACATATTTTCCGATGGTCTTAGGCGACCCCTGTGAAAGGGTCATTCGACCCCCAAAGGGGTCGTGACCCACAGATTGAGAACTGCTGCTCTAAACCTTCATATACTCTGATTCATAGAAAAGCACCATTACCTGGATTTGGTTGAAGGTATTCTATTGTCTTGGTCATTATCTCCATTACAGCCCTGCTGGTGACATCCACTTTCTGAAATTGCAAAAGGGAGAGGAAGAATGAGGACAAAAAAGAAAATTCAGTACTTTTACAGTTACTTTCTGTACATATTGCTCTGTAGTTCCTTGTTGTATGTGGCAAATGTGTAAATTGTATAGCAACTACACATGAACTGACACAGTTAGCTGCTATACTCTCCTAATGAGTGAACTTGATGTGCCTGATGTACCTGCTATGACAGATCTATAACTCTCATTTAAGAGGTGAGAGTATGATGCTCCTTATGCTGTAGCTTCTTAAATGAGCTAGTACATGTACAGAAACATCCAAGAAAGTGGTTATGTATCTACAAGACTTGGCTCTTAAAGGTGACCCTGCTTCCTGATCATGCTTCCCCCTCCATTTCTGGGAAAGAGAAAGTTGTCATCTCCACCACTGCCCATTTATCCTCTGGCAGTACCTTGTTTTTTTCTTGCAGAGAAGATCAAGGAAGTCACTTGTTGACTGTTTTCCTTCCTTGTTCTCTCTTATGTTGACATCTCCTGCCTGCAGCTGGGAAGGGAAAGAGTAGGGAAAAGCCACTGATGTCAAAATAGGATAAGGAAGGAAAACAACTGGAAGCAAATTTTCTACTTCTCTTTTGTTTTGTTTTGTAACAAGCCACTTCCAGCAGCCTGCAGCCACTTCTTTGCCTACAACATAAAGGCTAAAGTAAGAGGTCTCCAATGGTGGGTGCCTGCAATAGCTGGTAGGACAAAGAGTCATTCCAGGCTCTTTGGGGACTGTGTGCATGTGGTGCAAGGCTCTTTTGATGCATTACACCAGGTGCATTACACCAGGGCCCTTTCCGCACCTTACCTTCTTCCGGTGCTGGGGTGCGGGGATTGCGCGAGCAGCCTCTGGCAAGAGGCTCTCATGTCCGGGGTCCTTTGGCTCCGCACAAGCTGCCTGCTCATGTGAGAGCCCCACCTCTTCCTTCCACAGCGCAGCCTGGGAGTTTCCCAGGCTGCGCTGGGGCAGGGAATGCGACCAGCACGGCTCTGGAGGCTCCGCACGCCAGGTAAGTGCACGTGGAGACCAGAAGCAATGCGCAATCGCACACCATTTTCAGCTTCCAACCAAAAATGAAAATGTGCTTGATCGGTGCTGGGGGCCCCTGGAGCATCGCGCGATTGTGATAGAAAATGCCATGTGAAAAGGGCCCACGTAAGGTATGGGCTAGAAGGCAGGATGATAGGCAACTGTGGTCACCTATAATGGCTGCCAGGATAAGAAGTCCACTATAGGTCGTGGAAAGCGTCAGTACATGTGAAACTTCATTGGAAGAGTATAATATGAAATTAAACTTTAATCTCAGAGAAATGTGGCTCCAGGAAACAACCATCATTTTTATTCTAGTCTCAGACCCTGTATATTCCACAGTCTACTTAGTGAATGGGAAACACTGAAGGGGAAAGTAAGTAGTACATCACAACAGGAGAAATTAGACACATGTTGAAACATGAAGAAAATTGGAATCAATTCTGCTTCCTCCACGGCAGTGGTTCTCAACCTGTGGTCCCCAGATGTTTGTGGACTTCAGCTCCCAGAAGCCCCAGCCACTATGGTCAATGCTCAGGGCTTCTGGGAGCTGAAGTCCAAAAACATCTGGGGACCCACAAGTTGAGAACCACTGCTCCACGGGCACTAAATATTTGAATAAATGACTATAGGTAAGAATATATAAATGCCTTTCCCACCATCTACCTTTCCAAGCATCATGAGATCTTCTACAGTTTCTAACTGTAATGCATAGACCTCTCTATATATAAAATTAATGTAGATGACACTTCAGATGTTGTTGTGGTGGTGGTGGTGTGCTTTCAAGTTGTTTCTTACCTGTGGTGACCCTAAAGTGAACCTATAACAGGGTTTTCCCTATTCTGAAGCTGTAAGAATGTGACTTGCCCAAGGCCACCCAAGTGGGTTTCCATGGCTGAGTGAAGATTTGAACCCTGCTCTGCACAGTCTTAGTCCAACATTCAGATCACTGCTGTCTCTCTGATACTTTCCAACCATCTAAATGTATGGGATTGAAATTGGCAGAAAATGATCAACTTGGCAACAGGCTGGACAGAAAACTGAAAGTAGTGCTTGCTCAGCTACCACCATTAAATCATTCCCTCCCTCCAGTTCTATTTGTATATAGTCGCCTTGATATGGATACCTATGTATTAACTTGCATAACTAAACTATTCTCTGTGCCCTGGTTTTATTTATTCATCCACCTGCTTCATTGTCTTAATGACAGAAAGCTCTTTAGGGGCTAGGGAATAATTAAAGTTTATTAGACGTCATTACAATGCTTAGCACAGTGAAACACTGGCCTAATTGAGGTCTCTAAGCACCAACATAAAAAGGAAAGAACAAGAACAATGAAAGTAGTAAAGGAAGTAGAAAGAGTAGCTCTAATAAGAGTGGGCTACAGATCTTAAGTCAGCCTTTGCCCATGCATCCAATACAGGCCAATTTTTTTATTAGAAATTGCTCAGCAGGGCATAAATGTCTCCCCAGACTCATTTGATCCTTCTATTGACCTTTGTGAGGTACCAGGTCCATTTAGGTGAAACCAATGGAAAGACCCAATCACAACTTCCAGGATGCTCTAACTCTGTACAATGGACAGTCAAACTAGTTGTACATTTAACACGTACTTTTTAAAGAACAAATGGCCAAGATACTGTTCAATGACTGTGTAGTGTAAATTTATGCCAGTGTAGTTATGCCATCTTACTCCACCCTAGATTTATACTAGATCACACCACTGGGCAACAGTTTATCCACTGGGTAGCAGTGCCTCACATTCGTGGTATTGTCACCCCCACCCCAACAACCAAATAAAATGGCAGACCTACAGTCTCCTAGAAAACACAACCACTTGTGCAACAGTTATACAGGTGTAACCCTACATATCTAACCCAGATTAGAATATTACACTGATGTAACCTCCTAGAAAGTGCAGCTATTTATGTAACCATATTTATACCAGTATAAATCACCAGTTGGATTCTGGCCTGCAATGAATAAGATGAGCTAATAATTGGTGCTAATGGAACCTTTCCTTCCAATACAAACAAGCAGTTTCAGAAAAGTGATTTTTGTCAGGATCACAACAGGGAGGAGGACTCTAAATTCCCTCTCCTGGTACCTGCTGGAATCCTGAGCATTATCCACTCCAGACTCCAGCAGCTGACATCTGTATTTTTAAAAATTTGCATATTATATTTTTTTAAAAAAAGCATTTAATATCACATTCAGGTTGGCTCTGAAGAGTGAGTAGTCCTACAGTGTCCAGAATAACCTCTGTTCACTTCTCTGTGTACAGATCTAGATGGCCTTAAAGTAATTAGCAATTTTATGGTTTGAAAACTGCTTGCCATATATAAGGTATACCTTCTTCTATGTAGCCATTAAAGGAGGAGGGGTCCTGTATTTTCCTGCATTCACTGAATGTGCATGGAGTTACTGTCCAGAGCTAATGAAAAGCAGAAAGAAGGCCTCCAAGATCTCCACTACAAGCAAAGTGTTTTAGAGCAGTGATCTTTTTGCCATGACCGCAGCCAACTGTCTGTTGGATTTCATTAAGAACAACCAATCTGTTTCTCAGAATCAATTCATCCCTATTTGCTAAATTACTTATAGGACCACCTGCTGTTTTCTTGGCCTTTTTGTTCCTCGATCATACTGTCTTTGTCCTTCATTTCTCAAAAGAAATCTATACCTAATAATTATCTCCTAATTACAGGAGCACTTGACGCTCTGCCCTAAAACAACCCCTTCATATGTAGACAGCCAAACAAAGCCAGAGGAAGAAGGACATGTTCAGGTGTCCTCTTTCCACCCATGTCTCCAGCTGTATCATTTTATGGGTTCGAAAGTGAAAGCCGATCAGCAAATGTTTGGTAGGACAATTTCTGTTCCCAGATCTTATACTCTGGTCCAGCTGTAGTCACCAAGTGAACATAACAGTTAGTGGACTCATATATAGTTGTGCATCCACATTCACATCATAAGAACATCTAGTGAGCTTAACAGGGCACAGATTAGCATCACAATGGAGGAGATGGGGATGTGCATTATGTGTGGACCTTTTTGCCTCAGGCCCTGGCATTTGCTGTTTTGCTGCTCAGATCTCTTTACTCAGTCTGATATGGTGGCATGAGACAGGATGAAAGCAATAGTGCCTCCTCAATGCAGCAGCAATAAGACACTGGATATCATTTACATATCTGATTTTTGGTGTAGTATGTCTCATTGTCCTTAGGTATGACCCTGATTAAAGCCACCCAAGGCAATTAACACCAGCAGTTGCACAATGCAATTCCATATTCTGTGTGTGAGAGAAAGTGTCTTCTAGAATTTTGTCTGTTTTTTTCAGAAAGCTGTACACTTAAATGTTTTTGAATATTTTTGAATTTTTGAGCCAAAATCAAACAAAAGTTTTTAAATCCATTGGTCTACTTGATTAATTGAATAAACACTGCAGCCCCAGTGTTCATCAATAACTTCACAACTTTTTTTTAAAAAAAATGGGACTTATCAACATAATTACATATGATAATTCCTGTGCTTTCTGAGATCTGAAATACAGATCTTCCTAAACATTATGCACTAGGAAAAGCTTTTAACTGCACTCCTACCATACAAGTCTGTTCTGTTCCACATAGCAAAAATCTAGTTTGTCTGCCCTCAGAATGACCATAGTTTCTCGTAACATAGGCGGAGCGCAACCTAGCGGATCTAGGTGAAGAGTTTTTCTTAAATGACCAGGATTGGTGACCCTCCAATCGACAGAGTCTCTTACTATGGGTGATACTGGCTGGACTTCTGGAGGATGAGGAAGGACAAAATTGGTCCCTCTGCACTTGGCGAAAATATTACAGTGAGCCCTCCACTTTTGTTGAAGTTAGGGACACAAGACCCTTGTGAAAATGGAAAAATCACAAATAAAATAAAAATAAAAATAATGAATGCTATTTTTCTTACCTGAGAATACTTCTCTAGGAATCTTTAGGTTTTCCAGCACGATTCCATCAGACATGGACCTTGGAGGACTTAGCAATGCCTAGAGAAGGGTTCTCTCTGGGAATCTCAGGTCCTCCAGTGTGACTCTATCTCCACTTCCAGCAGAAGCTGACCATAGAATCCAGCTGGAGGACTTAGGGATTTCTAGAGAGGACATAATTTTTCTGTGGTCAAATCAAGTAAACAAATAAATAAAATAAAAAACCTCGAATCCATGACTGCCTGTATAAGTAGAGGGCAAATGGTATTATTTAATTTTCCATGAGAACATTAAACCACATTTAAGTTTAGGACTGTTTCCCAAATCTCTTCTTGTAAACAAAGTTTATATTTGCATCTTTAAGTGACGCAGCCAGCAGTCTTCATGGAAAATGTCCAAGTCAGATTTCATGGGAAATATTACCAATGTTGCCCAGTCCTACCTTAAAATGTTTGTGTTGATTGAATTAAGATCTACCCATTCGTGCTTTCTGCCACAATGAGGACAAACCATCAAACAATTACGTGGTAATATTAGGGTACAGTTGCAACTATTTTCAGACTCACCCTTTCCATTTCTTTGAAATCATCATCCAGCTTGGTTCCTTCTGCTCCACCAACCTTCTCACTCACTTTCTGTAGAAGGAGAAAAGCAAAGAGATAAATCTAGATGATATGATAAGCTAGAGGAACCATGCTACTAGGCAATTGCAAGCAGACTGAAAAGACCAGACAATTTCCTAGCAAGTGTGTAGTGAGGTATTAAAAAGTTTATAGAATTTCTGTATTGCAAGTTGTATAGATCAAATGTAAATGCAGTCACTCAGAGATGGTTATAATAAGGATTCACCACTCAGCTCAAAATTTACAGCTGGAATTTTTAGCCAGACTGAGCATGGAGATCTCTCTCAAATGGAAATTCCCCTAACATTTTATTATCAGACACAAAGAGGATATTGTGAAGCGGAGGTTGGCAGCTATTTGACAAAGATTCCTACTCTCTGTTCAAGCAAGCTGCCTTGTGGTGTAGATTGGTGACTCCCACATCAGTGTGACGTGAATTTAGTCTGGGTATTAGTCTGACTCTATCTCCTAGGATAGGTTCAGCATCTAGGATTAAAGTTTGGATTAAGATCTGGAGCTTGAACATGATAGAGAAAAGAGGATCTAGTTGCAGAAGTGGCCTCCCAGTTTCACATGCAGCTGCTTTATAGCACCTTCATGTGAAGGAATGTCAAGTCAAGTGTATCAGACAGCAATTGCAAGGTGGGAGAGGGAGAACATGAGAAAGAAAGAGAAATGAAATCAAGAACTGAAATAGAAAAGAATCAACTGCTGCTGAACAGAGCTGTAGAAGAAAGACATATTCCAGTGGGTCTCACATTTTTACCTCTTTAACCCCCCCCCCACACACACACTTTACATCTAACTGAGGATGTCAGCCCTGCCCCACAGGCCTCTTGTGCCACACATGACCTCTGTCTTCATGTTTGGTTCTCCATGTGCTTGCCACGTGAATGACAGAACGTTCAGAGAAGCTGAGTGGGAAAAGTATATTAAAAAAGGGAAGCCCATTTTTGCCATGTCGGAGGTTGGAGGAAGGCATAACAGGGGAAGATGCTTTGCATTGCTCTTTCGCAGAGACCAGTCAGTCCTCAATAGTGCGCGCGCGCACACACACACACACACACTTGCCCTTCTCTTTCACATTTACTGAACTTGCAGGCTGACTTTTCTTACAATCGCCCCCCTCCCTTGAGCAACTATCACACCCTCCCATTGATGAAGACCATAAGTAGTATTATAAGCATAATTCAGAACTGTTCTTTAATTTTCAGTATGGAAGGAAAAATACAAACAGCTGGTGAATTTCAGTCTGAAGAAAAGAATAAAATAATGTCAGGCAACTTAGTTTCACTACTGTTATTTTACTCACTTATTCTTGACCTTCTTTCTCATTTGCCTGTTCCAGTGCCTGTTCTCATTTGCCTTCCATCTGGCTGACCATGGCCTGCTATTATCTTACAGCTTGTCTTAAGAAGGGTTGCAAGGCTGAGGCCATTTCCGCACTAGAGTGTTATAGCGCTACAATTCCACTTGCAACATCCTATGGAATCCTGGGGTTTGCAGTTTCGGGAGGGGCCAGAAACTGCAAACCCCAGGATTCCATAGGATGTTGCAAGTGGAATTGTAGTGCTATAACACTCGAGTGCGGAAATGGCCTCTGTCTCAAATCCTGGGAAAAAGCTTTTTTGGATTATAGCTCTCAGAATGTCCCAACCAATGTGGCTGGTCACTTGGGTTCAGGGATTCTGTGACTATATTAAAAAAAAGCAGCTTTTTCAATCTGTGCCACTATAGAAATATGTGGCATTTTTTCCCCTACATTGGCACTTCGAGTGCATTTTGGGGAAAAGGTAGGCCCAGAATTAGAGACATTTGAAGACTTTCCTTCATCAAGTTCTAGATCAGCAAGAAGAAGCAAATTAAAATTGGGGAGAATGGTCTTATTGTGGCACGAATCTCACGCTGTAAAGCTATAATATAACAACATGCTGTTTTCAAGAACCAGTAATAATGCCACCACATAATTAAAGATAATTAAAAACCATTAAACCTCCAAACTTCTTGTTGGTGTGTGCCTTCAGGTCATTTCCAACTTAGGGCAACCTAACCTACCAGGGGGTTTTCTGGGGCTCATTGTGTGTGATATCCCCAAGGCTACCCAGTGAGTTTCCACAGCCAAATGGGGAATTGAACTCTGGTCTCCACGGCCATAGTCCTGTGCTCAAGCTATTATACCATGCTGGATCTCAAGGTTTAGGTCTTTTAAAAACAGCGTGCCTCAAGAGTGATGTCATAAGACATATAAATTTTACACTGCCATTCACATAATTTTCCTCCCAATGTTGTTATCTGCTGTTTTTAAGTATATCTAAATATGAAAGCCATCCTCATATAATGAATGTATAGTTCAGTCAAAGTCAGGTTGCACTACTTTCACCGAGATGTATTAATGCATGTCCTTAATTCTATGGTGGAAATCAGCGTCACTGTAGTTTAATCATGCCTCCACTGCCTTTTTTAAAAATTATTTTGAAAATTCATATCTCCTCTATTTTCATGAGAGGGAACTTTTTTGCACTAAACCACTATCTGATCTAACGCTAAACTGGAAAACAGCCACTCTTATTCTGTATTAACAAACTGATTTCTCATTGTTACTAATTGCTTATTCAGGTCAGAATCAAGAAAAGACAAAACATTGTTATAATGATTTTTTCCAAAGTTGTCTCATCTTAATTAACACAAGATACAAGGTTACCATTTTATTTTTGATCCATACCAGGATGGGTGAGAATAGCATGGCTGCCCACAGCACTCAGGCATTGTGTTAACAAAAGATTGGGCGTGTCCGTACTACATTGTTATTGTGCTATTATTCAACATCCTATGGAATCCTGGGATTTGCAGTTTAGGGAGAGGCATTTAGAATTCTCAGCCAGAAAGCTCTCTGGCCTCAGTAAGCTACAAACCCCAGAATTCCATGGGATGTTGAAATAATAATAATAATAGCACTCTAACAGTGCAGTGCAGAAAGACCCATTGATTGAGATATTTAATGGCTGATGTCTTCTTGGGGGGTTTAATACCATGGGTAGCTTCTTTAAAGACAGGAATGAAACTCAAAGTGTGTTCTCTGCCCCAATCAGAAGAAATGCTATCCACCACTGAGTACTTTCTGATTGCAAAGAGGTATTGGCTGGAGGCATAAGCAAGTTGCAGACATTCTATTAAATGTCTTTGCGGTGGGGTAAAAGCTGCTGCCCTAGAAAAGTAAGTATTGCTGAACATGTTGAATATACTTCCCCTTATATCAGCGAGGACTGCAGTCTAAGGGAGTGAGCCAAAAGTAAGCATTTTGAAATGGGTTTCCAGGAAAAGCAAACATCATTCTGGAATGGCATTCTAGGCATAAAGGACATCAAGACAGCTTGGGAAAGTTACCTTTTAAGATTCTAACTCCCAGAAATTCCCAGACAATATGGTCAGTGTGAAGAAATGTCAAGGTCCTTAAAGAAAAAGACCACAGTCATGAATGGTTTAATTGTCTGGTTATGTGGCATTCTTCCGATGGTATTGTCAGCAATCTAAGCTGAGTAAGAACCTGAGTAGATCTAAGCACCTCAAATACTGAAAAGGATACTGATCCTGAAGATTTTAGCACATGAAGGTGACTCTGTAATTAATCTATCACTACTCATGCGACAGAAGAAGAGATCAAGTGGACCAAGGTTTTGGTATCATGCTCTTGCCCTACTTAGAGTCCCCACTTCCACAGAGGACATTTTAAAAATATTTTTATTTTTTAAAAAAATATTTAAAAACTTTTTATTTTTATTTTTTATTTTTTTATTTTAATATTTTAAATAAAATTCAAGTAATATAAACAGACTAATTATGATTGTCATGTATATAAATAAATACATTTTAAAAAACATAATTGGAAAAATGACAGGTACATTGTTACAAGAGCATAAAAAACAAAAGGAATATTTTTCCAAGGTAGTCTGAACATCACAAGTTGAAATATGATCTATTGTTATCGTATGTGCTCTCTACTTTTTATTTTTATTTTTTAAAAAACATTGCAATATGATTCTAAAAGAACTTTGGCTCAATTGTTGTAAAGATTTGATCTGGGCACATTCACACTAGTTAGTTATAACACTATATTCCACTTTAACTGCCATGGCAACATCCTGTGAGATGTTTGGGTTTGTAGTCTGGTGAAGTGCTAGAGCTCTTTGGCTGATGACTCCATATACCCCTTGCTAAACTGGAAATCCCAGGGTCCCGCAGAATGGAAGCATGGTAGTCAAACTGGAACCATAGCACTATAACCGTGTAGTATGAAAACCCAACAATCTCTTGAATTATACCACTTCCCCATGTTTCTGTTGTCTTTCCTATGCCATTTACATATGTACTTAAAATATAGTGCCTTTCCTCCCTACACTGTTATACTGCTATTATTCCGTTTTCAACATCCTGTGGAATTCTGGGGTTTGTAGTTTACTGAGGCCAAAGAACTCTCTGGATGAAAATTCTAAATGTCCCTCCCTAAACCACAAATCCTAGGATTCCATAGGATGTTGAAAGTGGAATAGTGGCACTATAACAGTGTGGTGTGGAAATGGCCTCAGAATTAGCCTGAGACAAACATGCCGATCAAGAGATTCATTGCACAGGCACAGCTGTCAAAAAGAGAATTGATAGTTGTTTCCTGACATTTCCAGGATTCCTTCTAAGTAGTTATAAAAGTCATGATGGGAGAAAATCTTTATCTGAGTATCCCTCCCCAAAACTAAAACAAGGGAGAATTTGACCCTAACCATCCTGCCTCAAGAGTTTGGAAAAGTTACGCTTTAAACACAATTCACTTTCATCTCCGTTAGAAACATTTAAAAGACATTTTGGTTCCCACTCATTAAAATGTTAATTAAGTAGCTTGAAGCATTATTCATTGTTTTTTGTTAGGTTAGGTTAGGTTAGGTAAAATCTCTGGATTGAGAAGGGTGGCAT
Source organism: Iguana delicatissima (assembly GCA_948472985.1). Taxonomy (NCBI): domain Eukaryota; kingdom Metazoa; phylum Chordata; class Lepidosauria; order Squamata; family Iguanidae; genus Iguana; species Iguana delicatissima. Next base: position 69,336 of record CAOKZL010001326.1, on the reverse strand, counting down.
AAAACTTGATTTTGTTTCAAAACGTACTAAAATTTCTTTTAAAAAACCCTTTTTAATGGTAACTTTACAAAATAACTACAGAACATTACTCATTACTCCAACAGAGAAAGTTTGTTCCCATTCATTCCTTTTGAAATGTGACTTTGGCCATTTCCGCACTAGGCTGTTATAGTGCGATGATTCCACTTTCAACATCCTCTGGAATCCTGGGGTTTGCAATTGCAATTGCAATTGTTTGCAATTGCAAACCCCAGGATTCCAGAGGATGTTGAAAGTGGAATCATCGCGCTATAATAGCCTAGTGTGGAAATGGCCTTTGTTACATTCTCACTGGAAAAAAAAATCAAACTAAGTGACTCATCACAGTTAACAACACTGCTTGTATCTTGTTCCTTCCAAGGTTGGATTAGATCTGGAGGAGCACCAATCTCTCTCTCTCTCTGCTCTCTCTCTCTCTCACCCACAAACATACACCCTATGGAGAGAAAGGATACCTTAGCATTATTGGTACGTGTTTCATATAACTCAGGACTGTCTCTAACATCAGGGAAGGTGAAGCAAATGGCTCAAATAGCAGATGCAGGGCGAAATGAAGTGATGGCAGGCCATATGCCCTGCGTTCAGCTAGCCTGACACCACACAGAACATTGTGCTCTGTTTACCACACCCTCGCCAATAATTCACTGCAGCTATAATTTTCATTTTTAAGCCACAGTTTGATAAAGAAACACGTACAACAGCAATGCATACTAAAATTGCACAGCAGGGTACCTGGCACTGACAGCTGCCATATTTTAGATATGAAAAGTATACTCACTAATGTTTTTGCCTTCAGTGAGAAAGAGTGTCTCAACACAAAAAACACCTTTTCACCTTTTTCTCCTTCTCTCTCTAATTTCCCGACAAACTGTATGAGAAAGAAATCTAGTGTCTTCATCCCCCATATTTTTAAGTAAAATGCACATATGTAGGAAACACAGAAAAATAGGACTATTAAGCAAGAAGATGCAAATACCATTTTCAACAATGTATGGTACCAAAAAAACATTGATACAACTTGTGCAAAAATTCACTTTGCAAGTGCAAATACTTATGTGAAAGGTGCAAAAATCTCTTGCCTCCCACCCACGAAATGAGGAGACCACACACAGGGCTTGGGTTGAACTAAGGGCAATTTATTAATATGCCTAATTAACATACAATGGTAATGAACATGACCTTGAACTTGAACTTGGACTTGAGCGTGCACACGGCTTCATGTTTATTCTAAAAGAGGGGGGTCACCAACCTGGGTGGACCAGGGCAAGAGTCAGCCTCAGATCATCTTCCCTAGGCCGCAGAGTGAGATACCAGGCCCCAAAGTCAAGCCCAGAAGATGGACCATGACTTTGGCAGGCCCCTGTCTGGAAGGTGAGCCCAAAATCGAGTCCCCTGGGCTCAAGCCAGTAAGGGCTAGTCCCCGGCCCTCCTCAAGGATAGTCTTTATCCTGCACCAAAGGGTGCCATAGGTACACGCCGAAACCCATGGACCCCCCCCTTACTGGCCAGGGAGCCTGTAAAAGTGAATGTGGATACCTATTTAACAGCCTATTTATGACACCACCTGAAGCAGCCAATTACCCCAATCCCTTGGCGCAGTGTAGGGTAGGCGAAAAAACCCCTGTAAAAGGGGGAAAAAATTCCTACCCAGCCCCGAAGTGACCAGCGATCTTACACTGTAACCATAGGGTGGGAGGGTGGGTTGCCAGAATTTCGAGAAAGAGGCCGGAAAGGAGGCGGGGTAGCCCTAAATAGAGCCTTGGCACCCTGCCTCCTCCAGCCTGTACTCTCCTCTCGCGGGAAGACAGCAAATAGCGTCCCCCACCACCACCCGCTTCACGTGGGTGGGGGTGGTCGGATTGGCATGTCACTTGGTGAGGAGAAAAAGATCTATAATTTTTTTGTTCTCTCTTTCAAGAAAAAGATAAGCAATGGTTTGCATCAGTTCCATATTTGTACTGTCTTTGAGAAAACAGCAGGATGCTGCTAGGCCTTGTATATGCAGGCCAAACTACGGCACGTAAACAAATGGCGTGGGAAGGGCAGTTCTGCTTTCCCCAGTGTAAGGAGCCACCAGGACTGAAAGAGGGAACTGTCAGTTCTCTGTACAACAGCCCCATACAAAAGAATTCCAGTCTGGAATATCTTCTGCATTGACCCCTACCACCAAAGGCAGCCATGAGGTTTGCCTATGTAAGAAAAAAGTTATAACAGGCTCCTTTTGGAGATGGGATCATCCTACTTTTGGTGTTACTCTTTGTCTCTGACCACTAGCTTTACAAATAGTCTCTGATTCCTTGTTTGATTCTTCAGCAACAACTTCTGGGTCAACTTCCTGACTTGTTTCCCTTCCTACAAAAGCTTGGCTTCCCTCAGTACAACTCTTCCATGCCCCCTGCACGGCTGATGGGGAGAGTCAGTACAAAAGACCAGTTCCTGATAGTCCAGAAAGGGGTCTGGGGCCTGACTATGTTGCGTACATTTTCTTCTTTCTTGGCAGTATCCTTATTTGTCAATTGTTTTTGACATCCATTGTAAAATTTCAAAGAAAATCATAACGATACATGCATTTGTGTATTACAAAATACTAAAGATTTAATCTGGTCTGTTCTTCCAAGAACAAAGGGCAGGACTGGAGCTCAAGCAAGGGAAAGGAGGCTGCAGAGGAACAAAGAGGCTCAGCATTACAAGCAAGGGGAAGGAAGGGAGCAACAAGGCAAGCATTGCTGAAAGAAGCCGCAGGTAAAATGCAAGACCTTTGGTAGTGGCAGCAGTTGGAAGCAAAGACCAATGGAACAACACTAGCACGACTGTATAATCGAAGGCTTTCACGGCCGGAATCCATAGCTTATTGTGGGTTTTCCGGGCTTTGAGACCATCTTCTATTAGTATTTGCTCCTGACATTTCTCCTGCACCACTCCCACCACTGTGGCCTAGGTAAGCAACATTCTCAGTGCTTTGACAATTCCTCTACCTCTGAGAGGAGCTCCAAAACATTTCCTGCCAGGTGTGGATTGCCCACTGAGGGAAAGATGACACAGGGGAGGGGACAGCCTCTGGTTACTGATAAAAAAAGTGAAATCAAGTAGGTGGCCACAGGAAATTCTGGTTGTGGGGGATAGGGATTGTATGTTAGCCCCAAAACTCAAAGGACCTTGAGAGAAAGAGAAGACAGCCAAGGCCAGGTTTTCTTGCATTGAGGCCCACTCTTGGCAGCCCTGCTGCCCCCCTCAACAGGCACCTCTCCCTCAACTCTGCAACCCAGAGCTGTTAAATGAATCTTTTAGGAGACCTAACTATACTACTTGTGAACTACAGCTAAGGGGATTGGCTGATGGATCTATCGCTTCACAGATGGCAAATCCATTTTCAGGCTTATAGATGCTCCTCCCACAGCTGTTTCAACTTGTACAAGAGGTCTCCCATATAATGGATCTTCTGCCTGACAGAGGTTCAGCACTGGAAGAGCTCTTTTAAAACCCAGAGCAGCTGCAGGAGGAGCCATAAAACCTTTTATTTTATTTTATTTGTATCTTGCCTTTGTCCTGTGATGGGGGCCACAGTGTCTTAGTAAAAGGTTAAAGCAAGATCAAGCTAATAAAAATGATAAAAAGTTGAAACACAATCAAACATGCTATAATATTAAAACACAATTAATTTTAAAAATTATAAAATCATTTTAAAATATAATAATAAAGATTAAAATAGAGCAAGAATGGATTCACTACCCCATAGCAGTGGATCCACTGGATTTTCCTGTTCCAGCTAGAATTCAAAGGCAGCCAAAGTCAAGCTACAACAAAGCATGAAACTTCAGTGAAAACCTCTAGATCAAATTCAGTAGGCTGTACAGATGATTAAAGAAAAACACTGTCTAATTCCAAAGCAAGGTCCCCACTTTATAACAGAGTGAATGTGGCATTTTGCATATAATAAAATTTATTAAATGCAAAATAAAGTTTATTATATGAAAAATGTTGTAAGTTGCCTTGCATCTCATGTCAGGAGAAAAACAAGATAGTGTATTACATGAGAAATGGATATATGCATCTACCATAGAGGATGGTGATGAAATCCATGTTCAACCAACACTGGATCTATAGCTGCAGAGCTGTTCTTGAGAGGCTCCTGTATGTGACATATCATGAACTGAAAGAACATTTAAAATATATTTGGTTAGATACAGGAAAGGAAGAAAGAGATATATTGAATAAGAAGTGCCAGCTGGAATCTTTGTGTGATCTTCTGGAATGGATGTTTCATCAAGATATTTCCCTGTGGGTGCTTGATAGGGTAGCCATAGATTGACAAGAAGCTTGAAGACACATGCACAAATACACTTGAAGTCTGAATAGTGTGCTACTGTATAGATGTAATCCTGGTTATAACAGTAGACCATAATACTCTTGTAGAAAAATCAATAAATATCCACTGGACTAAGAAAGTTTATTGAATGAGAACCTGGACATATTACTGAATCATTCACAAAACTTTTAAGCATGTCTACTGGAAATCAAAAGAGATAGCAAAGCAGGATTTTCAGCCAGACTAATCTGAGAGCCACTTGATCTCATGCCTTTCCTCCTCTTTCCAAGGTTTCTGGTTAGCACATGAACAAAGCTCAAGTCACCAGCATTCTGTAGTTGAGGCTGCCTTTACCCTCTCTCATTATAGAGCTCCTGATAAATAGATCATAATCAGGTCAAGATCATCAGGCAAGATCAGAGCTCGGAAGGTCACTTGTTGGACTACAACACTTAGAATCCCTCAGCCAATTTGGCCACTTTAGTCCATAAAAGAAACTTTCTCCAGATCCCCTTCTTCTTTACCCCCAAGGTAACAGAAGCAGAAGATATAAGCGAAGATCCTATCTTGCTTCAGAATAGTGTAAATATCCACTGACGGAGTGAAAGTTGTGTGATCCTTTGTATTGAATACCACAATGTATATGGAGTACCTTGGCTGTAGAATTGTAGGAAGTGCAAAGTTTGAAACAGCTAGTTCCTGTTTATTAACCATGATAAAAGTAAAGTGGCTACTAGAGATTCTCTACTTCAAATTCGTAGGCAGAGGGAAGTGCTACTGTGGAAATCAGATAAAGTAATGATTTTTCCTGACTTTATGAAGGGGATAAGTGATTGAAGGAAACAATTTACCAAAGCAAGAATGCTTACAAGGCAATTGAATCTGAAGTATTACATCAAGTATCCAGCTATACTCTGTGTCTTGAAAGATGTGGAACCAAAGAAATTACAATTGGCTGAGGCAGCGGAACCTTTTTTGACTATACTTAAAACCAGGTCCAAGACTCAGTCTGAGCCCCAACTTCAGTACTCTCCACAAGCTGTTTCATGAAGCCTTTCCACAACCGAGCTGATGTTGTTATTTTATTGAGCCACTTTCAACATAACAGCTACTAGCCCATTCCAGCTTAAGACTCCAGCCTCATGTGTATCCGTTTAAACCTACACATTGATCTTTTTTCTCTCTTTTCTTCTTTCTTTCCGTCCTTCTTTTTTCCTTTGATTCCCTCCTCTGTTTTATTTCCTCTTTTCCATTGTCTTTCATTGTTGTCTGCTTTATTCATTTTATTGCATCTATTAACTTAATCTTTCCGAGAATTCCATTCATTTTATCTACTTTAATTCCTCCCTTTTGTATTGAGGGTGTTCTATAAAACATATTAGGTACAGGGATGCAGAACAGTGGGGTAGTGGATCACAGTGTCTTCTCCAACTGGAGGTTCATGAGATTTCTTTTTCTTTTCTTTGACTATCTTCACTTTTTTTTTAATGATTTTAATTTTTGCATTTAAGTGTTTTAGAAGGAGGGAATATGACAAAACACCACATGAGGTGTTCCTTTTCTGTATTTTTTTTCCATTTTATTCATTTATACATGATTTTATAAAGCTTCCCAGAGTCTATATGATTACCATAAGCAATAGAAACAGTGAAGTTATTATTATAGAATTAATAACTGCAGATCATAATTTAGAAAATATTCCATTTTACACAAGCTTTTTAAAAATCAAAGTTTTGTAATATTAGAAATCATGGGTGTGATGTAGATGCTAAAATGTAATATTTAACATGATTTCATGGAATGTCAAAGGGCTATAACATCTAAGCAAACAAAAAGTGCTAAGTCAAAAGAATATAAAACTAACATTGCATTCCAACAAGAAATCCATTTGCTGACAGAGGATGTGAACATCCTTCAGAAAAATTGGGTTGGTAAGGCTTATGTTACAAATGTTTCTAGACGGTGTAAAGGTGTGCAATTCTTAATCCAGAAACATTTTTCTCTTTCAGTGCAGTAGGTAAGAATAGATTGAGATGAACAGTTTTCAATTTAACCTGTAAGATGTTTTGAGATTTTTAAAAGTAATGTTAATTGGCCTAGATGATGTACCAGGGATGTTTCACGATTGTTTCAGTGATCTTATTGATTTAGAATACAATTATTTGATTGTTGTTGGTGATTCTAATGAAATTTTGGATCCTTTGCTAAACAGAAATACACCTCTGACAAGGAGACAGTCTGCGGTGAGAGCTACTTTGTGGACATAAATGAATGAATATGGTTTAACTGCTGCATGGAAGACTGTACATACAGGAGACATGGAATATATTTCATCTCTCCGATCCACCATAATTGTTTCAGATTAGATTATTTCTTAATTTCTGCATCTTTGATTAATAATATAAATATATGCAAAATTGGATCTTTGATAATATGAGACTATACACTGGTTTGTCTAGAACTGCACTTTTCTAATGTTTCCAAACCCTTTAGTCTATGGCATTTAAATCTTTCACTTCTCAGGAATGAACAATTTTGGGTGCAAATGTCAGCAGATCTGATGGAATATTGTAAAATAAATGAAGGTTCTGCAAATTCATATGCTATTGGATGGGAAGAATTTAAATCCTACATTGGGGGTAGAATGATTGTTTATTATTTTTATAAAGAAAAACTTTAAAAGTAAAAAAAAAAAGGAACTTTGAGCAAGCAGTGGAAGGCTCTGGTATCTCAATTGGCTGTTTCTCCATCTGAACAGCTTTATCAAGAATCACAAAAAGTTAAATATGAATTAAATGTTATTATCTCACAACAAACAAAACTGGCTTTGGTGTGTTTACAGCAAGCATATTGGGAAAATGGGGAATATCCCAACAAGATTCTGGGACATTGTCTTAAGCATCAACAGCAATGCAGTGTTATTTCAGCTATCAAAGATGAAATCAATAATTTATATACATTGCCCACAGATATAAATCCACAATTTTTGAAGTTTTATCCAGATTTTCATAATTTCAATCATGAGATTCACCAACAGGATATGGAAACTTTCTTTTCTTATGTTGATTTTCCCCATCTTAGCATATCACAGCAATAGTTTCTTTTTGAACTTTCATGCTTAGAGGAAATTATCAATGTTATAGCAAGTAAGAGAAATGGAAAGTCTCCTGGTCCTCCTGGGCTTCCAATTCAATGGTACAATGCTTTTTCCCGCTTGTTAGCAACAAGACTGGTCCAACTTTACAAATGTATCTTAGAAACCTGCTCTCTCTCTGCATTATTAAATGATGCCTATATTACTCAGAGACCAAAATCTCATAAGAATCATACTTGACGCACTAACTACTGCCCTTTATCCTTACTTAATATTGATATCAAAATATCAACAGCTATTTTAGCTAATAGATTACAAAAAGTCCTTTCATCTTTGGTAAGTCCTGACCAGACAGAATTTATTAAAAATTGACAGGAAGCTGATAATATTTGATTGGCTGTGGGCTTGATTGCTTTAATCTTGGATAGAACTGATCAGTCAGCCGTTATGTCTTCAGAAGCTGAGAAAGCCTTTAATAAAATTATTGGCCATTTATTTTCACAGTAGTGACTAATTTTGGATTTTCTAAAATATTTTGGAAATGGAAGAAAAAATTATATTTACCACCAAGATCACAGGCTATGACCACTATTTTTTTTCTCATCCTTTTTTACATTGAAATGACACACAAGGCAGGGATGTTCATTTTTCCCCTTCAATATTCAGCTTGGGGTTGGAATCCTTAGCACATTTTGTAGACAAAATTCCAAGATCAATGGATCGGTGCATGTCAGTTCAATTTTCATTTCAAGCCCCAGCAGTCAATCTCTCTTTTGATGCAGTTGATTAATAATTTTAGTAAAATAACTAGATATTCAATTAACTGTTTCAAGTCAGAAATCCTGCCAGTGAGAGACAAGACAAATTCTAGCATATTTAAAGCATGGCAGTTTCACTATTACCCAAATTCTACTACTTATTTGGCTATAACTATCCCTAAGGACTTAACACAGATAATCAGTCTTAAGTAAGTAATCTGATAAAATATATTGCACAAGATTTAGAGAGATGGCCATGCTTGAAGATGAGTCTATGGGGTAAGATAAACATGATTAAAATAAATGACATACCTAGAATTGTTTATGTTTTTGTGGAATTCCTCTGCTTATACTTGACAAGTAGCTTCTAAAAATAAATGCATTGTTTCAGGAGATTTGGGATGTGCCCCAGGCACCACTACCAGGGGGGCTCAAAAAAAGCCATGCATATGAGATGGGGGTGGAGGTACGGGCAGGGGTAAGAAGGTAAACAGCTATAGGCACTGCTTACACTAGATACACCACTGTATGTATGCGTGTGTGTGTGTGTGTGTGTGTGTGTGTGTGTATTTATGTATAAATATATACGATTTGCAAGATTTACAGCAAGAATGGAATAGAGGATTGAAACATCTATTTCTGACTAATCAATGGCCATTAGTTTTTAAAATCTATAACCAGTATGGCTATAGATTGTCAACTATATCTTATATAGAAATTATATTTTCGGTTATATTGGTTGCCACAGCATCTGTTTAAGAATGGGCCTTCTAAATTAGGAAATTGCTGGCAGTGTAATACTACTAATGCTTTCTTATTTCACACGTTTTAGAGTTTTAGAATTTAGAATATGTTTTCCCATATCTACATTTTGGGAGGAAGTACTGAAGCAAGTAATTTTGGTTTTGGAAAGTTTTATATTCAGGGACATGCATGTTCTTTTGATTTATTTCCCTATTTCTTAAAAATTAACAAATGGCCAATGGAAGTGTTTTTTCATAACCTTTTGATGCTAAAATACTGATGCTTCATTACTGGAAAGTCAATTTTTCTCCACCTGTTCTCCAGTGGATAGACAATCTAACAACACTTTCAACATTTCAAAGAATGATGTATAGGCAAAATTTACAAATGGACTTGCATTTGGACATTTGGTTAGCTCTTACAAAAGCTTAATACTAATGTGATTATTTTCCCTTCTTTCTTGTTTTTGTTTTCTGTTTTTGTTATACTGGAACATTATTGTATGTATATGCAACTTTTTTTGAATATAAATAAACTTAAAAAAAGAAAAAACGAAAAAACTATGGTAAAAGGCAATAAAATCTTTGTGTAAAGAGAAGTAAGTGTTACATGCTGTATGATTTTTTTTATAATAATTTTATTGTAATTCCAACATATAAAACATACATTCTTTATTGTACATTTACCAAACTGTTACAGTTTCCTCCCACTCCTCACCGGATTACATAAACTGTTATATCATTGTCATGTTATATTTATGCATCGCAATAAGTCGATTACATTATTAAGATAGTTCCTGCATTTCAAACCCAGTTTACATGTTCCATAATATTTCTCTGTTTATCTCCTTTTATTTAACCTGTTATCATGGATAATGAATTATTACTTGACAAAACCCCCTTCATATCTAATACATTTTGCCATTCTTTAAAGATATCATCATCTGATTTTCCTTTTAATTTCTGACCAACTATGTCTGCATTGCAATTTTCAATTAATGTTGCCCACCATTGCTCTACTGTAGGTATCTGTTCAATTTTCCATAACCTTGCATATTCAATACGAGCTGTCGTAATCATGTAAAGTAAAATTCTCCAGTATTTTTTTGCAACAGATCCATCTAACATATAAGTCATATTTAACAAATACAATTCAGGTATCTTATCAAGTTGGATTCTTAATATTTTACATATCATATTGTGAATGTCATTCCAGTATTTTTTTGCCTTGGTACATGACCACCACATATGATAAAGTGTACCAGCATTTTCTTGGCATTTCCAACATTGCCCTGTTCTAGTATTGTATATTTTCTTTAATTTTTCCATGCTGTATGATATTAATGGAATGGTCAAACGTTTACAAAACAGGGGAAGGACTGAATAACAAGGAAATACACTTGGAACTGTTTAAATATTATATGGGTATTTAATCACATGGTGAAAACTCATGTTATGCAATATGGCATTTGCTATAGCAAATGTGTTGATATGTATTTGTTTCCATTCCTTTCATTTCCTAATGGAACAATAATCTGCCTTTTAAAACCCAGCTTGTTGCTATCCTAGATCTCGTAACACTAGTAGAAAATTCACTGTGAAGCAACCAAAAAAACAAACAAAACAAAACCTGCCATTGCAGGTTAAAAACAAGTCTGATATGAAAGGCTTATTTTTAGTCATGCTTTAACTGATTATCAACCAATTTAGTGACCCGAAAATGACACAACAAAAAAAATTATCTCCTTTCATAGAAATACTTGCAGCCATTAATATGAATGACATATAAAACTACCATCCCATTGATTTATTATAGCATTTTCTGCTCTGTCAGAAGCCCTAAGGGTCTCTCAGGCAGTGGTTATCTCCCAGTTCTGCTAGCTGAGATGACAGGCACTGAACTTAAAACCTTCTGTTGGCAAAGAATCTGCTTTCCAGTAGAGTTATTGCCTCTATCATTAAGAAGAATATAACAAGCTCCATTATAAAGACAGAATAGTCTCATATATTTTCACTTAGAATTAACCAGGAAGGAGGCAATCTAGTGTTTTCCACATGTTGTGGGTCTGCAGACTCCCATCATCCCTGTCTATTAGCTATGCTGGCTAGGATTCATGGGAGTTGGCATCCAGCAACAGTCAAGGACAGCAGGTAGCCTTATGCTCTGAACAGAGCACTTACAATAACATTTCTGGACTGACAAGTGATCCAGCTAAGTTAGTGGTATAGCCACCATGAAATCTCAAAATTGGGTCTTAAACTCCCAAGGAATCATGGGATATGTCTGAGAGAGGGTTGAAGAAAAAAACAAAATGTGGGCCAGACCAACATCTTTTGTGCAAAAGCGACACCTGTCTCAAAGGTAAAACAAAACTTGGCTTTTTACCAAATCTTTTGAAGTGAGGGGCTTACTTTTTTTGTGTAGCAGCAGGTCACTCTCCACGGGCAATTTCTCTGTTTTGTTTCTGCCAACATAGAATCCAAATTTGGGTAAGTAGGACAATGCAAATGGGATTCAAAGTTTCAAATCAAACACTTGTGCCATCCAAAATATTCACCAAAAGATAACACTGAACAGCTTGTATGTGTGTGCGCGCGCACGTGTGTATGTGTGTGTGTGTGTGTGTGTGTATACAAACATTCTTTCCAGCAACTGGGCAAAGCATCTCTCTCCACCCATGTGAATTACAGATTTCCCAAAACAGGAGACACTATCAATTCGCTGACAAAGATTTCGATTAAGATACACCTGTTTGACTGTAGCATAATTTTTATTACAATGAAAACACAGATGGATATTCCATCTCACACCACTGGACGGGCAGACCCTTTCCAATTTCAGAGGGAGAGAAGATAAAAATAGGAAATGATGGCCCACCAAATAAGGAGGGTGGATGTTAGATGAATGACAAGGGCTGGAGTAATCATAGGCCTAAGCAAAATGTCACTCCTAAAGCTTCAGCATCATAAGGTGAGCCATAAAGTGGATTGAATTATAGATTTAGAGCCAGTGTCAGAGTTTTATGGCATGCAGCTTATACAAGGTCTAAGGGGACTTTTGTGTGAATCACAAATCCACATCACTCACAAAAAAGGCTGAAAACATATACTTCTCTTTCTAGAGACCTCTGGGAGATGTGATTATGTATTCAATCTGTGTCTCCCGCAACTTGAAAACAAAATCTCCATTCTCTGCTTTTGCACAGCAGCAAAATTTGAAAAAACCTGGAAAAGTCACATCCAGTTTTGGGGAAGTGGTTACGTAGCTCGCTGGGGTCTGGGTTGGCTGAAAATGAAGTAGCCCAGGAATCCTCTGTGGCTCACTCGTGATTCAGATTGATGTAAGAAAAAAAAAACGTAAGAGAAACAAAATCAGTGAGAGTACATCTACCTGCTGCAGAGATAACAGAACAGAGGGGGCTTCACTTTCTGACTGCTCATAGCAAGCAGGGCTTCTAGCCACAAATTCAAAATGGATCATCACTCTCAAGCTACTAGGCAATGGGATGCACCACACTGACAACTCCCTGTTTGTACCATGGGCTATCTGTGAATAGCAAAGGTGTCTGGGTGGTGCCTTAACCCAGTGGTTCTCAAACTTTGGCCCTCCAGATATTCTGGACTTCAGCTCTGACCAATGGTCATGCTGGCTAGGGCTTCTGAAAGCTGATGTCCAAAACACATGGAGGACCAGATTTTGAGAACCATTACTTTGACCTATATTTTTATGTGGAGGAGAATCTGCTTCAACATTTTCCCCAGGATTTTTGATTGATCAATTTGTAGGCCTCTCATAGATTATTTTACTCAAGTGGTTACCTGGAGGTCAGGAAAGTATTTGGAGTTACATAGAGTTCCTATTTTTTTCCCTTTCAGTTTCTATTAAGTTATAGTTACACTGAATTCCAAAACACCTGGAGGACAAAGGTTCATAACCACTTCAGTAAAAGACAAGTTGTTTATGCGATCTACTTACAATAAACATGAATAGCTACCAGACTACCATACTGAAACCTTTCCTGTCAACTTCCGTAAGTGTTGTTCATATACCCTTTCAGAGGAAAAAATGTATTAGGGTGCTAGGATGATGCCAACAAAATCCATGTCTAAAAACCATTAGGTGTAAACTTCCTAGTAACATTTAGGAGGGTTTTAGAAATGGTCAAAAGTTCTCCATCAATGCTTTTTCAGCAAAAAGAAGATGTAGGTTACAATCTGATATCCATATTGTTGTAAGTCCAACTGATCTCAGTGGCATACATTCAGGTAAATATACAAAGGGTTGGACTATTGGTAGTAAAGTCTTGCACTTCAGTGAAAAATTCAGGGCAAAAAAATCACTACATTGCATTTTACTGGTATCTATGTGAAAATCCAGCGTTAATACTAACACTGGGGTTCTTTCATTTTATATCAGCAGTAATTTCTCACTCTTTCCAGTGGGAAACAGAATTGTTAATTAAAAGGTTTCTGTGAGCTCTAAACAAAAATCCCCAGCAAGTTGTCTGTTGTCATTAGTTACCTGTTATCACCTTTAACACATTTTTTGAGTGACAAGGGCATGGCAAAGTTATGTATCAACAGTAAAGTGATGAGTTATATGGAATTTTAAAAGTGGGTTGAAAAGAAGTATTTTCTAGTTTCTTTATTGACTTGACTGATATCCCTCATTTCTTCCAAAACTGGAAGAAATCATGTCAGATACTTTTTTCCCTAGTAACTTCTTAGATAGTTTTAAATAGAATATGTAATCATTTTAGAGCCATTTTCAGTTACATTTTTCAAGTTTTCTACCACTCTAACAAAGAAAAATGGAGTAATGTAATAAACTACTTTTTAAAAAGTCTGTAATACTAATGGTAACAAATTCTGGGGGGTGGCAGCGCAAGGATAATCTTTGTTACAAGTGATGGAATAAATTACTTTTAAAAATCAACTTATCCAAGTTTTAGAGAATCCTTCAGAAAAATGATACATACAGAACTGGGCTGTCAGTGCAAAGGAGCAGCATTTTTTCCACACCAAAAGTATGCCTACACAGGAAGCAAACCAATTGCACATTCAGTTGTAATGCTTAAAACAGTGTGCCTCAGCTATACAGCAACTGGCAAAAAGATCTGGCAGTGTAAGGCTCCATCGACATCTCTGACAACATAAGTACCAGTGCTTAATCAGTGTTGATATACATGCTATGCTTTTGCTCATATTGTTTGGAATCAGTGTCACAGTCAATTTATCTGGGATCAATCTTACATTGTTTTTTGAAATGGATGTCTTTGCAGCAGTTCAAAGCTGAATGACTTAGGATATCCACCCACAGACAGTGAGACACCCACACATACCTCCCCACACATAAATATAAATGAGCAATTAACAGAACTTTACAGATGAATTTGCAACACATTCAGCTTTCATCCTAATTCCTTTACAAAGTTGTGCTTGTTAACCACTCTAATAAACATACATTTTAACTGATTGGTGGCATTTTTCTGGAATCTAGAATAAAACTGTCAGAAGCACTGTTTCTTAAACACAATTTTTAAATCAAACACATACACCTATGCCTATATCTACATCTGAATGAGGTATTGCACCACATTCTAGTCACCCACGCATTAAAAAGAAGAGCAGAGTATGTGAGAGTTTGGCAGCAATGGTTCTGCTGCATACTCTTCTATCTGCTGCAGTGTGCTATCCCATTACATCTAAAGCAGCACATCCATTTGGGAACAAAAGGCAAAGTATGCGTGGGAGGACAGAAGGAGCAGTGGCGTGGAAGTGCCTTACAGTGCAGCAGAGCTGCCTCACACAAGGTCAGCCCAGCCCCACCACAGGACAAATGATGTAGCAGTGACACGTGATGTCGCCTAAAAGCAAATTAATGTTGCCAACTGTAGCGTAAGAGATTTACACAGCATAAAGCCAAGTCTGCACTAGTTCAAAGGCTAACAGGAGAGAGGAAATTTAAGGCAACAACATTCCTTTGTTATCACTGTGCTTTGATTTGCAGAGTAGTTTCCACAGACCTTGCAAAGAATAGCAATAGCAATAGCATGTGTATATACTGCTTATCAGCTAAGTGCTCTCTAAGTGGTTTACAATGTGTTAGACCTGCAGAAGGATGGAAGGCTGAGTCAACCTGGAGCCCCACAGCATCGAACTCACAACCTTATGACTGCAGTACCAACATTTAACCACTGTGCCACCAGGGCTCCATTTTGTTCCTCCATCTCTGCCAAGTTTCTTTTCTATAAACTGGCTTTAGCTTCTCTCATCCTCTGGCTGACAGTTTAGCACTTACCTATTTGCTGCTAGAAGATATTCTGATAGATGAATTTAATCAGAATGCAATATGCTTATCACCAGTTCTTGCACACAGATATGCAGTCAGTCTATGACACTTTTGCCTACCCACTGATCCAAGTCAAGGTATAAAGAACTAACCACATTATTTTTTTTCACATGAGACAGAAAATTCCAGAAGCATCTCTCCCATTCTCTGACAGTAAGACATTGTTGCTGTTGATGACATCTCATTTGCTGCCCTTCCAGTATATCAAAAATATGTTACTTGAAGCAGCTTCCACACTCTTATAGTAGGGCCAGTCTTGCAGATACAATTCTCTGAGTATGGAAACAAAGAAGTTCATCAGACTAACTTAGATGGTAAATCAAGCATAGCACATTAATTATTTCTCAGCTTCAGCATTCTCTCTTTCAGTGCAAAAAGGATGACCAAGACAATTTTGAATATGTACCATTTGGGGATAATATACAGTATATATTTGTGTGCATGTGCACACACACACACACACACACACACACACGTGTGTACATTCACTAGAAAATGAAAATGCAAAAAGAGAGTCTTATAACTGACCAGAATGTTGCTCGGAGAAGATAAGCATGTGAACAGAAGTCACACTGACTCAATGAAACTAACTGCCTGAGAACATTAGATCAGAATAGAGACAAAAAGGCAGAGGAGGGAGATTGGAAGATTTGTTAAGATAACACATCACAAACAGGTTACCACAAATGTACCTTGTTTGCTTACTATCTAAGTGTGTTAACTTTTCAAATAGTATAACTTGTCAAACATTTGCAAGCTTTCCTTCGAACTGTGAATTCCTTTGGTGACTTTCAGTGTTTTACTGTTTCCAGTCTGACCTTAATAACAGGTCCAGCATGTTACACATTTAGACTCGCTGCTAAAATAGCTTTATGTGTGAACACTGCCACACATTGAATAAGGTCCCCTGTTCCCTGCATCTTGTCCAAAACAGAATTTGTTTTGGATTGGATACTACTGCTATCACCTTCTGTGGTTTTGATTACCTTCTATCTCAGCAGTTCTCAACCTGTGGGTCGCGACCCCTTTGGGGGTCGAATGACCCTTTCACAGGGTCGCCGCTCCTTTATCCCACCCCGCCCCCTTTTGAAACAAGGTCACTGATCCGCCCGCCAAAAGCCAGCCCCCACTGTTATTTGGCGGCCTCACAGCCAATGGGAGGGCTGTTTCTGAGACCTCGTGCTGGGAGGAGGGGAGAGGAGGCGGCTGTTGCTCCGGGTAGGGGGGTGCGCCATTGGAGGAGCACCACCCCCTCCTCCTCACCGCCACCGCCCTGCCAGCGGCCTTTCTCACTTGCTCCTCAGCGCAGCAGCCGAGCATGGGTGGGTGGGCGGGCACGCAGGGGGCGGGCTCTGAAGTAGGACACGGCGCCATCTTTTCCTCCCCCGTGGAGCTGCCAAGGTGAGCAAGCAAGCTCTGAGTAGGAAAGGAGGGCGGCCGAGCCCGTGCCTGGAGCGAGGCCCTGCAGCGGGAACAGGGCCGCGGGCCAGCGGGGAAGCTCCGGGCACCCCACAACGGGAGGAGGGATTGCGCTTTGCATGGAGAGGGGAAAGCCTGGTCAGCGCCGCTTCTTGCCGGGCTCGCCCCCTCCCTCCCTCCCTCCCTCCCTCCCTCCAGGCTCTCGGTGCCCGCAGCACCGTTCGTCACAGGCGGCTTGCGTTGTCTTTCCCACCCGTGCTTTGGGCGAGAGGCGGAGAGGCAGAAGGAGACGTGTCACCCACCCTCGCGCTGGGTTTGCTATCACAGGAGCATGGGGGGCGGCGGCGTTGCGGAGGGCTCTGAGCCCCCGGGCCCCCTCCCTCGCCCCCGCCCCTGCGTGCCTGCCGAGCACAACTGCCAGCTTCCAGGGCTGCCATTTTGTCACCGGTGTCACTGACTTGGAACGTGGGCCTCCAGCCAGAAGAATTTTAATTAAGTTACCAGGTGTGAAAAGGTGGTTATGCTTCATGATCGCCTGGCCGCTGCCGCTGCAATAGGAGTGGAGGGCGCCAGCAAGCAAGCCCGGTTCCAGGGCACCAGGTCCCGTCTCTTCAGTCCCCCACCTGCACCATGCAGGGAAAGAACCTGTGGGCCGGGAGGTCACAACATTGGGTGGGCTGCTTCCCTCTGCAGGCATGAAGGTCGGTGGCGCACCACTGCAACAGAAGTCGGCCCCATGGTGAGTGTCCCTGGGAAGGGGAGACAGAGCTTCCCTCCAGGGGCCGCTCCGGGGGCGGCAGCCAGGGCGGCACTTTCCTCTGCGTTCGCCTCCCGCTTCAAGTGTTGCCCACAAAGGCATGGGGAGAAGGAGGAGGAGGGTGCACCCGCGGGCCCGGGCGCCCCTCCCCCTTGTCCCGGGCCACTTGTTTTGGCCCGGGGTGAAATGAACCAGGTTGCCCTCTGAGGTGGCTGAATCCCCTGCGAGCCCCTGGGTCAGCCCGTCTGGAGAGCCTGCCCAGAGGGCCAAGAGGGAGAGAGGAGCGGACGGGGTAAGGGCCGCTGCTCCGCAAGGTTGGTCCTGCCGCCGGACCTCCTCCTGGGCGCCCGGTCACCATTCTGCGCACCTTCGGGGGCACCGACTCCGACCCCTCCGGTGGAAGTGGCCTCAAGCGCAGCGTGATTCAGACGCACTCCCGCGCCCTTGTTAGGCACCGTCCTCTGGCAGCGATGCACCACTCTCATCCCTTGTCAGAAGAGAACACCGGAGACGGGCTGGCAGTGCTGCTACTTCTTCAGGCAGGACCCAGAAAGCAACCTGGAGCGGCTGCGGCGGCCCAAGCGGAGGCCTGAGCTGCAAAGGGGGAGGGCGCGCTTGAGGCTGGCAGAGCGGGCGGCGGCCTTTGTAAGCTGGGCCAAACTGAGACACGTGGGAACACCGAGATGTGCGGGAAAACTGAGATGCGCAGAGCCCAGAGCTTCCATGTAAAACATCCCATTTTATGAAGTTCTGGACACAAAGCACGGGAAGGGACTCTTGCCTCTAAATTTAATCCCTAGTTCTGCGGGCTGTGGGGAGGCTCCAAGAACGCCCTTCGCTTGAGTTCGGCCAGCGGGAGAGGAAAGGGTGCCCCCAGTTCTTTCCCTTCAGGTCAAGCTGAGGACAAGGAGACGTGGGGACCACCCCACCCCCCTTGCTTGCTAGACAGCCACGCGGCTGTTTTTCTGGTTCACTGGAGTGGCTCCATCACTCCTCCGCTGAACTTCTGTCTCTGTCCAGGCCTGGCGCCCAGCCAGCCCAGGTGCTACAAGGGAGGGAGCGGGAGGCCAAAAGGCGCAAAGCCACACAGGGCTTAATTCCTAAATAAGAGGCTCGGCAGCTCAGGTCTGCCTGGAGGTCACACCGTTTGAACCCGCGTTCCCTCAATCCTAGATGTGATCAAACGGGTGCGCTGAGCGGTGGAAGCAGCACTCTGCACATGCTCAGAGGCACTCTCTACGGTTCTCCTCCGTGGCCATCCCGGCCTGGAATGGAGGCCAGGCAGTCTCTTGAGGACTAACGGCCCGTGGCTCGTTCTGGGCCCGGGGGACCCGGTTGGCCCACACTGGCCCTGGCCCACGCCCAGAGGGAGCCTGGCCACGGGGAAGGCGAGCCATGATTAATGCTAGCTCAGATGCGCGTCTCCTTGGGGGCAGCTGGGCCCTGTCGTTGTCTAATCGCCCTCCCACATGGCTTCCTCCTCGGCTGAAGGGGGGGCAGGGCCTGACAGGCTTCTAGGGAGGGTGCCCGATGGGAAGGGGGGCTCCCGCTGTCCCTAGAACCCCTCCCACCAGTCCTTCTGGGCATGTGGCTGGCTGCCCCCAGAGCCGTCAGCAGCGCGCATGGCAGGGGCCCTGCCCAGGAGGACGTAAGGGCGGCGGGGCTTGGCTGTCTCCGGGCTCCAGAAAGAACAGAGGGCCTGGGCATGCCTCAGCTTCTGTCCGGTAGTGCCCAACGAGCCCCATTTCAGAATTGATCCAGGGGTGGCAAGTGGAGGTCGGGGACACAGAGAGCTGCAAAAACGCCCTGATCGGGTGCCGTTCACACAGGCATTGGGCAGGGAGGAGGTGTTTTAACAGAGGCCTTGTGCGGGGCGGGAGGCAGGAGCATCCATCTGCTGGGAAAGAGAGCAACGGGTTGGAGCAGCTACCAGGCAGCCCGGTGCTCCGCGGGGTTCGGAGGGTGGGCTGGGCAGCAACCCAGCACAGGTCTCAGCCCCTTTGGCAGAGGTGGGGAGCTCATCGTGCTACCCCAGGGATTCCTGGCCAGGCCTGTAAGAGGAGTATTTCTGAACAAGGGGGAGACCTCCTTTATGGACAGTCTTCTCTCTCTCTTTCCAGCCTACTTTTGGAAACTTCTTGCTTGAATTTTGCCTTGCAGTTACTTGCCCTCTTCTCATTTGCCCACCCATCTACCCTCCTACCCAATGGTAGGCCCACCTTAGGGTCAACATAAGTCAGGAACAACTTGAAGGCACACACAGGAAGCTTGTGTAGTCCCCCGAGATGTAATTAGAAATAAATATTTCACAATATATAATTACATATTGTTTTTGTGATTAATCACTATGGTTTAATTATGTTCAGTTTGTAACAATAAAAACACATCCTGAATATCAGATATTTACATTACAATTCATAACAGTAGCAAAATTACAGTTATGAAGTAGCAACAAAAAATTTTTATGGTTGGGGGTCACCACAACATGAGGAACTGTATTAAAGGGTCGCGGCATTAGGAAGGTTGAGAACCACTGTTCTATCTGGTCCAAGATAACAGGGACCATGTGTTATTAATGTAATTATAGTTCTCTCTCCACATTCGTGGGTTTCACTTTCACTAATTTGATTATTCATGGGGTGCCCGCTTGCCCCCATTCTCCCCCTCCCACCTCATTCCCACCCCGCTTGCTCCTCCCATTCTCCCTGCCCCTGGTGCAGGCGCACCTTGTGTGGGAGGTAGGAAGGTCCGGGGAGGATGATCACCAATTCCCTGCGCTCCTCCTGCCTCCCCTACTGCGGGTGTGGGCACATCTGCGCGGGGGCCTGGAAGGTCTAGAGAGGTTGATCGCCAATTCCCCGTGCTCCTTCTGCTGTACCTGCCACAGCCACAGGTGTGGGCATTTCCCACGCCGGCAGCAGGAAGATGCAGGGAAGGTGATCGCCAATTCCCTGCACTCCTCCTGCCGCTGCTGCTGGTGCGAGCAGACCTTGTGCAGATGGCAGGAAGCTGCACGGAAGCCATTGCCTGTTCCCTGCCTCTCTACTCCTCGCCTGGGTGGGTGCACCGACCAGGCAGAAGCCTGTAGGGAGGGCGCCCTATTCATGATTATTTGACATTCACAAGGGATCTGTGTCCCTATCCCTCGTGAATGTTGAGCGCCTACTGTATTATGTTGTAGTCTGATTCATGTTATATTCATAGAGAGTTTTTAAAAATTCCATTTTCAGACTAAACTCTCAGAACCCCACTGGTGCCACTAGTGTACTAGTTTAGCTGTTGCTTTAAAGATCTGTGCTTATACTGACAGATGTTTCCCCAGCACAGCTTTAAGAGCAGGCAGGAACTTGACACCCAGAATGCTGAGGTTTCAAACTGTTGGTAAATAGCATCAGTATGAAAAGATACAATGTGGTCAACCTATTATTGCAATATATGTGTGGCCTCATTGCAGCATAATTGTGGAAAGGCAGACCCCCACCCCAATCTCTCTCTCACACACAAACACTCATACTCTGCCTTCTGGAGTAATTGTGATTTTCTAACTATCTGTAATTTGATGCTTCAAAGAAGGTTCATTAAATTTATGGAAGGTACCCAATATTCCATTGTAGCCATGGAAAGAATAGTTGAAAAATGATCAAAAACCATGTTGCTCAAGTGTTGAAAAATTCTAATAAGAAGAATACTGCACTGAGGAGAATCTTTATAGTTCAGCACTTATTCTATGCAAAAAATCATACCTAGCTGGTTTGCAGAAACAAGAGAATTTTCTGCAGAAGAATATTACTAGACTTAGCTCAAGTCAGCAGCAATTCAAATATAATTTCAGCAGATTGAATCTACACAGATAGGTAGTTGGAGCATCTCTTTGCATTTGCCTTAATATACATTTGTGTGCATTTGTCATTCCTACAGCATTATCTTGCTCCTTCTCAAATAAACAAGGCTTGCTCCAAAACGGAGGTGATTTCAGCCTCAATATTTGAATGTATTTCGTTTCAATGGTAGAAACTAGCAAAACACAGTTCATCTGCATCTCAACTTTTTTTGTCATTGGGTTTTATGTACCTGAAGAATTGACACACAGGCAGAAGCTGCAAATCCTGAGATATTTCAGAAGACATTTCAATCCAGCATTGCAACATCCCTCAGAAATCACCAATACAGCTGTCCCAGTGCACTATGCATTACAGAAGGGGTGGTGATTGTACAGCCCTTCAGAAGCTCCTAAAATTGCATCTTACATCGATGGCACTGGCTCTGCTACCTAAGGCAAATGAGAGTGGCAGTTCAGCAGTGCCTACGGGGCCACATTTCCCCCACTTCTAGGGCAGGGTATCAAACACAATATAAACCTGCTGAAATTCCCTTCTACACAACTACAGAAGAGCTGTCATAACACTGTCCTCTTCTTTCTGCATCTGGTCACTATACTTTCCCTGTATATATGCTCTGAATGTTATTGGCTCTGTTGAAGCAAAGAAACTGATGACAATTAACACAGGCAAGCAGACAAAGTGTTGAAATAAGAATGTTTTCATAAATTTATCTTACAGTGAAGTGTTATTCATTTATCTGCAAAAATCAATTTCAAAAACCACAGGAAGCCAATAAACACCTTCACCTGAATATCACAAAGCTCTGAGAGCATTCTAGCCTCGACTTGAATCATGAGTCACTCATGCTGTACGTGCAGAAAAAATGTTCCCATTTCAACGTTTATGTCACACCTCACCCTCTCCCTACAAATTGCTGAGGAAATCACTCCATCGCCTGTCTGGAGTCAAAAGGATGACTCCTGCTCTTCTTCTCGCAAAACGCCCACTCTTACAGCAGGCAGGATGCATACTGAAGAGAGAGGTTGTTTATGACCGGACTCTTAAGGGAGAGGAGTGCATTTCCCTGTGTTAATCAGAGCAACCCTAGGACAGATCATCTGGAAAAGAATCTTTGAAATCCACCTTCACAGGGAGAACAATCCCTCTGAAGAAAAAGAAAGCAAGTTTTCCCTTCCCTTTGCTTAGGTAGATATTCCTCTCTGTTCTCATCCCCTTGGGAGTGGAGACTCATTCAAAATAAAGATTGTTCATATGGAGAAAGAACCCTTGCAAGCACCTCTAAGGGGAGGGTATTCCTTAAGTGGGCTGCTATAGCAGTGAAGGCCCTTAGCTGTCACCTCCCACAATGTATTGCCCGATTTATAGAACAATGAAAAATATGCTACATTTTTTAAAAAAAATTAACAAGGCAAACATGCTCATTTTATGAAAGAAGGTTCCCAGCTCAGCGGCTCTTCAGGGTTGCACGCAGTGGTTTTCCCATCAACTGCTATGTGTCCTAATGTCTGGATATGACAGGGATTGAACCAACAGCCTTCTTCAAGCAAACAAACGTTTGGATCTAAAGTACAACTCAACACTGATAATGTTGAACTCTTCACTAGTGTGTTGTGGTTCTAAATTATATGTGCATTATGTGCCTTCAAGTTGCCTGTCAGTTTTCTTAGGCAAGGAATACTCACAGATGGTTTTGCCAGTTCCTTCCTCTGAAATACAGCCAACAGGACCTGCTATTCATTGGCAGTCTCCCATTCAAGCACTAACCAAAGCTGACTTGTCAGAGCTTCCAGGCGGGACCTGGTGCTCTTATTGAGTTAACACTTAATTCTGGAATCAAGTTAATATGATATTCCAATTTAAGTAAATCACTTTAGTGAAAAAAATGTAATTGCATCTTTTCATTGAAAAATCCTCAACTTAATTAATTTTTATTTTTTAATTCCTATTACTGCAAATGAATGAACAATCAAACCATTTTTCCAAGCTCTTTGTATAACCCACCTCTTAGTCCTAATTAGAATAGATCCACTGACTCAATGAAACATACATATTTTCCCCCAGATTCCTCCATTGAGGAATTCTATGGAAGAATTTCTCCACTCAAGGTAGGTGCATATTCCTCCATTCTTATCACAAATGGTAGAGCCTGTTTAGGTAAAAAAAAACAAAAAAACCCAGAAACTGACAGAATGTGGCATTCCTGAATCTCTTGAGTTATAAACCAGCTCCTATATTCTCAGTTGAACTGTTTGGTTCACAAGAACAGAATACAAGGTATTTGATCAGAAAAGAGAGATCTCATGTAGATACAAGATGGAGAGAACTGCTAAAATATTGTTCACTTATCTTTTAAAAATCTACATCTATATTCTCAAGTGGGAAATAAAGTACAGCTCTTTTTTAAAAACTTCAGTGAGTTGAAAAGGTAAATGCTTCTTTGCAGAACTGCCTTTGTGATTGTAATAACCTCTTCTATAACCACATTTGGATGATCCTTTAAACTGAAAGATGAATTAAAATTAGTTTGCATCCCATGGCTCATTTAATTATATTTTAATAATAACACTGTGTGATGCCTCATTCTTAATAAGCCACAGCTTTGCAAATTAAAGGTTTCATTTCTCTTGAGTAAGCGAGCTGTCTTAATGGCATAATACTTGAATTCAGCAAATTAAACTAGCACAGTTACATCTACAGCTGGAACATTACAGCTGACAAAACAACCTTCCTGGTACTTGCTTAAGTCTATGGCAGTTCTTTTGACTGATGCTTCCAAAGCAAGTTAATTTGGGATACAGATTCCGTTGCCAATAATAGCTGGTGACTTCCCTATCAGTAAGGTGGTAAATCTGCTCTCGGTTTCAGTCTTAACTTTAAAGGAGCTACAAGGTGCTGAAGTCCAAAAATAGGTTTAGCAACTTGGATAGTTTCTTTAAAATTCAAGCAAAAATCCCAGAGTGAATTTATCTACCCACTGATGTGGGAGGCTCCAGCTGCCAGACAGGCAAATGTACAATAACAATTCAATTTCAACTAGATATCCATAATAAGCATGACACTCCACACAGGAAAGATTATTCCAAAATTCGTAAGAATAGACCCAATGTCTCAATTTATGTTGACTTGTATTGGGCAATTTGATTTCTATATGCTTTTATTACTATTTCACTTTCCATTTGAAATTAGATGCAGGCAGGGTTGCCAAGTACAGTAGGTCCGCATATAATGAGAGATCATTTTATGTGGTTTCAGTTATACACAGGCTCCCAGTGATGGCTGATCTGCTTGCAGTATCTGGTGCTGCTGGCTGGTGCTACCTCATGCTGCTTGCGGTATCTGTGGCTGCTGGTCTCCCTGCTCATGCTACTTGCTCTGCTCATGGTGTTGTACATTTGGGATAAGAATTTTTTTTTAATACACAATAATTGTATGGCGTGAAGATCCTAGAATAGACCCTTTGCATTATGTGTGGGCCTACTGTACCAACATTAAGAACTGACACCAATACCCTACATTGGCAGCTTAGTTATGTTGGCTTATCTAAGTGAAATGTTCTGACCCATGCCCCCAGCCCACCATAAGAGCCAGAAGCCAGATCAAGAGAAGGAGGTGTGTTCAGCTTCTGACTAGCACACAAGGAAGAGGATATTTCTACCCCACACACACACACACCAGTGAGCAAGGCTGCAACAAGGACTCATGACATCTAGGGGAGGAGCTAGCCACCATTAGCAGTGGCAAAGCTTGGATTGTGTGGAGTGGGGAGAGAGGGGGTGGGAGGGGGTGGGGCTACAGCATGAGGGGCATGGCCGCTATGCACAGGGGCATGGGGTGGTGCATGGGGGCGTGGCCAGGGCATGCAGGGGCGTAGCTATGGACCCGGACGACCCAAAAAGATTGCCATATGGGGCAAATTGCCCCCTCCGCCTCCACATCCCTACATGACTGGCCATTAGCTCTTTATATCTTGCCTCAGTGGCCTTCAAGCTCATTTTCAGAGGAAAGAGCAGAAGGTGAGCTGTGTCTGAGAAGACATCTTTGACTGGCTGTTTTTTACAGGCTTGTAGGGCTGTATTTGTTTGTTTGTCTGTTTGCTCTGGCCGTGTGCTCTCCTTAAGCACACGGTCTAACCAACTAGCTAGCTAGGGGGAGGAGCTAGCAGCTGTCAGGTAAACTGACTTTGGCCCAGCTCTCCAATCTGTCAAGGTCATTTTGAATTTTGATTCTTCATCCAAGTCATTGATGAAGATGTTGAATAACACTGGGCCCAGGACAGAACCCTGTGGCACCTCACTAGTCACTTCTCCCCAGGATGAAAAGCAGCCATTGGTGAGCACCCTTGGGTTTGGTTGGTCAACCAATTACCAATCCATCTGAAGGAGTAGAGGATATGCTGATCAAATCTGCAGATGACACCAAATTGGGAGGGACTGCTAATACCCTAGAGGACAGGATCAAAATTCAAAATGACCTTGACAGATTGGACAGCTGGGCCAAAGCTAACAAAACGAATTTCAACAGAGAGAAATGTAAGGTCTTACACTTAGGCAGAAAAACAAAATGCACAAATATAAGATGGGAAATACGTGGCTGGATAAGAGTACATGTGAAAAGGATCTAGGAGTCTTGGTGGACCACAAGGTGAATATGAGTCAGCAGTGTGATGCAG
The DNA here is from genome assembly GCA_948472985.1 of Iguana delicatissima. Classification (NCBI taxonomy): domain Eukaryota; kingdom Metazoa; phylum Chordata; class Lepidosauria; order Squamata; family Iguanidae; genus Iguana; species Iguana delicatissima. The sequence goes on along the minus strand of CAOKZL010001326.1, from coordinate 43,357 downwards.
CAGCCAAGAAAGCCAACGCAATTGTTGCATCAATAGGAGTACGGTGTCTAGATCAAGGGAGGTAGTGATACCACTCTATTCTGCTTTGGTTAGACCTCATTTGGAATAATGTGTCCAGTTCTGGGCACCTCAATTTAAAAAGGATATCAACAAGCTGGAGCATGTCCAGAGGAGGGCAACCAAAAGGGTGAAGGGTCTGGAAGCCATGCTCTATGAGGAGCGGCTTAGGGAGCTGGGGATGTTTAGTCTGCAGAAGAGAAGGTTAAGGGGGGACATGATAGCCATGTTTAAATATTTGAAGGGATGTCATGTCGAAGAGGGCTTGTTTTCTGCTGTTCCAGAGACTAGGACAAGGAGCAATGGATTCAAGCCGCAGGAAAGGAGATTCCACCTGAACCTCAGGAAGAACTTCCTGACGGTCACAGCTGTCTGGCAGTGGAATATGCTGCCTCGGAGTGTGGTGGAGTCTTCTTCTTTGGAGGTTTTTAAGCAGAGGCTGGATGGCCATCTATTGGGAGTGCTTTGATGTGTGTTCCTGCATGGCAGGGGGTTGGACTGGATGGCCCCTGTGGTCTCTTCCAACTCTATGATTCTATGATTTGTTCAGAGGCAGTTTGCTTTTGCCTTCCTTTCAGGCTGGGAGAGTGTGACTTGCCCAAGGTGTGACTTGCCCAAGTGTGGATTCAAACCCTGTTCTCCAGAGTCATAGTTCTGACGTTCAGACCACTACACCATGCTGGCTCCCAAATGTCTTACTGAATACAGGGCAATTGTAGATCCCTCTCTAGACTACAAATCCATAACAGCAACACTGAATGCCAGGCTGGATATCTACATTAAAAACATGAGAGTGTGAACCTGCTCTACTTTCTAGCTCTTTTACTTCCCGTTTCTAGACTCCTTTGCCCACACTCTTGCTCCTACAGTTTGTAATACATGCCTCAGCATTTTATTCCTACAGTACAACCTATGCCACATCTCTATTCCACATCAATTGCTATTACCATTAACACTGCAATTTTTTTTTTTTTTATCCTTGGTGAGCAAAAGTGTCTCAATATGTCAGTCAGAAAGCATGCCAATATTTTTCAACCTTTATGTGGGGGTAGAAAGACAAGGTGTTTTCTTCCATTTTCACCATCCCAAGGAAGAACTAGTTACAGTCCTGCTGTGTTAAGCAAAGTAGACATATGCCACAAGCCACAGAAGAAAATAAAGATGCAAGAACGATTGCACAACTTATGCGAAGAATTGCAAAAACTGATGCTTTTCTCCCACTGGGGAGCACATTTCTGAGATAAATAATTCCTGCACACAAGTCTGAGACAAATGAAATGAACATTATGCTGGTATGAAGAAGCCCCAGCACACAGGGCATTTTTGAAATTGAAAATCCTTTTACTACTACGTTGTGTTCACACTTAAGGACTGCTAGAACATATCCTCCAAATATTTCACAGTTGAAAACTGGAGTACACATGATCCAAGCAACATCAGAGTGTGGTCAGGATGGCAAAAGTTATTCAAAAACAGGGCAGCTAGAAAAGGCTGTGGCGATTTGCTTTTGAGCTTCCCGGGAAGGGCCAGATTCTGTCCCTCCTCTTCTTTTCCCCAGCTCAGTTAACAGAGTTGCAAATTAATCCTGCAATTTGAAGTCAGTTTGCAGCAACTGAAGTAAGCTGAGGATGAAATATTAAAACTAAGGAAAAACTGAGATGGGAAAAAAACTTAGGACCTTTCCTCACTACACTGTTATAGTGCTTTTATTCCACTTTCAACATCCTGTGGAATTCTAGGGTTTGTAGTTTATTGAGGCCAAAGAGCTCTCTGGCTGAGCAGTCTAAATGCCCCTCCCTAAATTGCAAACCCCAGGATTCCATAGGAGGTTGAAAGTGGAATAATAGCACTATAACAGTGTAGGGCAGAAAGGCCCTGAGACTTTTAAAAGAAGCTTAAGAAATGGGATGATAGAGGATTTATCAGAACTCCTTCTGCCAAATTGGAACAGTTGGAGGGTGTGCTAGAACAGTTTTGCAATTTCTTGGAGATGAAGACTGGAATACCCCTGCCTGCCCTGCTTTTAGGAAAAACAGAAGTAGAATGATCCAAACCTTCTCCATTCTTTCAAAATGTTATTGTGGTTGGTCCGCTCCCAATCCAAACATGCAAGAATTAAGGACCCTGAAAACATTGTTCTTCAATTTTAGATCTGTCCTAGGCTAGTCATCTCTAGAAGTGGCTCCAAAATAACAGAGATTAAAAGGTCATTGCAACACACAAAGCTCTAGCACTCATTGAAAAATGACTGCAGGCTTCTGATGTACTGTGATTCACAGAGACTTGGGCATTGTAACTGATTACTGCCAGGCATTTACTTTGCATTTCTATTATGTAAACAGAAATTGGGGGAACTATGGAAGTCTTTTATGGAGGATTCCAAATAAGGCAACTGCAGAGAAGAATTTTGAGTTTACTGTTGTCACTATTTTTTTCAAATGATTCTATTTCGATCTTCCCTTCATCAGGCCCATGGCAGCACACATGGCTATGCTCGTACAGGGCTGACTCAATCATTAAGGAGAGTGAGACGTCTGCCTTGGGTGGCAGATTTTGTCTGTCATGAAAGGACAGCAAAGAGCTAGTTCTTCCGTGCTTGTATTTTTATTGTTAGGAGTACATACCCTCCAACTGTCCCAGGCCATTTCTGCACTACACTGTTGTAGTGCTATTATTCAATTTTCAATATCCTATGGAATCCCGGGGTTTGCAGTTTAACGAGGGGCATTTAGAGGGCCTCAGTAAACTACAAACCCCAGAATTCCACAGGATGTTGAAAGTGGAATAATAGCACTATAACAGTGTAGTGCAGAAATGCCCCTAGCTTATCCTGATTAATTCTCTGATTAATCTTCAGCCATCCTACTTTTTCAGCAGCTGTTAAAATGCCCTGATTTCTCTGTCCTCTTCCATTGCATCCTTTTGTCTTCAGCTTACTTCAACTACTGCAAATTGAGTTCAAAGTGCTAACAATAGTTTACAGACAATTAACTCAGTGAATGGTGTGGGGGGAGAAGAGGAGGCGGCAAAATGTTGCCATTCTAGTAGGTTCAAGCAAAAGCAAATTGCTGCAGCCTCTTCTTCCTCATTAATATGTTTTGCCTTCTTTACCACACTCTAATGTTGCTTGGCCACAATGGCTTGGTCTTCCTCTGTGAAATGTTGGATAGTATAGGAATTAGGGATGGGCCAACCAAATCTGCCAATCCTCGAATCCTTAGGAAGGATTCCAGATTCGCAGATCCAAATCCGTGGGCCAAAACAGTTGAACTGAATCTTTCAAATCCCTGCACACCCAGGGCCTGAGCTGGCACAAGTGCCCTGGATTAGGCCCACATGAACTTGCAGGGCTGGCAAGAGCTGCTTTCCTGCATGCCCGGAGGGCTGAGCTGGCACAAGCACCTGGGATCAGGCCCACGCGGGCGTGCTGGGCCAGCGAGAGCCGCATCCCTGAACACCCAGAGGACTAAGTTGGCATGAGAGCCCCAGATCAAGCTCACTCTTGCTGCCTGCCCCTGTGGCTACCTCCCTCTGCAAGGCAATTATTCTGTTCTTCCTACTCCTTTGACTTGAGCCTGGAGGGTAAGGATTGGGACTGGACTAGAGGCAGGTGTTTGTTTTTGTTAAGTGCCTTCCTTATTTTAGGACTTGAGATTGGACATCAGGGTAGAGAATTGAGACTGGGCTAGAGGCTGGTGTTTTTGTTTTTTATTTTTTTTAAAGTGCCTTCCTTGTTGCAGGACTGGACTGGAAAGTACAGTGTTCTTAAGAGAGGACAGCTGAAGAAGATTCCTTTGTATGGCTCCCTTGCAAAGCTCTTTCATACACAGTTCTGGGGTTTGTAGTTGGACAATGTGTCACAGCCTTCTCTGCCAAAGTGTGCTAGTGCATCATCAAACTACAAACCCCAGGCTGCCATAAGGAGCTATGCAAAGAAAATCCAGTTTTGACCTGGATTATCTTTGTATTGTAGTATGTGGCCCTGTTTACACAGGCAGGACAATGTGGGATTAATAATCCACATTTTCCTGCCCGTGCAGAAAGGGTCTTCATGTCATTTTCAATCTGGGGAGATCCTGAGGCAAAACTATGATAATTGTCCTAGCCCGATTTCTTCAGAGGGAGATTTGCCTTTGCCTAGGCTTTTCCTAAGGCTGAGAGAATGTGTCTTTCCCAAGATTATCCTTGCCCCTTTTTTTCCCTTTGTTTTGTAACAGTCAACCCAGGAGACGGCATCATCTTGAGCATCCTCCAACATCTGGAGCTACTTCCAAATTACATGTAATTCTTAATAAGAAGTATATGGGTATGTTTTCCTGAAAGTGAAAACTATTATTTAATTTGTTTTTCATTAAACAAAGATGTCAAATTCTGCTGCAAAACACTTTTCAGTAGAAGTGCTTTGCTTCCCTTGCTTTTTAAACCCTTTTGTAAAAAAGAATTCAAAAGATTCAAGAGTTGTGGATTTGCAGAACCTTCCAGGGATTCGGATCCAGATTCCGATTCGAAAAGCTCTGGATTCATCCCATCTCTAATAGGAATAGAAGAGAGTGAGTGGAGTGGAGTGGAGTGGAGTGGTTTGAGTGTTGGACCTGGAGACCAGGATTTGATTCCCTGCTTGGCCATGGAAACCCACTGGGTGACTTTGGTTGCATCACACACTCTCAGCTCCCATAAAACTCTGTGATAATTTTGCTTTAGAGTCACCATAAGCCAGAAACAACCAGAAGGCACATAGCAATAACAGTGGGAATAGGGAGAAGTACTTCTGTGATTTTTATGTCTCATATGCTAAAATGATATGACTGACCCAGACTCTGGATCAAAGAGGACAGCTAGCTTTGTTGGGCGGATCAAAGCAGCAGACTTAGATCAATGTAGATGATGCAAATGTACAGAAAAAAAAAAGTTTCAGAAAAGTACAAGCTCCCATTTCATTCACCTTTCTATCATGAGAAGCCTTCAGAAACACTTTTCAATTTATTTTTATGTTTAGAGCCTTTGAAAAACATCTGTATATTCTCCAAGAGAATAAACACTATCTAGTCCAACCATGTTTCAAACAGAATGATATCTGTAGATGTTTACAAGCAGGATGTGATGGCAATAGCCAACCTCTAGCCACTGTATAATCACGGTTGATGATGGACTTCAATATTACATCCTCCCCCAAAGAGAATAGTGAATGCTAAGCTTCCCCCCTTCTTCTTTTTGGGTACCCATTTATTTACTTCTGTTATTCATTGGTGCTGCAGTTCTGCCTCTCACATCTTCCATTGTGAAAATATGGAACCTTTTACTTACGCTGTTTATCCAAGTGGACCACATAGATGGGGATGAAAATCATGGTTTTTCTCCACTCCTACCCCATCCCATCTTCATGTAGGATAGCTTTCAACAGAACCATTCCTGATCTTGGAATGTGTTTCCTGAGGGGAAACTCTGAGTAGCACAAGCACATCTGAGAAGGACATGTTTATGAGTAACACCTAACCTCGGAATATGTCCATTAAATATAATGAGATTTCATTTGCCCAAAACAAATCAATTGACTTGGATTAGTAAAGACTCCCTATGTAAAAGACTATGCTACAGATCTGCATTTGTAAATGCTGATACCATCAAAGCCTGTGTTTCATTTCAGTTCTACCAACCCACTGGTCATATACTACGTAAGCAAAGGGATAGCTGGTGGGATTATGCTATTGTGTTTACTTGATGTAGAAATAATGTACAAGAAATGTCTCTTGTTGTGCTCTTATTTTGAGTAGCATCTGAGGTGAGGTGAAATGTAGTCCAAAGTCCTTCCTAAGAAATATAGCCCCAGACATAAACTTTTGTCGTAAAGGTTGCAGAATGTATAGTCTAATGTTGTATTGCACAAATGTATATATTAAATATACACAAACAACAAATGCTTTTGTCTATCAGCCAGTGTACTATCCTATGTTTCCTAGAGACAAGAGACCTGGGATTCATTCACAGTATACAATTATAGTACTATGATTCCACTTTTAACTGTCATAGTTCTATTGTATGGAATCCTGGGACTGGCAATTTAGGCGGACAATTTAGAACTTAAAGACCGCACAAAGCTACAAACCCCAAGCTTCCATAGCATGAAAAAGATGGCAGATAAACTGGAATAATAATAATATATTTGTGTAGTATGAATGGGTCCCCAGCTGAGTTATTCACACCTGTTCTTATAACACATCTGTAAACTCAGGACAGCCGCACCATCTCCCACTGTCTGTGGGATCTCAATGCCTCTGATTGATATACTCTACTGTGTTCACCCTTTCCTCCAACTGACAGTCAGCTGCCATGTCCATTGTGTGCCAGCAGGAAATAAGAAACTCTGAGACTTGTTGTTCATGAAAGGTATCATAAAAGGAACCATCTCTTTCACTCAACGATTACCAGTCTTAGGCCAAAAGGCAGTTGTTAATTCCAATTAGAGCAGGCCCACGGAATGAATGGGAATTTGGTAAATAAACACTTAGGTATTCCCATTAGTTCAGTGCATCTATTTCAACTGGGATTAACAGCTGGATTTCAGTCTGAGGCCATTTCTGCATTACACTGTTATAGTGCTATTATTCCAATTTCAACATCCTGTGGAATTCTGGGCTTTGTAGTTTACTGAGGCCAAAGCGCTCTCTGGCTGAGAATTCTAAAGGCCCCTCCCTAAACTGCAAACTCCAGGATTCCATAGGAAAGTGGAATAATAGCACTATAACAGCCTAGGGTGGAAATGGCCCTAGAGCTACTTGTATAAGTACACTGACATTTCTCTCCCCTCCCTCCCAAGGAGGAGTGGAGGCCATTTTTCAGATCGCTTCATCTCATTATCATCCATTTTTGCCCCCCCTTTTTTTGGTCCTTTTTTTCCTCCCAGTTTAAAAGTACTTCAGGTATTGAGAGAGTTTTGAGGGCAAAACCACCACAAATTTGTGATGAGTTTGAGTCATTTTTTTCTGTTTGAGGGTGGAAAATCACAAATGATATATCTTTTTAAAAAAGCAAAGTGGTTTGAGGAGATTCTGGCCAGCTTCAGGGTCCATAGGCCACACTTTCCCCACCTGTGTTCAAGCAGAAGGCCTAAATCAGACTTCAACAATGTACTCAGAATTCGACTAGATGCATTCTAACACAGAGGCAGTGAGGTCATATCTAAAAAATAAACCATTATAGTCCTACTGGGCTAACAGCACTGAATTCAGCAAATTTCACAGTGTATTACAAAATCTGGACCTCTCAGATACAGGGAGACAACATCTTCTACCGTGATCTACAGCTTACTTGCTGTTTTGCAGCCTGGCCTGTCTCAGTCTAAATGCTCAGGACATGGTGCAATGTACCCTTCTCTCCCACAATCAAGTGATTCCACTTGAACAGAAGCTGTCCTCCCACAGAAACTGAGAGGATGCCATGATAATCCTTTACAAATTTGCACTCTCACTTTTGGGTGCCCTTGCCTGGCACAGCATGGCAAAAACCTTCACATTGGGTTTGGACTTACAGGCCGATATGACTATCTGGTGGGAAAACATTTGTCTTTGCAAAATTATTGTGGATGGTAAGATGAAATGCTTGCTTCTGAAACTGTATAATAAACTTCTGCTAAAAACAACAGTGAGCTATGTAAGCCTAGCCTTCAGGGAAGCATGTTAATGACAGAGGTGAAGTATTTCTATGGCAGTTTACAGGACCTAATCAATGGTTTTCACCACAGTAACATTTTTCAGATGAGGTAAGTGCCCATTACAGTCCCTTTCTCGGGAAGACGCTATTTTGTTTTCAATTACATGAGTCAATTTTCCCAGCGGTGAAGATGGTTAAAGAAAACTTCCGTTATTTCTCTAGAACGGGAGTTCCATTGCAGTGCATGTTATGATAAGAAAGTGGGAGAATCCTATGGTTGCAGAAGCCCAACATTTCTTCAAGGATGGCTGGAGAGCAATGGTTCTACAGCACCTCACAGACAAACAAATTTATTTTCCACAAGTAGAGCCTACTGGGCTCCATCAAATCTGCTTCACATTTCTTTCCATCTACCCTTTTTTCTTTAGGATAGATGCAGGGAAGGATCATGAATACATGTAAACAATAATTTTGGCAGTCACAATTGTCTTGGAGTGATGAAATGTCTACCAAAATAAGCAGCCATAGTCTTTCTGTGTTAACAGACATGTGTGCATGTAGGTTATCAAGCTAAGTGTTGAAATCTTTTGAATGTGAGCTTCACTCACATACAAATATTATGGTCATAAAGCAGCCTTATTGTTTGAAAATAAGGAAGTACCAAATGATCAACTACAAATTACAAGTCCAGAAGAATCTCATCATACGTGTTTAGAATGACAGTAACAAAAATTGTCCTCCATAAGGAACTTAGTGGAGTCTGCTACTACAGGTAAAATTACTAAGAGGGTTTAATCAGATGATTCCTAATAGAAAATGGTACTACACAAAATTTCATGCCTTAAGAGTAATTCTATTAATAGAATCTGAAGGTAGAAGAGAATTTCACTGACAATAGTGCAATGGTGATAGGATAACAGTACAATTCTATGCATATCTATTGCATGAGAAGTAAGATCAAATGAATCTAATATAAGTTTGTATTGGCTTAGTGTTTATTTAAGGAAAATTAAAATAAATTCAGAATAAACTGAGGTGTGATGTAAAAGTGATTAGAATTAGTAATCTCTAGGGTTGTCAAGTTAGCTGTTTTGTACTCCCTGAGAATTTATGGTCAATATCTGAGACTGAGGGTGCACTCTTATAACATCACAAGAACAGGGTGGGCCTTATGTAACAGTTGCAAAATGCACATGATAAAGATAGGGATGAAAAGAATATTGAAAATATTGGGAAACTCTAATTAAGTGAGCCCTGCAGTGATCTGGATTCTACACAAAATTCACACACGGTTTCTTTGTGCAGAAAACAGCATTTTCTGAACAATCTTTCTTTTTTTCTGAGCAGAAAATGCTACTTCTTCTGCAGGAAATATTTCTGCCCAAAAATGCCACATGCAAATTTTGCACAAAATAAGACTCAAACCGTGAATAACCTTTGAAAACAGCAGAGTTTTTGAGTACTTTCTTGCAGTAGTAAAAAAATTGTTAAAATTATACACTGCGTCCTTCCAGAATGAAATTTGTATGGAAAATCTTAAATTATTTCAGTGTCTCATCATCTACTTTTAAATAATATAAAATCATCTGTGGTCATTATTTTTGTTTTCTTAATGTTAAAATGTAAACCTGGCTTTGGATTTTCTTTTTGACTTTCTTCAGTAATCATTTCAAGCTACATAAGAGATGAATTGCTGAATTACTGCTCCTAGATGCTCTTAGTAGTGGGAGTATCTAGAAAAGAGAGGACTCTGGTGGGGTTGAGGGGTCATAAAAAGACTCCCTTTACTCACTCTTCATCTACAAACTTCTCTGAGAATGCACCATACATAGATCTACTTGTTCCCATGTTGGTTTTAGAAGCTACACAAAATTTTCTATTACAAACAGACTTTCCTATTTGTCCAATGAGAGGCATCTCACTGTGAATGTATCTTTGCAACTACCTGAGTGTGGAAAGGAAGCAAAGATTGACTTTAAAGCACAGCCTGTTACATATCAGAAAAATTTCCCTTCCCTCATAAATTCTGAGCAAGTGCGAAATGCACTTGAACGTCTTTGTGATGAGCCAGTTAGCCCTGACACCAGGGAGGAGTGGGAAGGAGACGGACAACCACATATTAAAATAGGGAATCCAAAATGTGGCCCTGGAGCTGCAAGTGGCCCCCAAGTGTGTTTTTATGGCCCTCAGCACCCCCAGAATCCCTAGCCTAACCCTTTTCTGGAAAAAGAAAATGATGGTGAACTGCTGTGCTTAGATGTCTCTGAGTATAACATTTTACCTTTTAAATATGTTGCAAGGCCTCTCTGTATGATTTAACATTTTTGAGAACTGGAAGTGGACATTCAGACATTTTGAGGTTTTTAAAATCTTTCCTTAGTCCATGTAGCTCACACAATAAAATCCACCTTTCTTCTCTTTCAGCACTGCTCCCTCTGAGATTTGTTGCACTGTCTAAGAATGTGAAGAAACACAACAGTTTCCTAAGACTTCATCCATTACCACGAGACCTGGCAACCTTAATAATGGCAATTTTTTCAATCTTCAATCTTCCCAACCACCTTCACAGCTGCCTTTTTTGAGGGTGGCACAGATAGTATGGCATGATAAAGCTAAAGTAACTGCAAACTTTAATCATCATTTTTGTGAGATGTGTCTTATAAGAATACAGAATAGATATAAACAAAGGTTACGCCATAAGATGACTTTGTGGGTTTCATCACAAGAAGCTTTTTATAGGAGGGAGACAACAGTAAAGGAAAAGTGGGCAATTTACCAAGATCTTTTGGAATTTGATCACAAACAATATAGAACAATATAGAAGTAAGTCAAATGATGAATTATTATCAGAGGATTACAGCTTTCATTAGTTTTCTTTTAGACAATTAATAGAAGCATTTAAGAAGCATAAAAATTGTATTATTTTGAGTTGTGTAATCCAGAATTTGAGAAGCAATTGTGTTCAGAAGATGAGCATTTGATTGGTAAGGTGTATAAACTTTTGTAAAAAAATAGAGATAGAAGACAAATGGGTCAAAGACTGTAAGATAAAGTGAACACAAAATGTTGAATATAATATACAGTTGGAACAATGGGAGCAAAGGTGATTGAAGGGATTTTGATCTTAAGGAAAACTTTTACAAGATGATGTACCATTTGTATTTGACACTAGAAAAATTGACCAAAATGCATAAAGATGTTTCTATTCTGTGTTGGAAATGTGAGCAACAGGTGGAATCTTTTCATCATATGTGGTAGACTTGTGGAATGGCCAAAAACTACTAGAATCAAAAATTGTGCAAACCCCGCCCCCTGAAAATTAATGTTCAGCTGAAATCTCAATTATATTTGTTGGGACTGGTGGACGGAGAAGTGTGGAAACCAGAGAAGTGTGGAAAACTGCTAGGATATATAGTTGCTGCAGCAAGGTGACCATTTTTGCAGAAGTGGAAAAATACAGCAATACCAATAAATGAGGACTGGCTGCTGAAAATGACAGATTTAGACAAAATGGAAAAATTAACAACATTAAGCAGTGGAAAATCACTGGCTACATGTTTTGAAATACTGGGAACCTTTAACTGGCTTCTTGCAAGAATAAGAGAATAAGATGTTAGCTGTAGGTTTTGATAATTAGTATAGTTGGGAAAAAAATAAGCAGTAGATTTACAATTGGAGAAGTTATTTTATTAGTTATGCATAATCATTATTAGGAAAGTTGGAAATCAAATGTAATTTTTTTTCATTATTTTTTGCTATATATTTTTTTTCTTATTTGCATACCTTTTGTTTTTTTTATTGTACTGGAAAATGTTTAATAAAAATATAAAAAACCTGGTGCATTTTGTGAAGACATGGCATAGAGCCTTCTTAGTGGGTGCTCCAAGGTTTTGAGACTCCTTTCCATAGGAGGCTTGATTACCCCTGTCTCTGCTCTCTTTTCGCCATCAGGCAAAGGCCTTCTTATTTAAATAGACCTTCGAAATTTAACTGATTGGGGTAGAAGAATGAAACATAGAATCACAGAGTTGGAAGGGACCCAATATATCATTGTGTCCAACTGCCCCGTGCCCCCCCCCCACTCCATGCAGGAAATCCATCTACAGCATCCTCAACAGGTAGCTGTCTAGCCCACCACACACACTTTTTTGAAGACAGACAAAGACTCTATAACCCAGAGCTTTCCAGACTTTTCATGTTGGTGGCACACTTTTTAGACGTGCATCATTTCACGACACAGTAATTCAGTAAGTAATTCAGTAAGTGGAGGCAGCCCCTCCACCTGAGCCTGGCCTGCCACTGCCACCCCTTTACCAGGGTCTTCCTCAGCTTGCGGCAGCTGCAGCGGCAGCGGGAGAGGCAGCGCCTCCACCCAAGCCTGGCCTACTGCTGCCATCCTCATTGGAGTCTTCTTCAGCCCTGGGCTGGTGGTGGCGGCGGCAGAGGCAGCCCTTTCACTCAGGCTTGGCCCACTGCAGCGGTGGGAGAGGCAGCCCCTCCATCCATTACATTCGTGTAACACACCTACACACTGCAGCCAACACACTAAGGTGTCATGACACACAGTTTGGAAAGCTCTGCTATAATTTTTTAAGCCATTGGTTCTGAAGTTTCTTCTAAAGTTGAATTGAAATCTACTGTCCTGTAACTTCAAACCATTAGACCTGGCCCTAACCTCAGGGGCAACAGAGAACAGGTCTGCGCCCTCCTCTCTGTAACAGGCTTTGAGATATTTAAAGAGTGCCATGTTGTCACCCCTCAGTCTTCTCTTCAGCAGGCTGAATGTGCAATAAGTGTGCTGTTCTTCATATGCAATGTTTTTAATGGGCTTTTAACTGTTTTCAATTAATGTTTTAATTGGTTAGTTGTTTAATGCTTTTTAAACTTTACACTATAGGTTGTTTTATCTGTTTTGTTTTAACCTACAACGCAACATGATTTATGTCCCACACTGGAAGAAAAGCAGGATAAAAATCAAATGAAGAAAGAAACAAGGCACTGATTGACCAAATGGTAAATCCTGAAATGTAAGCAGTCCTGACGTGGCAGTCCTGATAGCTGTACCTGATAGTGACATTCCTGTTGGTCCAGACTGAGCTAATAGAATGATTCTGTATACAAAAAGAGAATGTTTTTGCACAGGATCTTGTGTATCCAGAATACACACACATACATTTTCTGCATAGGAAAACTGCAGCACATTTTTGAGCAAACAGATTTTCCCTAACAAAATCCTCAAGTATGAATAGTGCTTGGCAATTACGTAGAAATCTCCATATTCTTGCAAAGTGAGATTGAAACTGCTGAAATTATTCTTTCTTGCACGCAAGAACTCTTTACATCTTTTTATCTATAGGCACATGCATTGTATACACATAGGAACTGCAAAGATGATAAATGCCCCCATGTGGTGCTTACCACCATGATACTATCCCCCTCAAGCAAATTCACTGCCCCATAGATTAGAACTTTTCAGATATTGTTCTTGTCCAATGGCTTAAGGTGGAAATCAGGTAGTCTTTCTGTTGGACTGCAATTCCCAGGTGTCATTGGGCTGCAGTTGTCAACAGCCTTAGCTAGCGTTGCTTAATGGCGAGGAATGCAGCCCAAATCCAATGCACAGTTAGATATGCTTAAGCCACTGAATTCAACAGCACTGGATTTGTGTCCATGCCAGTATCAAAACTCCTTGGGTGATGCACCACATGGAAAGCTATGGAAAAGCCTGTATGGTTGCAGTGATTTTTGTCTTGCCAACAAAACTACTCTTTTTTTCAGTGGTTGCACAAATATATTGAAGATTGCTACAACTGCATGGGAAAGGAAGCTGCTTCTCACGTAAGCTTCTTACATGGACAAATGTTTGGGAAGTTTCAGTCTCTAGTGGTAAGCACATCTGAAAGAAAATGAAAGAAAATGAAAGAAAATGAATGGCTCCATTCTATAAAATTTCTTCCTCTGGTAAAACTTACAGTTTTTATCAGCTCTTTGTGAATTTCTCTGTGAGCTCTTTGCTACCTTCAGACTCATTAATCTGATTTCCTGCATTATAGCCAGTTCTAAATTGGAATTTCACTGGTAGGCAGTTGCTAAAATTAGCTCAGGGAGCAGAGACTGTTAAACACGTTTGCACAGTACCAATGCCAGACATCACTGTATAAAAAAACCAAACGAATACAGAGGTTGGAAGTGTGTGGATAAGGATGAACTTCCTTTGTTTCCATTTTTCAATATGAAAACTACTGGTTTCTTTGAAGGAAGGAGGGAGAGCATATATACATCCTCCAACCATACTTCCAACCAATTTCTTCCTTTCTTTCTTTTTGAGAGAAAGTTTCAGCAAGGTGATTAAACGATGGCACATGTGCAGCCTTTTGGGCAAACACTTTCCTTCATAGCATTTGGCTCATGGGTGGCTGAAACAGCATAGTGTACATCTATACAAGTATATAGATACAGGGGGGAAAAAAAGAGAAAGAGAAGGAGAGAGAGAGACTGTAAAAAAACAACTGAAAAAAAGACAGTGGATCCCATTAGAGATCTTCAAAATATTGTGAAGTTCAATACTGACTGAAAGAAATCTCTTTGGATCAACTATGTAAAACAAACTAGCGTTCCTCCTTCCTTTGCTGATGAAAGACTAGCTAGACACTGAATTCACAGTAATGTCTGTTCCAATTCTGGTCTAAACAAAGAACTCTCAAAAGGGGTAATGGACTTCAAATCAATAGTGCAGCATGAGAGCCATCTTATAACAGCAGTGGAACTTTTCTTGGATTTTTTATGTTTGGTAGTTCTTACTGATTATGATGCTATACCTTAAATATTTGTTATTTAGTATAAGCGGCATAACAGTATTTACTTTACATAGGCATTTAGGTAGTTATTCCCTTTCCTTGTTGTTTCAAGGGTGGGGGGAAGATATTCTTCTTTCCTATTCTTCCTCATTCCATAAATGGCAGGTTTACACAACAATCTAGTCGATCATCACTATACAAACAGTCCTTCCCTTCCAGACTAAAATAAGTACAGGAGGTGGCTATCCATATTTGCCCAAGGAAGATCAGCTTATCATCTTTATGACATTTAACCCTTCATGGCATCGCTATGCCTAGTAAACATGTTTGCAGTTTAAACATATACCTGTGATTTGCATTCAGTCTATTGCATTTCTGGAAAAAAAATTGTTTGCTCTAGTTAATGGCTTCCAAATCTATGATTTGCATTCTGGGATCAGGACAGCATTTTTTTTCTTTGGTGAAGCGAATTAAGCTTGTCAACATAAGCCAATTATAATGACAAGGGATGAATACTTAATGTAAAAGATTGCATAACATTACCCTGTAAGTGAGCTTTCCTAAACACAACACAAGAGGAAGGGAAAGTAGCAAACCCCCAAAGATTAGTTAGCCCCAGTTGCCATAGTACTGGAAGTGAAGAGAGTTCTTTTCAGCAGGAGGAGAATGTTCCAGGAAGACCACAACAAAGCTAAACTAAAGAAAATACAAGTGCATAACCTCGTATGTATGTGTGTGTGCTCTCCCTTCCCCCTGCATGCTAATTAATAAGAGACTTCATAATGTCATACAGATGGAAAGAAACGGCTTCCTAGGACTCAGATGCCTGGAATCCTGCTGACATTGCTGGCTATTCCTCAAAAGGGGAACAAAACACAGGGGGTTCTCCAGAATGACTCACCCACACATTCACCGTAAAAGTCACTGCGGTCTTCCCCACCTTCACCTTTTGGAAAGTCATCTCTCTGCTAGCATGATATACCACACAGTTACGCTTATAGACATGCCAGACTTCATTAGTTATAGAGATTTTATTAGCTAAAGTTCTCTATCTTACTTTACAGAAAAGTCATACAGAAGGCTCGCAAAAGAAAAGAAAATAATTGTGGCTTTAAAACAATGGTGGGAAGAGTGTGGCTCCGCAGTCCCTATGTGCTTCCAATTGCTTCTCTGTGCCACAGTTGCATTCAGTGCATGCACGCTACCCTCCAGTTGTCCCAGTTTCACAGAGACAGACCCATTTAGGCCTCTGTCATCCCACTCTTTTAGCTGCCTTTAAAATATTCCAGTTTTTTCTTTTTCCTCCTTCTACTTATTTCCCCCCTTCATTGTCTTTATTTCCCCCCTTCATTGTCTGCTTACTCAATTGCTGCGAACTGGATTCAAAGTTCAAAAGTAGCTTGCATTCAATCAACTCAGTGGAGGAGGAGAGAAGAGTGAGTGGAATCTTGCCCTTCCCAGTAGGCTCAGGCAAAAGCAAACTGCTGCAGCCCCTCCTGGCTTGTGTGTTCTCATTAAAATGTTTTGTCATCTTGACCATATTCGGAAGATGTTGGGCAACATGTGTCCCCATTTTCATATGTGATATGTTGGAGAATATGGTGCACTGGCCACTCACCCCCCAAAATCAATTTAAAAATAATTCCTCCCAAAAGTCACCTCTTGATGCTTCTAAAAGCAGTGGATTAACTTGAGACTTAATTAGTATACTTCAAGAGAGCCATCATGCTGCCAGGTTATTACTGCATTGTACAAATGGAGCAGAGCTCTGAGCAAAAACCCCTCTGCGCAAACAGTGGTGTGGGAGCTGAGACAGACGTGACAACTATGACTCAGATGGTTATGAAGTGCAGCTCTCTATTGGCTAAAAGGCATGTGAGGGGTGAGCCAAAAACACCTAGGCCATTTCCGCACTACATTGTTATAGTGCTATTATTCCACTTTCTTTTTTTCTTTTTTTAAATTTTTTTTATTAAACAAAAACTTTATTTTTAAAAAAATTACAACTATGTAAAGAAAGAAAAAAGACATTAATTACAGATACATAAATTGAATCAAAAAGAAAAAAAAGAAAAAAAATAGCAAACACTTAACAAAAAAAAAACAACTTAACTTATACAAAGACAAAACAATCACATTCAAATTACATACAATGCTTTCCCTTGCTATTTCTTTATTATTTTCCCGGCGTACTTCTGACTTCGGCATTAGAGACTAGTTTATTTTATATCTAACAATCTTGGTCTTACTAATTCTACTGTATCTCTTTGTCCTAATTCTTTTCAAAATTCTATGTTCACCATATCACTGTTATACCATGAATTCCTTAAATATTTTAATGTTCTTTCCCATTGTTTTATATACTTTTCTTTACTTTCCCCATTCAAAATACATGTTAGTTTATGCATTTGAATTATGTCAAATAATTTCATTTCCCATTCTTCTATTGAAGGCATTCTATTTCCTTTCCATCTATGTGCTAACACCATTCTTGCTGCCGCAGTCATGTAAAATAGTTGTCTACCCACTTTTTTTTCTAAATCATTTTCCAGCATTGATAGCATATAAACTTCTGGAGTCATAATAAATCTTATATCTAATATCTCTTCAATTTGATTATGAATCCTTTTCCAAAACCCTTTCACTGTTTTACATGTCCACCAAGTGTGGTAAAAGGAATCTATCTCTTCTCCACACTTCCAACATTTGTTAGAGCATCTGATTGTCATCTTCGCCAATTTTTGAGGAGTAAGATACCACCGAAAGTACATCTTATATAAATTTTCTTTTATATCCTGACATGCTGTAAGTTTTATAGTTTTCAACCAAAATTTTTCCCACTGTTCCATCGAAACAGGATGGGAGAAATTACTGCGCATTTCAGCATTGGTATTTTAACTGTTTCATCCGCTGTATACCATTTTAATAGAATCTTGTAGACAGAGGAAATAACTTTAGGTTTATCCAAATATAATATCATATTCAACTCCTTTTTTTTCTTTTGATAATCATTGAACTTAATATCGTTCTTTAATTTTCCTCTTATCTGCCTGTATAGGAGCCAATGGCATTTTATCCCCATTTCCTCCATTTCCAATTGAGTTTTGATTTTAATTTGTTCTTGTTGTATTTCTACCATATCCTCATATCTAATCCATTTATCGAACAAGATATTTTCCTTTTTATAGAAAGCCTCATGCGGGGATACCCATTTCAGGGTTTTAATACAAGCTCTTATGTTATATTTTCTTCAGATTTTCATTAAGGCAGATCTTAAATAGTGTCAGTTAAACTCTCTGTTATGTTTCCCTTTACTGAACCATAAATAGTAATGCCAGCCTGATCCTAATCCATCCCCTTCTAGATTCAATAATTTCGTATCATCTAACTTGATCCATTTCTGAATCCAGTTCAATCCACAAGCATGGTAATATAAAATTAGGTTTGGTAAAGTTAAACCACCTCTTTCTTTGGCATCCTCCAGCAATTTTATTTTAACCTTTGGTTTTCTCCCCCGCCCCATATAAATTTAACAATCTCTTTTTGCCAAACCTTGATGGCCTTCTCATTTTGGATAATAGGGATAGTCTGAAATAAAAATAACATCTTTGGAAGTACAGCCATCTTAATTGTTGCGATTCTCCCAACCAAGATAAATTTAAATTGTTCCAATTCTTTAAATCTTTTGAGATAGATTTCCATACATTCAAATAATTATTTTTAAAGAGGTCAGAAATCTTATTTGTAAGTGTAATTCCGAGATATTTAACCTTTGATACCAATGTAAAACCTGTAATTTGTACTACTGTGTTTCTTTCTAATTCCGTCATATTTTTCGTCAAGATCATAGTTTTTTCCTTGTTAATTTTCAAACCCGAATTTTTACCGAAATCATTAAAGATATTTTTCAAAACATTTATATCTCCCCCGGGTATTCTAGTGTTATTGCTAAATCATCTGCGAATACTTTTATCTTGTGTTCCTTATCTCGTACCTTGATTCCTTTAATTCTTTCGTGACTTTTTATTTTCATTATCAAGACTTCAATGACTAACAGGAATAATAGTGGAGATAATGGGCAGCCCTGGCGTGTCCCTCTCTGAATTTCTAATTTTCCAGCTTTTTGTCCGTTGATAATCATTTGTGCGTATTGCATTGAGTAGATAGATTTAATCCAATTTATGAAATTTGATCCTAAACACATTTTTTGGCACACCTTAATTAAAAATTTCCAATTCTCCGTATCAAAGGCTTTTTCTATGTCAAGAAATAAGGCAATCAATTTTTTCTGGGAATGATTTTCACATAGTTCTAAAATATTGATTATATTGCGCATATCATCTTTTATTTGTCTGCCAGGAAGAAATCCCGCTTGATCCTCAGAAATTATTTCCTTTAATACTTCTTTTAATCTATTTGCTAATATAGTTGTAAATAATTTGTAGTCAGAGTTCAAAAGTGAAATTGGGCGATAGTTTTTGATGTCCAACGGATCTTTCCCTTCTTTACGTATTAAGGTTATGTTGGCCTCTCTCCATGTATGGGGATCTTTCCTTTTAGTGCCTCATTCATAATTATTTGGAGGATAGGAGCAAGTTCATTTTGGAAGGTTTTATAAAATTGACTTGTATATCCATCTGGTCCTCATGACTTCCCTTTTTAACTTTTTGGATTGCTTCTGTTACTTCTGTTAATGTGATTGGTTTCTTTAATTTTTCCCACTGTTCCTGTTATTATTGCTAGATCTTGTTTCGCTAAGTATGCTTCTATCATCTCCTCTTGATGTTCTTGGCCTTTATATGACATCCTATAAAAATTTGTCACTATTTTCTTTATTTGTTGAAAATCTGTATATATTGTCTCTCCACTTTTGAGTTTGGTAATCAATGTCTTCTCCTTCCTTTTTTTAAATCTATACAATAGCCATTTGCCTGTTTATTTGCCCATTCAAAATAGTACTGTCTAGTATAAATCATTTTCTCATTGATCTCCATTTCTATTTGCGTCTCTATTTGCTTTCGTAGTATTTTAATTTCTCTCTGCATTCTTTTGTTATCTGGGTCATCATTGAGGCTTTCTTCTTTCTTTTTCAAGTCATCATTCAATTTTTGAAAATTCTCTCTTTTCTTCTTATTTAATTTTGTGTTATACTGTATAAGATATCCCCTAAACACCACTTTGGCTGCATCCCACACTGTCATTAAATTTATTCCTTTATTGAGATTTTCGTCAAGATAGGCTTTAATCTGATTCTTAATTTTCTGTACTAATTCTTCTTCTAACAGTAATTTCTCTTTTAATTTCCAATTAAATGAATCCTCCGGTCTGTGTTTTAGTGTCAATAAAATTGGGTTATGGTCTGAAAGATTTCGGGATAGTACCTCTTGTTTAATAATCATTTGGGCTAAGGAATTTAATATCAAAAACATATCAATTCTTGATAATGAAGCGTGGGGTTCCGAATAGAATGTAAAATCTTTGATTGCGCCATATTTATATCTCCACATGTCTATTAAATCTAAATTATCCAGCATATTCTCAAATGATCCAGGAAGTTTCCCTTGTTTTTCTTTTATTTTCTTCTTTGACTTCCTATCCAATTTTGGGTCAATCACCCCATTCCAATCACCTAGAAATATAAAATGGCTATTGTAATGTAATTTTCCTGTTCAGTTCTTTATAAAATTTTTCTTGTTTCCTATGCAGACCATATATTCCAATTATTAAAATTCTTTGATTTTGCCAATTGATTTCAGCCGCCACATAACGACCCGCTTCATCTTTTAATATCTCTTTAGAGTAAGTCTTTGAATTTACATATAACACTACCCCTCTTTTCTTTGTACTCGATGTAGATACATATTCACTTCCCAACTTCTTATTGCGAATCAGATAAATTTTCTCAGGTTGTATACGAATTTCTTGAAGACATATATATCTTGTTTTTTCCATTCAATAAAATGAAATATTTTTCTTCTTTTTGGGGGGGTTGTAATACCTTTTATGTTCCAAGAGAGAATTTTCAAATTCATACTTTAAGTGTTTATAGTTCAGTTGCTCTTAATTGTTCTCTTCCACTGACTCCAAGCTCTCCTCTTCTTCTTGCTCGTTCCCTGTGGCTTCCTCTTCTTCAACCCTTTTTCACTCTGGATATCTTTCTGTCTGCTTTCTGGTTGAAGCTCTCCTCTTGCATCTTCATGTTGTGGTTTCTGTTTCCATTGTTCTTTTCCGTATCTTTTCATAAATATTTTAGCTTCCTGTACCGTCTTGATCTTGAATTGCTTCCCCCGATATCTGAAGCAGAGGTCTTCTAATTTCCCCCATCGGTACGTTATATTTTGGTGTTTCAAAAAAGTTGTTAGGAATCTGTACTCATTTCTTTTTCTTAGAATCCGCGGCGGTACATCTTTATAAATCGATACTCTGACATTATCAATTATCAAGTCTATCTCCAAAGTTTTCTGAATTATTTCTTCTCTCGTTTTCTTACGTAGTAGCTGTATCCTCACATCCTTTGGGAGTTTTCTCTCTTTTGCAATCTTAGACTCTATCCTATACATTTTATCAATCTCCCATTCCATCTTTTCCACCGAGATATTCAAGTATTCTGCTAGGGGAGGGATCAATCTCTCGTACAGGTTTTCATCTCTCCACTCCATCAATCCTCTTATTTTTATGAAATTTTCTCTTGCTTTTAGATCCATCAGCGCCTTTTCATCTAGCAGTCGTTCTTGTTGTCTTCCCAGATTCTCCATTGTTTCCTCTACCTCTTTTGTTTTCAGTTCCAATACTTCCACCCGATTCTGCGTAGACTTTAAGTCTTCCCGAAGACCTCCTAGCGCCATCTTTATTCCTTTCAATTCATTTTTAAAGTCTTGTTTTATCTTGCCTCTCAAATCTTTCATTTCTTACTGTATATCTAATTTTATATTTCTTATCTCCTCCAATAGTGTCATTTGATATTGCTCTGCTTTATTCTGCTCAGGCTTCAGTGCTGGTTCCAGTGATAGTTTCCGCTGTCCTATAGAAGTTGTCATCTTGGGTGCCTTGGATGTCTTCCTAGTATTCATTAAGCTTTCCCACATTGGTAGAGCCAGTATTGGTAACCTAATGGGGTTTAGCAATTCTTTAATCATAAATTATAAACTTCACACTGCCTTGGAAAAATCAACTATTTTCACATCAATCTCTATATAAATTACTCAGTCTATATTAATATATCCTTTCTTATCAACAGTCTTATCTATACTTGTAATTGCTCACTAATTTCCCAAATTACAATAGTATCAAGAGGCAAGTATTATCAAACCCTCTCCTAAAAGCAGGATATTGCAATATTAAATTAATTGAGTTATATTAGAATCTTATATCTGTGTTAGATCACTTATTAATTCATCAATATTAATTTATCTGTCCAAACCACAAATTCTTATCTATATTGAAAACTCTATCAGACAATCTATACCCGTCGAATATTAAATATCAGTTCATCAATGTCAAATTAAATAACAATTAATCAAATCACTTAGATAGACATCATTTCATCAGATCACTTAGAAAATCTGTATCAGTCAAATTGTTAAAATGAAACGCGAACCTTATAAACAATAATCAATATATAGTCTATATGTGATATATTATGCCTTATAATATTAAATCTTAGTTATTGCACTGTTTGCTTTGCTCCAGTCTTAGCACGTTGTTAATGGCGATCTTCACCTCTCTCTCTCCTTACCAGTTCCTTCCTTGTCTCTCTCTAGCAAGCCACTCTTATGCTGTACTGTGCTGTCTTTTCTTTCGCTTCTTCAATCCTCAGTTCTCAGTCCGCCTTTATCTTCCACGTTCTATGCCAACCTTCTTCTTCTTTCTCTTCTTTAGTCTTGCCTTAGTCTTGCCTTCTATTAGTCCTGTGTAGATAAATCCTTTCGATTTTAAAGTTTAAAACTGTAATACACTCTGCTTCGGTTTGTTTAGAGTTCCGTTTCCACTGGCGCCATTAAAGCTTCTACAGCCCATCTTTACTTCTTAAGCACCCACCATCTCAATCTCTCTCTAGCTGCTATTAAGTTCTTATTTCAGAGGTTCGGATCTCAAATACCAGTTCATTAGCCACCTGGGAAACTGGTAGCCCAGCACAAAGATCTTTAACTTTAAAATCTTAACTTTAGGTGGGATATTTTGAAAATCAAAGTCAAAGTCAAAGATTTTACTTGCTGACTCTCTAATAATGGCTTCCCAAGCACATGTTCTCTCTGCCAGCGTTTGTTAAAACTGACCCACCTATCGGTTACCCAACATCTAGTCTACAATTCAAATACTCCTCCCAAATTCCTTACTCACGAAGGTATCTGGCGGTCTTAGATCTCTCTCAGGGTGAAATTGAAAGACCTTAAAACTCTCTCCTCTGCTGAGTCTTAAAAACAGTTTGCAGGCGCCGCTTGCGTGCCCAAGCGCTGGTAGATGGCTGTGGCTGCTCTGATCTTCTTCGTTCCGTCTGCTGCAGTCCTGCACGATCACGCTAGATGGAAGCTAAGGGATACATTCCGATCTCCAGAGCCCCTTTTTGATCTCCCTGTACCAAGGGGGATCTTTTAGCTGGGTTGTTAGAATCACCAGCCGTCTTCTGCCATCTGCCAAAGGATCTCCTCGCACGAAGCTTTATGGGGAGCCTTTCACGACACCATATCCAAACTGGAAGTCCCATTATTGCACTTTCATCCTCCTGTGCAATCCTGGGGTTTGCAGTTTAGGGAAGGGTCTTTAGAATTCTCAGCCAGAAAGCTCTTTGGCCTCAGGAAACTACAAACCCCAGATTTCCACAGGATGTTGAAAGTGGAATAATAGTACTATAACAGTGTAGTGCAGAAATGGCCCTAGAGAAGCATCACCGCCCACACTAGGTGTTGTGTGTGGAATTGTTCATTTTTAAAAGTGAGTTCCTAGTTGAACACTGGGTCTGGTTTCTCCTGAGAACTTTCCTTGCAAACTAGAGCCTTGTCACATTAGAAGTCCAGTAAAGAAAGATTCACCTAGATTCATAGGGCTGGAAGGGATACCTAGTCACACACTTTGGCAGTGCAGGAATCCACTACTAAAGTACCTTGAGAAGTAGACATGAAGCCTCTGTTTAAAAATGTCCAACAAAAGAGAATCTTCTGCTTTCTTTGGGAGTCTGTTCCACTGTTGCGTAGCTAGGAAGTTCTTCCTAATGCTCAGTCATTAGAATCTCTTTTCTTACATTGTGAACCTCCAGTTTCAGTCTTAAACAGAGGCTGAAAGAAGGCTGCATCAAGCACACTTAAGAACTAACAAGGTTTGCACGTGGAAATCCTGTCATACTCTGAACCTACGTGTACCTGCTATCTAAACAAACTCTTAGCATGTTCTATAGAAGTTTTATTATGGGTAGTTGACTGTTCTTCAGAAGTAATTTCATGATTTCAGAGTTAACCCTAGTACCTTGGACAAAAGCAAATTTTGCTAAACAGTCACTAGGCAGGGGGAAGGGAACAATTGGACTATCTTTCCACTGTGTTCAATGGATTTTAACCCATGTTATTTTGGCATACCTACCATTCTCTCCACACTGCTATGCACATTATCTAATATATAAAAGTCAAAGTTTGTTTGTCTATGCCAGGCAAGGACCTCATATGCTTGGCTCCCTAAGAAAATTCTATGGAATCCTGGGGTTTGCAGTTTAGGGAGGGGCCTTTAGAATTCTCAACTAGAGAGTGCTTGGACCTCAGTCAACTGTGACTGTCTTGAATAGGCCATTTGCTATGGAGACGAGGCCTAGCAGGAAGGAGGAAGACAGTGTATTCCCTCTAGAAACCCAATCTGTGTATGTTAATAACTCTGAATACAGATTAGGTTGTGGAGTATGAGGAGAAGTTACAGGTACTGGACAAGACAGTTTGGGGTATTAGAGACACAGGATCTCAAATCTTTCTAACAAGTATTACCTATAAGAAAATAAAATCCCAGGCAACGCCAGGTACATACGCTAGTTATTAATTAAGACATATGAGCAAGGCAAGAATGTTCAACTCTGTAGTAGCTGAAGCCAGTGGAAATGAAGGGCCAAGGTAGCTCTGAAGGGCCTGATTTCTCTTAGGGGTTTCCAGCTGGCATTTCCTATAGGAATGATAACGTTGCATATCTTTTTGTCTGCTGAACAGCAACACCAAACAAACTACAACTGGCAGAACATGTGCTTTTCCTGTTTCTGTAATCTAATGTGGGGTGAGTAGACTGGCATTGTCTCACTGTTTGGAGTATAATCCTGGACTGTTCACTGTCAGGATTCCAGCTGGTCTTTCTTTTTGCAATTTGAAAGGGTTATAGCTTTGCCCAGGCTCATTATAGCAGAACTTACATAATGCTCTGTCAATACTCTTAAAATAAATGACAGTTTGGCATGTTTAAGTATTTCAGATCAGGAGCAGCTCAGTGATGTCCTGACTGCACTTGGGTTAACTGATGGTTGCAGAAAACCAAACCACCTCCCCCCAAACACCCTGAACATCCCGAAAGATTTAAACATCACCACACAAGGGGCCGTTTCTGCCCTACACTGTTATAGTGCTAATATTCCGCTTTCAGCATCCTGTGAAATTCTGGAGTTTGTAGTTTCCTGAGGCCAAAAAGCTCTCTGGCTGAGAATTCTAAATGCCCCTCCCTAAACTGCAAACCCCAGGATTCCACAGGAGGTTGAAAGTGGAATAATAGCACTATAACAATGTAGTATGGAAATGGCCTAGGTGTTTTTGGCTCACAACTCTCATGCCTTTTAGCCTACATAGCCAATAGTGAGGGATTATGAGAGCTGCACTTCATAACCATCTGAGTCACAGCTGTCACGTCTGCCTCAGCCCCCACACCACTGTTTGCGCAGAGGGTTTTTTGCTCAGAGCTTTGCTCCATTTGTACAATAGGCAGTAATAACCTGGCAGCATGATGGCTCTCTTGAAGTATACTAATTAATTCCTACCTCAGGGGTTCCTATGCCTTCAAATTACACTTGCTTCTGACAAAGAGGAAAAATAAGGTTGTAGCCATTTGTCACTAATTTTCAGTGACGGTCAACAGGAAGCACAAAGTTTTGGACTTCCAAAAGGAGAAATGAATTTGGAATTCAACTGGATCAGGTAGCCTCTGAGTAAGCCTGAATCAGGCTGTCTTCTCAAGCGGCCAGTACACAAAGCTCAAGAGCATGGTGAGATATGTGTCCAAACGATATCAGGATGCGGTCAAGATGCCAGAAGTTATTAATGAGGAAGAACACACTAGCTAGGAGAGGCTGCAGCAGTTGGCTTTCGCCTGAGTCTACTGGGAAGGGCAAGAACGTACCCCTTCTCTCCTTTTCCCTGCTGAATTAATTGAGAGGAAACTGCTTTTGCATTGTGAACTCAGCCTGTAGCAATTGTAGTAAGCTGAGGACAAAGGCGATTTCCGCACTAGATTGTTATAGCGCTATGATTCCACTTTCAACATCCTATGGAATCCTAGGGTTTGCGGTTTCGGCCGGCCCTTCCCGAAACTGCAAACCCCAGGATTCCACAGGATGTTGAAAGTGGAATCATAGCACTACAACAGCCTAATGCGGAAATGGCCAAAGAGGAGAAGCAGAAGAGAGAGAGACTGAGACATTTTAAAAGCAGCTGAAAAAATGGAAAACAGGATTGTCTCTGCCAAATCAGGTATGTCTATGCATCCACAAAGTGTTTTGTTTTTACTTCTTACACAAATGAAAAACAAATTGAATTTTAGAATCCTAACTTGGAGTGTGCTTAGCTTCTAGTGTGCCAAATAAGCACCAGGATTTACAAAACAAAGGTTTTATTTCCTTAATTTTTTTAAAAAAAGCATGTGTTTGTTTCATAGACTGAATTTTGTTCTGTGAAAAGAGCTGTATATGCATTTTCTATTTTATCTCAAGTTCTCCTCCCCTTTAAATTTTTTAACTCCCTCTTCCCAAGCCTTTGGCACCTGCTTGCTGTCTCCCATCCCCCCACCAATGATGTTTTTCAGTGTAATGTTATCCATATGAGCTCCTTAGTAAGTTTAAAATCCTATTATTTAATTATGCCATAAAGGAAAAGACTGAAAGAGAAGTAGTAAACAGTAAGTTTGCTTCAACAACAACCAAAAAAATCCTGTTTGCAGCCCACCGTATATGTCTTTTACAGAGATTTTCTGACAGGTACTCTTAACAAGGAGGAGAAGGAGGACGGTGAGACTCTCAGTAATTCAGGATCCAAAGTGGCACCATCATTGCTCCGTCTGTTCTGAATTAATCCTTCCACACGCAGGCTTATTGCAGGACGTTCAGCCAATGCCAAAAAATGACTAATCATGAAACTATAGCAATTCTAAGGCTCTTTATGCCAAAACCCCAAGAATAGTTGTGGTTTAGATAAATTGACAATTGAACCCAGCAAGCAAGCTCTCATGGCAAACTGTATCCCCTGAAATGTGCATGCCTCATAGAAGATCACATGAAACAACACATGACATTAAATGAATCTGAAAGAAAAGTTTAATTTTCTATTCCCAACTGCTAATGAAAAATGCTCTTTCAAGCACCTGCAGCCCAGCTACATCACAGAGTACATGCAATAATTATCAACTCTAATTATTGGTGCAAAAGAACATGATACTCTTGCTTGTAATTACAGGATAATGATAATGCTACCCAAGTCTGTGGAGATATATAGCAGGGACATGACAGTCAGTGTAGACAAGATGGGGTAGGATAAGGACGGGACAATGAGATGCCTCATCCTCCAAACAAACCACACTCCACTATATGGAAAAACAAAAGAAAAAACTAGCTGGCAGTCATCTCCCCCTATTTGTTCTTTGCAACTTTGCAGGCTTCTTGTCTAGCAGCATCTCTCTGATGTCTGACATTTTCATACAAACTGCCAAGAAAAGATACATGGCAAGGGATAAACATTGTATCAACTTGTCTGAAAGTTGGCAGCCATGTTGTTCTTCTATGGTACTACTATGTCTGCAAATTACATCCACTTCTGAGAAATGGGGAGAAAATAATTTTCAGTTTTGATTTTCAGTTATGTTCAACAGGAAGCATGACTTGCAGACTCCTACATCTCAGCGTAGGTTGATCGCCCAATTGGGAAAAAAGAAGCCTCCAACTTGGTGCAAACCAATCAGAATCACGCTGTTTTTTGAACTGAAGTCTCCCACAAATCTGACTGGTGTGTACCTACAGTATAGATGCAACGTGTGAAATACAGTTGGCCCTCCACCTTTGTGGGTTTCATTTTTACAGATTTAATTATTCGAGAATTTCTCCAATCCCTCACTCTACCTCAAGTGCTTCTGTTCTGGGGGAACCTTCCCTCTTGCCAATTCTGATCAGACCATGCAGCCCTTTAAAAACATGCTTCTGGTCCTCTTCCTCCTCCACCAGCTGCAGCCCAGCCAGCTAAAGATGGCTCGCAGCCCAGTTTCTAAGCACCACAAATCCTCTCCCGATGCCCCACACACACTAAGGAAAGAGATGGGTGAAAGAGAGAGGAAGCATAAGGCCACCATGCCAAACCACATCTTTCCCTCAGCTTTCCCTGACCTGGGCCATTTCCGCACTAGACTGCTATAGCACTACGATTCCTCTTGCAACATCCTATGGAATCCTGGGGTTTGCAGTTTCGGGAGGGGCCAGCCAGCCCCTCCCAAAACTGTAAACCCCAGGATTCCATAGGATGTTGCAAATGGAATCATAGTGCTATAACAGTCTGGTGCAGAAATGGCCCTAGTTTAGACGCTGTGTGCCTGCTTTCCCACCATGCCTCGGCCCCCTTCCCACAGATACATACATGTTGATATTTGCAATTTTTCCAATTTTGCAGAGGTCCTGTGTTCCAATCCTAGTGATTGTGGAGGGCCAACTGTAACTACCATAATTTAACTAGAAATTCACTGCATTTAATGCTCGAGGTCAAGTGATATGTCTTGCCAGCTCTCCATGTACTCTTTGCTAATGGGTAACTCTAAGGTGCCGGCTTTTCTTCCAATGGTCTCTTATCTTGAAATCAAACCTGGACTGGGCATTCTTTCAAATATTCTTTCAAACAGAGCAAGGGCGAGCAAAGTGCATCCTGTGGACCACTTGTGAACCCCCAGGGCTGTTTTGTGTAAACTGGAAGTGACTTTTCAGGTCACGTCTTATTGTTTTTTTAAAAAAGCCTCTTCTGGGCCTGAAATGGTCATGAGGTACAAAAAATAAAGCAACTGCACTCCAAGCCCAGAGAGTTTCTGAGGCAAAAAGTCTGTCTGTCTGTCTGTCTGTCTGTCTGTCTTTCTTTCTTTCTTTCTTTCTTTCTTTCTTTCTTTCTTTCTTTCTTTCTTTCTTTCAGGGGACATAGCAATGGGTTTAGCCCTCCAAGATTAGAGGAGAGAGCAAAGTAGCCCCCTAAAGTCTGACTGTTGCCCATTCCCGGAAGCAGAGGAACTGTCCTCTCTAGTAAAGGAGAATATGTGCCCATGTCAGTCAGAGGTGTTCTCCAACTAATTTAAAAAAGACTATTAATGTAAGGCCATTTTTTCACATTGCCTGTTTTTTTTTTTAATGTGTAGCTATGTTTGGTTTGTTTTAAAGAGAGAAATATGGACCTATTTAGGAGCAGCATTCAACAGAAACCCTTCACTGGTTGAGGAGTTCCACTAATTTTCTACCATCCGAAAGAGTTTTGTGTGATTATTCATTTTATCTTCTCAGAATGGGGAAAATAACAGATCGTTGTACACCTGGATGATTATGCAGCTTACAATTATAAGCTATATCATGTATAATCAGGCAATTTCTGATTATAACTTGTTCCACTAGGTCCAGGAGGCCACCACAACCTTGTAAATATAGCACAAGACTGTGGCCATCTTTAAAAGTTAAATGCTATCTCCAGACAGCTGAGAGGATGACAACTGATTGAGCTACCTAAGGATAAAGATGTCAGAAAAGAGTCACAGTGCTTCTTCAGCCGAGATGTAGATATTTACCATGCGCAAGCAAAGGAGGCTGAGTGATACTATTGCGATAATGGCTACAGGAGATTAAGCTACTAAATCCAGAACTGTTGGAGTTCTCTTAAGGATATTTTTCATGACGACAGAGGCAAGTGATGACTGGCCATGTTAAGAATCTGGAAAAGTATAAGTAGACTTTAGGGAGGATTTCAGTATTTTCTTAAGGCAATGTTCAGCAGGTGACACATTCAATGAAAAGTTTTTCAGTACATACTAGGATGTAAGACTTCACCTATCCTATCCTGCAGATCATTTTTTTTGTAGTTTTCGTTACAGTGAAGGAACAGTTTGTGTTTGTATTTTATCAGTATTCTCACATTGCAAAGTGTTCTTAGGAATGCACACAGCTTTTGTCACAAACAGAAACAGTGTTTCCAATGCAAATTACAGTTCCTTGTGCAGGGAAAAAAATGCACCATACCCTCCAATTGTCCTGATTTGGCAGGGATAGTCTTGATTAATCCCCTGTCATCTTATTTTTCCAGCTATCTTTTAAATGTCCTAATTTCTCTCCCCTTCTCATTCCCCTTCCACTCCTCATCCTCCCCTTCTCCTGCTCCTCAGCTTACTTCAATTGCTGAAAACTGAATTTAAAGAATCTTTGCACTCAACAGGGGAGAAAGAAGAGGAAGAGACTGAATCTTGCCCTTCCCAATAGGCTCAGGCAAAAGCAAACTGCTGCAGCCTTTTCTAGCTTATGTGTTTTTCCTCATGAATAACTTTTGCTATCTCGACCACACTCTGATGTTGCTTGGCCATACATGCCCCTGTTTAGATCTGTGAAACGTTAGAGGATACAGAATATTTTTTTAATTAAATGTATTTTTTTACTACAGGAGAAAAAACTACAGATATTTCCATGCAGAATAATTCCATGGAACACTTCACACAGCGTAAAAACCTAGAGAAAACTTCATATTGGACATTCTCAATGGACATTTTTTCACTAAACTGCAAAACAGAGTCCAGTTGAAACTTAAGCATATCTACCACACTCTCATCCACAGAGAGATAGACATTTCTTACTGAGAAACTAAGGATATTTATAGGCTTGGCACTTAACAAATAAATGGAGTGGGGTGTGGTTATAATTTTATAATTCATATGATTTGCCAACATGAGATAAAAAAACACTGTGGAGCAAGGTGATCCTTTCAACAAGGTCTTGAAAAAAGTAGCATAAAAAGGAGGAAGGGAGAAGGAGGAAAAAATGTTGTAGCATCTTTAAGACTAACTAGTTTTAATTTTAGTATGAGTTTTTGTGAATATAAACCCACTTCTTTGGATGCAGTACCAAGTGATACTAAGGCCTCAAGTATAAAACATATTTATATAGTTGTTTGAGTAGGCTAGCAAGTATGCTTTATATCTGAGGTCTTAACACCATTCAG
The DNA here is from genome assembly GCA_948472985.1 of Iguana delicatissima. NCBI lineage: Eukaryota > Metazoa > Chordata > Lepidosauria > Squamata > Iguanidae > Iguana > Iguana delicatissima. The sequence continues at coordinate 12,411 of CAOKZL010001326.1, read as the reverse complement.
TACTGCATCTGAAGAAGTGGGTTTATAGCCACAAAAGCCCATGCTACAATAGAAGCTAGTTAGTCTTAAAGGTGCTGCCACATTTTTTCTTCCCTTCCACCCTCCTTTTATGCTGTAAAGACTAACATGGTTACTAATCCTAAATTCAAATCACTGCATATTGCCCGGTCAAGTCCTATCCTGCACACTTTCTTGCTAAGTGCTCTGTAAGCCACACTTTTTATGCATAAGGATGGATCTGGAGAACTTCAGTATGCACAAATACAGCAATGCATTTCAGATTATTCTTGTATGAGAGCTTCTGAACAACTTGAAGTGTGACATGAACAGCTAACCCAATGGATGTGAGATCAGAAAGACCAGTTTTTGGCCAGAAGCAATTCCTGTAATATGATTCCCTCAGTCTGAAGTTACAGAAGTGGCCACAGAAGATGATCTCTGGTTTTGATCTCTCTTCAACAGGGACTGCTAAAAGACTTCAAAAGAAACAGAGTTTTCCAAATCAGCCCTTAGGATTTGTTAGACAACAGTGACAGAAAAGCCAGGCCTTCTACGCTGGTAAGGCAAATTAGAATTTGCAAACGGAATAATCCAGTAGTAGCTTAATGAAAACCAAACGAATAAATAAGAAAACTTGGCTGCCATCTATCAAAAACTAAATGAGAATAATTAACTAAATGAGAATAATTTGGGAGGAGCCTGTCACTCTGAAAATTATCTAAGTTGCCAGATTCTACATCATAGAATCCTAGAACCGGAAAAGGCCAAAAGGGCCATCCAGTCGAAGCACCTGCCATGGAGGAGTTCACAATCAAAGCATTCCCACTAGATGGTCATCCTGCCTCCATTTAAAAACATCCCGCGGAGATTCCACCACACTCCAAGGCAGGGTATTCCACTGTCAAACAGCTCTGACCATCAGGAATCATAACTAGAATAAAGGATGAGATTTCAAAACAGTCCCTCTTGAAGATCTATGGGAACAGAGAACTCTTTCAGAACTTCTCTCAAGATAGAACATGTGAGGAGCAGCACCAAGCAGGTGATCCAGCAGTGTACTGTTCTAGAAGGAACAAACAGAGTTACTCAATTGAATTTTGTTCCATGTGAAGCAAGAAGCTGGGCAGGGCTGGTCTGAACCAGCCAATCACAGCTCATGGAATGTTGTAAAGGGGAGACCATAGAAGGAAGGGCTAGAATAGTCTTCTTCTATCTTTTTACCCTGGGGGAATCCTTTAAATAATTTTCAGGTCTCCGAGAACTTCAGTATTAAAATAATTCTACATCTCAAAAAAGAGTTTTCTTTTTTAACCCCACTCACCATCTCTCACACAACCTCTAGCAACCTCTCACAGAACCCTAGGGTTCCAGGGAACTCTTGTGAGAAACACTGACCTAGAAGCTTGTCTGTAAATGAGTTAGTTAGGGCAATCCGAGGCAGACTGAAGACTAATAAGGAAGAGAGGAATTGATAAGACCATATAAGGATTTGGGGAGCTGGGAATAAGGAAATGGTTCAAGGAGTTCATGTTTAACTTATCTGCTATATAAAAGTCAGAGTTTGTGAGTTTGTCTGTGTCAGGCAGGCGAAGGCCTCATATGATTGGCTGTGTCAGGCAAGAAGACCTCATATGATTGGCTGCCTGTGAAGATTCTATGGAATCCTGGGGTTGGCAGTTTAGGGAGGGGCCTTTAAGGGCCAGAGAGCTCTTAGCCCTGGTCAATTGCTATGGAGACAAGGCTCATCAGCAAGAAGGAAAAGTGAGAGAAATAAAATATATTTAAGCTTCTGCACTGGGTATACAGTATTAATAACACGTATTAGAAGCATATAAGCTTATATGTATAACACATATTTTAGATATATTTACACATATATTTCAGTATATTTTATATTTGAGCTTCTGTAATACACTAAGTCTAAGAAAACAGCTTTCTAAAATTGGCAGCTAAACAAAAGAGGGCCTCAAAGACCTTGGATCTTTAGGGTGGCTGGTGTGTTTCAGACTTTGTTGATAACAACATACCAGACAGGACAAGGCTGTCTGTAAGGAGTAAACTGATTGATAGGGACATACCAGAACACATAGGGGTACTTTGAAACTGCTAATGATACACCTTGAATGTGACATGAGAAACAAAGATACATGAGGAGAAGACATGGGCAGCTCGTGATCATTCCTTTTAAGGAAAACTGTAGATAAGAGTAGTGGGCACTAAATAGTGGGGAGAGGGAAATGTAAACTGAGGCAGGACTTCTTAGGCAAACCTGATAGGCTGTAACCTTTGGGGTCCTATCCAATGGGATCCCAGGGGAGGGAAAATCTGTGATGGGGACAGGGGATAAAACATGAGGTATTCAATACTGGGGTGCGTCCTTCTCTCTGGGGAGCACCCGCTTCTGCAGAAACGTACTTTTAATAAACATTAGTGCTTCAGCTGATCCTGTGCTAAATTGTTTTATGAGTCTGTTCAGCTATTTCTCATAGGAGGAATATTCCCTCAGAAACCGAATCTCTGTATGTTAACAACTCTGAATATAGATTGGATTGGGGAATATGGGGAAAAGTTATAGGTACTGGACAAGATCGTTTGGGAAATTAGAGACACAGGATATCAAATCTGTGTATTTCAACTACATCTAATTCCTGTAGTAAGGTAAAGTAATTCCTAAGGTATTTCTAACAAGTGTTACCTATGAGAAAATAAAATCATGGGTAAAGCTGCGTAAATACACTAGTCTGTTATAAATATTTGCTGGGTATTTTCTATAACTATGTCTAAATGTTTTCACTTAACAAAATGCTTTACCACACTGAAAATACCCACTTTACCCACTGATCAACACAGCCATTTGTCCTGAGTATTAGATCCTGGGAGGGATGCTGAAGGTAAGATGGCAAAATGAGTTACATGAGCCCAAGAATTAGAACTGACGGGCCAGCCTGGAGAGGGAGTCCATCACATGTTGCAATGGAACTTTCCACTTTATTAACAGCTTATAAATTACAGTGGGGGAAACTTGGAGTGTCATGGGGGAAGGGAAAGGAATTCTTCCCCAGATCCCTTTGTGGACCAGATGGCACGCTAACAGGGCTATATTCTGTGCCATCATTGGCATACTCTCCAGCATCTCACATATGAAATACTGGGGCATGAGTGGCCAAGCAACATCAGGGTGGTCAAGACAGCAAAAATTATTAATGAGGAAAGATTTGTGTCTACTGAAAAAGGCCAGATTCCACACTTTCCTCTCCTCTCCTCCTTGCTGAGCTGACTGAGTACATACTACTTTTGAACTCTGAACTCAAATGTGCAGCAGCTGAAGTAAGGCAAGATACAAATGAATTACATAAATAAATAATAAGCTGAGGCCAAAGGGGGGAGTGGAAGGAGAGAGAGGAAATGCAATGTTTTAAAAACAGCTGAAAAAGTGGGACCACAGAGGACTTATTTGAAATCTCTCTGCCCCATCAGGACAGTGTGTGCATGTGCACTTATTCAAAGTACCATCTGCATTTTTTCAAGCTCAAAGCTGAGGTCACAGACCCAGCTTCAGTCTTCCTCCACCTTCCCTATGCAGGGAATGTGATGGAGAGTGAAGCAATTGAGCTCCAGCCTCAGGGTTGAGGCCCAGTCACTGTCCACCCCTATGATTTGTGGGGCTGTGGGGGTGGGGAGGATATTCAGAGCTTGGAAGGAGATTTATTCCAAAGTACCCATGGGCCACAAATTCCCCATTTCAGTTCTGTTCAAAACAAAGCCAAACCGAAGTAATTGTTAAGTTTTGGGTTTGTTTCAGAAATAGCACATGACATAGTGTAATGTCTCTGACAAAATTTTCAGAGAATCTCAAACAAAGCAATATATCCATACTTTCCAAGATTTGTTGATAGAAGAAATACACCTCGCCTTACGAATTCATATTTTTGCATGCATCATGGTGTGTTTGGGAGAAATAAAGTACATACAAAACAATGTGCACATTTCAAGATGCAAATGGCTAAAATGTTTACCACTGAAAAAAATATGTCTAAATATGCTTTGGTCAATGGAAACAATGCACACATTAGTAAAATATGTAAATATTAGGAAGCAGGTTTCAAATAAGCATGAATTTCAGCTCAGGAATTAAAAAGAAAATATTGTAACCCCACAGGAAACAAAGGAAGAAAATGCAGAGGGGACTCAGAGAAACCCAACAAAATCCAGACTCAGAGATTTTCACATCCTTAACTGCATGTTCTAGGGTATCCAACAGAGAAAACTCACCATAGGAGACCATCAAGATGGGTCTAAATAAGGCCTGGAACAGAATGTATTGGGGTTCTCCTTTTATGGTCAAGAGACCTCTAGTGAGAACATCCCCTGGTATAGCTTCCTAGGACTGTCAAAGGGCTGTGTTATTGCACCCTATTCATAGCATTAAAGGCAACTATCTGGGCAGATACAAAGACATGCCTGGATGAATTAATGAAACTATTGCAGTTATTACAATCACTCTAACATTCTTATAACTCCAATCCCTGCGGTGGCAAAAGAGGAGAGGAACCCAACAGTTTGATGCATCAAAGAGCAACAGATTGGAGGTAGGGTATCATAAAGAACTCACAAGAAATAAACCTGTTCTAAAGAACCTCTTGCATGATAAACCAAGATTGGCAAAGGCTTTGTACATGCTCAGTGTCTCACTGATCTCTAGATCAGTAAATTTCAGCCGCAAATGTTGTTCCACTTCAACTCCCATTGGCCATTCTAATTGGATATTCTAGGAGTCGAAAACCAACAAATCTGGAACTCCCTCCTTTTCACTGTATTCCACTGCTTTAGAATAAGGCTTTTTAATGGTTTTTATGAAGGTAGGATGTACTCAGAGGGAATTTAATCTATTTAAGGGTGTTGATGTTCAGAAATCTAGTTACAGTGTGGCTATTATGACTTTTCTGGCACTGTGATTGCACAGTCTACTAATGCAGAATGTCAGAAAAGGAAAAGATCCAGCCAGGAAAAAGTACTAAGTTGTGGCCTGAAGATATAACACTTTATTTATTGATGCTGATGTTATTTGGTAGTACTTACAGTCATTAAATTACTATTTAATGTTACTGCAGTTTTTCTAGGTCAGCATTTTCCATGTTCAGGCTGCCTTCTACTTCCTTCTTGCTAGCAAAACAAAATCCGTGCTGTGACTTTGAGGGATACTACGAGTAACTGAATTAATCAGGATGAATAAAATGGGGGTTCATTAGCATTTGTAACCCCCTGGGAAATGGAGCCATCTCTCTGATCTTTCATTTCTCTTTGTGAACACACCTCATGCACTCTTGCACATACCTCCTGGTGGGAGGCAAGACATACTACAGATGTCTCTCAGTGGCCCGAATCCTATTATTAGTGCTGACTAGAGTAGCCTGCTTAAGCAGTGTGATTTACTTAGATGTTGACTCACCATCCATAAATTGATTCAATGGGTACTCTTAACTGAGACTAAACAATAAGATTCAGGCCAATGTCTATGTCAGGACTGGGCAACTATCAAGGGGTGGGAGCCTCACTGGCTCATCTGGAGACCCACACCCTCTGAAAAAAGTTGAACACTCTGGTCCTCATATGCCCCCTAGTGGGTGTAGACAGCAATTTCTCTACATTTTTTGGTCCTCTCTGGGCTATTTTAGGGCCAACAGAGGAGTCTTCTTTTCTCAAAAGGAAGTAAACTGGAAACTTATTTCTGGGCTACTTCCTATAGGAAAAAAAAGGCCTCTTTTGGTCCTAAAATGGATCAGAAGGGCCAAAAAACATGAAGAAATTGCCCCAGCACCTTCTAAAAGGCATTTGGAGGCATATATATATACATACATACATACATACACATACACATATATTCCTGGGGGCACATAAATAGCCTGGGGGTTCTATAGGGGCCATACTTTTCCCACCATCAGTCTTTATCTATCTGTACCCATGCCTGTATGGCAGTAATTTCAAAACACATTTTTCACTGCGCTCCCCAAATAGCAGTGATGTAGATTTGAGTAGATTGACTCAAACTCAAGTCGGACTCAAGTCACTTCTGCGACTCAACTTGGATTCGGCAGTAAATGATGGTCTGACTCGACTTGTGCCTGACTTGCTGCCCTTGGTAGTCCCACCTCACCTAGACTTTTCCAATCAGATGTCAGGGAACATTATGTTGATGACTCAATGAGAGTTGCACATGTACTTTATCCCTGCCTCTTCCTTGTTTCCTGTGCTTTTTAGAAGCTATTTATAGGAAAGTAAAAGCACAGGAAGAGGGGAAAACATAGGTTTGCAGCTTTTTTTTTTTTGGTGAATTTGGGTGTGGAGTGGTCCAGCACTGGGGGTGGGGTGGAAGGAAAACTGGGAGGGTCTCACCCAACAGAGCCAGATAGTTGGGAGAGCAGATGATTGTGAGACAGTAGGATAGAGGATAGAGGAAAGGGTCGGTTGCCTGTTCTTCAGTGGCTGAAGATTTTCTTCCAATACGGCTTGCTCGCAAGTAAACGGGAAAGGCAGGGCCTCCTTGCCAGCCATGGCAGAGTGGGGAGCAGAGAGCTTGTTTGTTCTTCAGTGGCTGAAGGCTTTCTTCCAATCCTGCTTGCTCACAATTTAATTCCCCCACCACCACCTCCTCCTTTTTTTCTGTTAAAGTTGGTTCCCAAACTTGACTTGAATTATTTTGCAAGGGCTTGAGACTCAGTTTGAGACTTGAAGGTAGGGATTTGAGACTTGACTTGAGATTCTGAGTAAAAAACTTAAATAGAGCATTGCCAAATAGTAACTTTGGCAGGAAAAACTGAGAAATCCAGCATAGTACTAGACCTGCAGCACAAATAGTTGTGTGCCTCATTAGTCATTCTACACTTCTGCCATTCAACACATAGAGGCAAATGAACCACAGCTGAAGATACTTTTAATGAGCTGAGGCCCAATGGGAAATTGCCAGCCAGAGGATATTTATGCAAACATCCATCACATAATACCTCCCTCATAATCAGGATTTGTTCCTGATCCTTCACATGCAGTACAACAAAACTAACATTCAAGATGATGGTAATTATTTCCAAGCCAGGCAACGTACTACAAATTACTTGACTGCTTCTGTCACAATGGGTGTGCTAATAGGATTGACCATGATCTTTCCCAGCAAGCCAATGTAATTCTTCACAGTCACAAAAACATCAGATGGTGGCCTGACTTCTAATGGTACCACTATATAGTATGAAAATTGCATCTAATCAAAATTGTAGCCAAGCACTTTTAGAGTATAACTGCAAATTGTAGTTGCAGTGGGTTTTGGTATAAACAATTTTCAGACTGTGGAACGGATGACCCGAGACTAACAACATGCCGCACGTAACAGTATTGTTAAGTGCCTTCATGTCATTTCCAACTTACGTGGCCTCAAAGCAAATCTATCACAGGGTTTTCTTGGCAAGATTTATTCAGAGAAGGTTTTCTCATTGCCTTCCTCTGAGGCTGAGAGAGTATGACTTGTTCTCAGGCTATTTGATGCACCGGATTGGCAACTATTTCTTTCAGTGTGCCAAGGACTGGCACTATATTCATGCCTATTGGATACAACTGCTTCTTTCTTTCCTATAAACTTCACAGAGGCTACCAAGCAATGCCTCCGGGACCTGCATCAGTCCAGGGAACACTTTGAGTAGCACAGCTTTAGAAGGGAATTGTCACTCCTGAAGCCTCTAAGGAAGAGCAATTCTCCTTTTTAAAAAACCTGTAGCTGTAGTCGAAAGCTAAAGTAAACAATGTGGGAGATTCTATGATGAAGAGGAGGAAAATGGACCCCTTCCCTGATGTTGTTTCCTCTAAATCAAAATAATTTCCACAGAGTTGTGGTGGTGTTTTTCTTGTTGGGAAGGAAAACCATACAGACACTTTCTGATCTTCCTTTCCGAATGATACAAAATATCTTTGAAAGACCTTGGAAGGGAGGTGTTAATCCATACACATGTAGGTGTGTTCCCCATATGTTCTCTTCAGAATTGTCCCATGGTCAGAACTCCTCATAACGTTGTAAGTCAGCACTGAAGAACAGGTGGCCCTCCAGAATATGAGTATTGATTCTCATCAGCCACATCTAGCTTGGCCATGGGTGTGGAGTCATGGATGTTGGGTGAACCAACTGAGAGCCTATTGCTAACCATAAAGCTAAGCCAGATTCACCATGAAAACTTTCTGCTTAATTCAGTATCCCTTTTCCCATAGTTGACCACAAGGAGCATTATCCACTAAGAGATTTTTCTTTTGTGCAAGTATCACTTGCACTGGGCAAGAGATCTACATGGGTTGAGTTAACATTGCAGTGGACATGGATAAATGGTTTTGAATTCTAGCAGTCCTTCTCACATATTATAGTTCACACAAAAGGGAATTCCAGGTCATCATGGCTGATGGTTGAAGGCCAAATTACCAAGGCTGAATGAGAGTATTCTGAACAGGGCTCCAGCACCGAAATCATCTCGTGAGATGCAAATGTGCATTCTCTTTTCTATGGAGATCTGCAGCACTTAAATACGTTCAAATAGGTAAAAGATAAGTTAACAGGTCATATTCAGCACAGGTACAGCCTGTATACACATGCATATAAATTATTGTGCTTTACATTGGCTGAGTTTTTCATATGAAAAATTTAACATGTGTACATGGTATACAGATTGCTGATCCATATGCTGGTACAGTTACTTATTTGTAATGGATTATACATGTGTTCATACTGAGGTTTCAACAAGAGATTATCACAAAGATCTTAACATGTATACATATATGCCAACATATGTTCAGTATATTGTGTCCAATTTTCTACAGTTTTTCAACCACATAGAGTAGCCCATTCAAAGACCCCTGTCATTTAGAAGATGGAGTCCCAAACTGTCTAAATGTGTGCAAAACCTACCAAGTCACAGTAGATGTCAATAGATTAGATCTGGCCTGACAGGTTGCACAAAGGGCAAGCACATTATGTTGCCAGGCAGAAACAAAACTGAGACACCCTGAAGATGTGATTTTAAAAGGCTCTCATAGAAAATCATCTTCTCTCCCTAAGCGTGATGATACTTTTATTCTTGCTTCTGGGCTTCCAATAAGTGCTGGTTGGCCACCATGAGAGGAGAGTGCTGAGTGTCATGTCTACAGCAGAGCAGGCAGCAATTCACAAGCAGCACAGCTCCTATTCACAAGGTGAGAGTTAAAGTATGTCCAAACAGAAAGACAGCCTAGAGCAAACAAATCCGAAGGGGTAAATCCAAACCATAATCCAAACAGGCAGAGTTCCAAGACAACCAGATCCAAGAGCACAGCACAAGGTTTCAGGGCCAAAGAGACCAGCTGCTGACCCTGGGAGGAAAGGCCAGCTGGAGCCCTCTTTTATCTATGGCTGATGTCACCACAGGTGTTCCCTCATTAGGGCTCGCTTACTACTTAAACGGTCTGAGCGACGCAAGCCCTCCCTTTCACGGCATCTCTGCTACAAGGTAGGTGTGTCAGCTATGTCTTCTTCTATTTGTTCCCCTGGCTGAGGCCTTTGTTGTTGTTGTGTATTATCTCCCCCTGGACCAGCTTCTGGGGACACTTCAGCCTCTGGGGAAGCCTCTACCTTGGAGTCAGAACCCTCCTCCTCACTGCCACAGTCTCCTAGGCAGGACATGACACTGGGATAGATAAGCCTTTGGTCTAAACCAGTGGTTCTCAACCTGTGGGTCCCCAGATGTTCGTGGACTTCAGCTCCCAGAAGCCCCAGCCACTATGGTCAATGCTCAGGGCTTCTGGGAGCTGAAGTCCACGAACATCTGGGGACCCACAGGTTGAGAACCACTGGTCTAAACCCAGCAGTTCATAGTAACTTATGTTCATAGTAACTTAATTCAGGTTTGTCAACTAGCTATTCAGATCTTGGGATATCGAGCCATAGGTTCCAAAAGTCAAAAATATTCACAGCCAGGAAATGTAAAATATCACCTCTCTTCACATGCATTATTCACCAAGGAACGAATTACTGTTTGGGAGCTTCTTTGACAGGAGACATCCTCTTCAGAGCCAACTTTCAACATTAGTTTATCAGAGTGACAAACATGGGTATAATCCACTTAATGATAGTCCCATGCAGTCCTTGTTCTTGTGTGGCTTCAAGTTGACCCTAAGGTGAACCTATCACAGGATTTTCTTGGCAAGATTTGTTGAGAAGGGATTTGTCTTTGTCTTCCTCTGACACTGAGGCCATTTCTGCATGTTACCTTATCCCACCATCATCTGATTGCAACTCTGGCAGCACCTTTTCCAGGAAGGGAGTGCAATAGGAATGCTCCCCTCCACACTTAGCTGGCTCCCTGCAGAAGGGAGCGCAAGCGACATGTGTCTGCCCTCCTCAGTGCAGCCGGGTTCTTTCCCATGCTGCACTGGGGCAAAGAAGTGCCTCCATTGCACTTCCTACCCTTCTGCATGGCCGGGAAGGATGGGAGTGTTGCACGATTGTGGGTGCTTAACACATTTAATCCATTAAGCGAATATCCTGCGATTGCAACAGGAGGGGGTAGGGTAGCAACAGGACCACGGCAATGTCACAGGACTGCTGTCATCCTGTCCCCATAGCGGGACTGCGACACGATGCAGAAATGGCCTGAGAGAGTATGACTTGGCCAAAGTCACCCAGTGGGTTTCCATGGCTGAGCAGAGATTTGAACTCTGTTCTCCAGAGCTGTAGTCGAACGCTCAAACCACTACACCAAACTGGCTCTCAACGCAGTTCTCTGTACACCTAAACATGTAAAATGTGGATGTGAAGATATTATATAAAACTGCCTGCATTGAGGAAGCGTGTTTATCGGCAAGCCAAAATTGTTTCTGCACAGACCGTCAGCCAGACTTCAAACACCTGCCAGCAAATTTCTCTTCTGCATGTAGCTTCTAAATACGCAAAGATATCAAACAGCCACAATAGCACTTATCACTGCCATTGTTAGAATGGGGTAGGGGTGCGGAAGAGCGTTGGAGCACAGTTTTCCTGATATATCTTTGTGAAAAAGAGCATCTGACATTATGCCACAGACAGTTTCCTTGAATTGGAAAGGGGGAAAGGGGGAGTGACAGAAGAAGAATCAGCCAAAACAGCAGTTGGTATTCATCCTCACGAACAGCATAAGTCAAGGTTGCTTAGCAACAAAACAGAAGCCAAGGGATGGGGAAGCTGCCTCAAAACTGAACTGTGGAATCTCTTTTTCAAAGCCCAGGTACTGTTTGGATTTGTCCAGGACTCCAGAACAGAGCTGGCTAGTATACAAATGTGCGTGCAAATATACACACACACATGCACACTTCAACATTTGATCGGATCAGACTAGGACATTTGTTGGGGAGCCAGCAGGGTGTAGCAGTTTCAGCATCGGAATAGAACCAGGGTTCAAATCCCCACTCAGGCATGGAAACCCAGTCGGTTACCTTGGGCAAGTCACACTCTCATCCTCAGAGGAAGGCAAGAACAAGCCCCTCTGAATAAATCTTTTTTTTTAATACTCTTTATTCCATTTTCCATTATTCTTTAAAATATCGCAACTCATACACACATACAATCATACAATATACTAACATACAACTTACAATACACATACAATATACTAACTACATTCCAACATGATATATACCAAACTTCAACTTATATCTTTCTTCCCCTATATTCTGTTTCACACTGCCATACAATCTCTCACACTTTCTTACCGTTAATAACTTTGTAAATTACCCGTTACTCTTTCTTCCTCATTCGTTACTTCCTTCACATTACCTTATCTCATTTCCCTCATTATTTATTAAGATTCTCTTCTCTCTGTCCCTTAGATTTCTTTCTATAATTATTTGTAAAATATATTTATAAATAAGAACCTTATTAATGACTTATTTTTCCCTCCCTCATTATATTGTATTTATTCTTTCTTAAACCATCATCAGCCTTTTTATTTATTTATATTTATTTATTTATTTTCCTTTCCCAACGAATTTTTACCACCAACTCTCTCTAACCATCGTTCTCTCCTTCATCCTGTTTTGTCAAATCCTTAAGTTCTATCTCTATATATTCCTTTACTAATCTCCAACTCTCTTTATGTAAACCTTGCATTCTTCCTTGAATTATCCCTGTTAATCTATCCATTTCCATCATTTCGGTCACTTTTACAAACCATTCTTCCATTCGGGGTATATCTTTACTTTTCCAATTTTTTGCATAGTTCAACCTCGCTGCAGTAACCATGTAAAGAATAACTCTCCAATGTTTTCTTTTCTGTTCTTTCTCAATTTTCTGCATCATATTCAATAAGAATAATTCTGGCTCCAGTGGCATCTTAATCTGTAATTTTTTTTCCATCTTTTCTTGAATTTCTCTCC